>CM056460.1:816435-1074692 GCA_029783895.1 Triplophysa bombifrons | reverse complement strand
AGAGAGAGAAAGAGACAGAGAGAGAGAGAGAGAGAGAGAGAGAAAGACAGAGAGAGAAAGAGAGAGAGAGAGTGAGAGAGAGAGAGAGTGAGAGAGAGAAAGAGACAGAGAGAAAGAGACAGAGAGAGAGAGAGAGAATGAGAAAGACAGAGAGACAGAGAGAGAGACAGAGAGAGAAAGAGACAGAGAGAGAGAGAGAGAGAGAGTGAGAGAGAGAGAGAGAGAGAGAGAGAGAGAGAGAGAGAAAGAGAAAGACAGAGAGACAGAGAGAGAGAGAGAGAGAGAAAGAGACAGAGAGAGAAAGAGACAGAGAGAGAGAGAGAGAGAGACTGAGAGAGAGAGAGAGAGAGAGAGAGAGAGAGAGAGAGAGAGAGAGAAAGACAGAGAGACAGAGAGAGAGACAGAGAGAGAAAGAGTCAGAGAGAGAGAGAGAGAGAGAGAGAGAGAGAAAGAGAAAGACAGAGAGACAGAGAGAGAAGAGAGAGAGAGAAAGAGACAGAGCAGAGAAAGAGACAGAGAGAGAGAGAGAGAGAGAGAGAGAGAAAGAGAAAGACAGAGAGACAGAGAGAGAGACAGAGAGAGAAAGAGTCAGAGAGAGAGAGAGAGAGAGAGAGAAAGAGAAAAGACAGAGAGACAGAGAGACAGAGAGAGAGACAGAGAGAGAGACAGAGAGAGAAAGAGACAGAGAGAGAGAGAGAGAGAGAGAGAGAGAGAGAGAGAGAGAGAGAGAAAGAGAAAGACAGAGAGACAGAGAGAGAGACAGAGAGAGAAAGAGACAGAGAGAGAGAGAGAGAGGAGAGAGAGAGAGAGAAAGAGACAGAGAGAGAAAGAGACAGAGAGAGAGAGAGAGAGAGAGAGAGAGTGAGACAGAGAGAGAGAGAGAGAGAGAGAGAGAGAAAGAGAAAGACAGAGAGATAGAGAGAGAGAGAGAGTGAGACAGAGAGAGAGAGAGAGAGAGAGAGAGAGAAAGAGAAAGACAGAGAGATAGAGAGACAGAGAGAGAAAGAGAGAGATACACAAAAATTTTTGATTCCAAAAAGACTTTCCTTCAATTTTCTTAAAAGCAATTATGTTAAATCTTTTAAAGGTTAGTGTATATAAACCTCTTTGGAAGTATACATTATCATATTTTAGTTTCAGTGCAAAATATCATTAGAAATTTATGAATTCATATTTACAAAATGTATTTACCAGATACTTTTATCAAAAGTGATTTTCTTTTAAGCCGAAGGGACTGGAAAATGAATTTCAGAAAAATACACACATTCTCTAAATATAGACATTACGTCCGGTACATTCAGAACAGGTCTGTTTTTACTTCGCATGAAGAGTTGAGGAAAACTGCAAATTCATCAAAATTCATTTTTGGAGCTGTCGTCTCTACTAATATCTTTAATAACTGCATCCATTGGGAACAACTTCTGGATTGGTGGATACCTCTTTTGAAGTAATGTATTTTTTCAGCAGGAATTTAGTGATTGAACACAATTGTAAATTAAAACATAATTAAAACTCACTTGTGACTTGAACAGAATCATCTTTCAACTTTACAGCTAATGCCAGGACAGACAGTAATAGAGTAATAGACGTTGCCGATATATCCGCACGAAATGTGACATTTTTTATTAATAGCATCAGCCCATGATTAGAGTAATGTCATGTGTGGACCTTGGATGTTTAAGTCTATTGTAATGCTACATGCTAGTAATTAGACACGTAATACACATCATTTATTTAGTTTCACCATTTTTTCTGTCATTTATCAAATCAAATCAAAATGTATTTATAAAGCACAATAAAAACAACAGTAGTTAACCACTGTGCTGTACAATATCATACTAAAATTTGCATAAAAAGTAAACATACAGAATGTAATAAAGACCACAATGCAATGAGAAAAAAAGATTTAACACAGTAAATGATGAGGGCCCAAAAACTTTAGGAACAGTTATACGTCTGTGAGAAAATATATGTTTTTTTAATTTCTATTTAATTTCAGATTAAATTAGTTTGAGGGAAACCGGTAGATTATTCCACCGTTTTGACCTAACAACTGAAAAAGTTTGGTCGCCTCTCAACTTTAACCGGGATCTCAGGACCATAAACAATCTTTGTTCAGAAGTCCTCAGTGAGTATTTTGATTAAAACATAAAAAACACTTGGCTTTAGATAGCAATCTTAGTTGGAAAAAACTAGATTCTGTTTATCAAAAATAACACCCCACCCCTCCTCCTTGAACTGCCACCTTACCGTGGTGGAGGGGTTTGAGCACCCGAATGACCCTAGGAGCTATGTTGTCTGGGGCTATATGCCCCTGGTAGGGTCTCCCAAGGCAAACAGGTCCTAGGCGACGGGTCAGACTAAGAGCAGTTCAAAAAACCTTTATGATGACAAGAAATTGGAGGACCGTGACGTCGCCCGGTATGGCGCAGCCGGGGCCCCACCCTGGAGCCAGGCCCGGGGTTGGGGCTCGTATGCGAGCGCCTGGTGGTCGGGCCTCCCCCCATGGGGTCCGGCCGGGCTCAGCCCGAAGGAGCGACGTGGGGCCACCCTCCCGTGGACCCACCACCTGCAGGAGGGACCGTAAGGGGGCGGTGCAAAGTGGATCGGGCGGCAGTCGAAGGCGGGGGCCTCGACAACCTGATTCCTGGACGCGGAATCTAGCCTTAGAGACATGGACCGTCACCTCTCTGACGGGGAAGGAGCCTGAGATTGTGCGTGAGGTTCAGAGATTCCGACTAGAAATAGTCGGGATCACCTCTACGCACAGCTTGGGCTCTGGAACCACTCTCCTCGAGGGAGGATGGACTCTTCACCACTCTGGAGTTGCCCATGGCGAGAGGCGGCGGGCTGGTGTGGGTTTGCTTATAGCCCCCCAGCTCAGCTGCCATGTGTTGGAGTTTACCCCGGTGAATGAGAGGGTCGCTTCCCTGCGCCTTCGGGTCGGGGATAGGTCTCTCACTGTCGTGTGCGCCTATGGGCCAAATGGCAGTGTAGAGTACCCGGCCTTCTTGGAGACTCTGGGAGGGGTGCTGGAAAGCGCCCCGACTGGGGACTCCGTCGTTCTGCTGGGGGTGTGCTCCAACTATCGGGGATCACACTTCTCAGCCTCCCCGGGAAAGTCTATGCCAGGGTATTGGAGAGGAGAATCCGGCCGATTGTAGAACCTCGGATTCAGGAGGAACAGTGTGGTTTTCGTCCCGGTCGTGGAACACTGGACCAGCTCTATACCATCTCCAGGGTGCTGGAGGGTTCATGGGAGTTTGCCCAACCAATCCACATGTGTTTTGTGGATTTGGAGAAGGCATTCGACTGTGTCCCTCGAGGCATCTTGTGGAGGGTGCTCCGGGAGTATGGGATTCGGGACCCTTTGCTAAGGGCTATCCGGTCCCTGTACACCCGGAGCAGGAGTTTGGTTCGCATTGCCGGCAGTAAGTCAGACTTGTTCCCGGTGCATGTTGGACTCCGGCAGGGCTGCCCTTTGTCGCCGGTTTTTCTAGAATTTCTAGAATTTCTAGGTGCAGCCAGGGGCCGGAGGGTGTCGGGTTTGGGGACCACATGATTTCATCTCTGCTATTTGCGGATGATGTCGTCATGCTGGCCCCATCAAACCAGGACCTCCAGCATGCACTGGGACGGTTTGAAGCCGAGTGTGAAGCGGCTGGGATGAGAATCAGCACCTCCAAATCTGAGGCCATGGTCCTAAGTCGGAAAAGGGTGGCATGCACACTTCAGGTAGGTGGAGAGTCCCTGCCTCAAGTGGAGGAGTTCAAGTATCTGGGGGTCTTGTTCACGAGTGAGGGAAGGATGGAACGGGAGATTGACAGACGGATCGGTGCAGCTTCTGCAGTAATGCGGTCGCTGTACCGGTCTGTCGTGTTGAAGAAGGAGCTGAGCAGCAAGGCGAAGCTCTCGATTTACCGGTCAATCTACGTTCCTACTCTCACCTATGGTCATGAGCTGTGGGTCATGACCGAAAGGACAAGATCCCGGATACAGGCGGCCGAAATGAGCTTTCTCCACAGGGTGGCTGGGCGATCCCTTAGAGATAGGGTGAGAAGCTCGTTCACTCGGGAGGAGCTCAGAGTAGATCCGCTGCTCCTCCACATCGAGAGGGCCCAGCTGAGGTGGCTCGGGCATCTTTTCCGGATGCCCCCTGGACGCCTTCCCAGGAAGGTGTTCCGGGCATGTCCCACCGGGAGGAGACCCCGGGGAAGACCTAGGACACGCTGGAGGGACTATGTCTCCCGGCTGGCCTGGGAACGCCTCGGTGTCCCCCCGGAAGAGCTGGAGGAAGTGTCTAGGGAGAGGGAAGTCTGGGCATCCCTGCTTAGAGTGCTGCCCCCGCGACCCAGCCCCGGATAAGCGGAAGAAGATGGATGGATGGAAAAATAACACCCATGATGGCCTTACATAGGAGGCCAAGTCTCCTAAATCATAATCATAGGTGTCTGCAGACTCCAAAACCATCTCATTAAGATGCAAAAAATGAAAAGAAAGACAAGATTTAATGTCCATCAGACACGCAGCTAAGGTTCTTAAGGTAGATTTGTCACTGTGTTTCAAGGCCGGTTAAATTTGGGTGATATCAGCATAGAAATGAAATGACACCCTTTACTTGGCAAAAATGAATCCCAAAGGAAGCATATACTGTATAGCAAGAACAAAACAGGAGCCAAAATGGAGCCCTGAGGAACTCCAAACTTCAAGGCACAGATGGATAAAGAGAACCCAACCAAGATAAACTGAAAAAGTTCTATCTTCAAGATATGATATAAACCAGAGCAGAGCAAACCTTTAATGCCCAAATACTGTGCAAGGCGTGAAACAAGGAGATTGTGGTCAACGGTATGAAAAGCAGCACTTAAATCTAGAGTAGAGACATCACCGAGTACCCTGAGTCTACAGATAATAAAATATCATTTAAAACTTTTAAAGTGTAGACTGTCTTCCTGAACACAGATTTAAATTGTTCAAAAGTATTATTTGACTCTAAAAAACTCTGCAATTGTACACTTTTCCAAGGCTGTAGAGATAAATGATCAAACAGGTATATAGTTTGACAAGACAGCTTGGTCTAGATTAGATTTTTTGAACAGCAATGTCTAATTTTCTTGATTAGACATTGGAGCTGCATGTTGCGAAGCAGTCGTTTGTATAGGGTGTATAGGAGTGGGCTGAGAACACATCCTTGTGGCACTCCAGTGATAAGGGTCAGTGATTAGGAGGTATTGTTGCCAATTTTGACTACCTGGCATCTGCTAGACAGGAAGTCCAGGATCCAGCTGCACAGTAAGCTGTTTAAGCCCAGCGTCCGGAGTTTCATATCTAACTTGGAGGGCACAATGCTGTTGAATGCAGAGCTGTAGTATATAAACAGCATGTGTTCTTTTCTTTCCAGGTGGGACAGAGCAATGTATAGTGTATGTGCAATGGCATCATAAGTGAAGAGGTTGTTGTGGTATACAAACTGTAGTGGGTCCAGTGAGGAGGCAGAACACAGCAGATGTAATCTTTTATTAGCCTCTCAAAGCATTTGCTGATGATGGAGGTCAGAACAACAGGATGCCAGTCATTTAAGGCAAGTAACTTTGGTAACTTTGATCGCACCCCGATTTGTTGATCATAAAACATACACCCCCTCTCCTACTTTTCCCCGAGTGGTCTTTCACCAGATATGACAACGTGTTTCTTTCCGTCTGAATCAGTGATGGAGTTGTTTCTATACCATTGTTTTGATATATGTCTTCATCTACGTCGTTTTAGAAAGATTAAGTACATAATAATGAAATGTTGCAGTGTGATCCAATTAATAGAAATGGCTGTTTCTCGTCAGTGTGATTTCATGGCAGAATCTGCACTTACAATGTCTTTCACAATGGTGAAATGAGGCTGAACTCGATTTAAACTCAGCATCTTCGTAATGCGAAAATTGTTGTTGTTAATTAAAAAAACTGTAATTTGTGCTCTGTTCTGATGGGATGCTGACAGCAGGGAGAAATGCAAGTAACCATGTAATTATGCGTGATAAGGCTGTCGTGTTGGGTTGCCCTAATGTAAAATTATTTTCTGAAGACACATCTGTAGTTATCCAGAGATTTAAGGAACTGAATCTGAATATGATCAGAGAATCTGGTAAGAAACTTCAACCAGGGTCTTGAGAAGAAACACACAAAAAAAGAATAGAGGGGAGAGTATAAATGTTTCATTCTTTTCTCTAGACAGAGCTAGTTTGTCAAAGAGAATAACTTCATTCACTCAGTGGAAGATTCTTTCTTTCTTTCTCTATATGTTACATGCCATGTCCTCTCCACGGGCAGACGTTTCCCCAGGAATTGAGACACAACCCCTTATCTTGTATCGGTTGTTACCTCCCTCCACCTGCGGGCGATACAGGTCATTGAGCCCTTGTATGAGGGGATAAGCGCTTGTTAGAGCGAAGCGCAGTGGTTTGTGTCAGGCACGAGAGGTCTAACAGTCCATCATGCTCGAGGCTGTTTGACATCATGTGCTCATTTATATAAATCATTCTGATATTCTGATATAATCACAACGGGCAGAACCCAGAGAGAGTGGAGCACATCTCCAAGCCAAATTTTATTTAATGATGTGTTTTGTATATTGTGCTGAGAATCATAAATACTTAAATTCTTAAAAGGAACCTTGGGTATTGAGAGATGTATGGCCTAATATATTAACACTGGCATTGACTTTATAAATGTGACATTAAAAACAGTGTTACTGTCACAGTATTCATAAACTTTGAAATAATGTTGTTACTCGGAGGTCGCCAATTTTTTCGTCAAAATTTGTGATGTTAAAATGGTCGCACCCTTATCCGATCTCTTAACGCCACAGCGAAAGACACATGTTTTCCATATCTAACAGTAAAATATGAGAGGCCGTATGTACTCTTGACAAAAGCCAGCCTGCCATAAAAGAAGAATGCGTTCAGTAAGCGTCTGTTCAAGGTAAACGTGCATTAAATCATAGCTTTGAATTACCGTCTTTAAGACAGTTAGTACTATTTATTACACAACTTATTTGAATGCTTGATTCTGATTGGCCAGTCGCAACATTCCAAGGGTTGTTATTTTCAAATAACGTCCGCTCAAAACTAAAACACCCTGTAACCCGGATACTGTGAATAATTTTGAGGGGGGCAGTTAAATATTACACAACAATTAATTTTAAATATGTATTTCAATCACATATATGACAGTTTATTTACAAACGATTAAACCGATTTACCTGTTCGTGACATTTGAACGTTGTTTCTTACTTTAAAACCGAAACTAAACGGCTTTGCAGAAGGTCTGTGTGGTGAGGAAGGCGGGACGGGAGCTGTGAGGCGGGGCCGATGCCGTGAGTGATAGTTGGAATCAGTTGTGCGCACACCGGTCCCTCATATCTCACGGAGGAAATCGGGAGCATAAGAGGACGAGCGACGGGACTGGTGATGAAAGAGGTCCAGCCCGAACATGTTTTATGGTTTTATGTATGTTTTACTTCCGTGTTTTTGTTTTGTGATTTGATTTGTTCGCAGGCGGTCGGCCGTGAGGGGCCGCCGGTTGTTATTATTTATATTAAAACTTTATTTAAATGCCTGCCGGTTCCCGCCTCCTTCCTTCCTTTTTATTGAGCCTTATTACAGTCTGCATTCGGAAAAATTAGATAATAAAATATTTCAAAACACATTTCATGTCCAGTTTTTTCTCATGTGGCGAGTAGCTGTGTAATAAGCGGGATAATGTACAAGCAGCCGTCTGTTATCGCAAAATAAACCACCCTCCGCTTTGTGTCGGGTCCTGATCACACTGCCGGGGCTGCGATAACCACCCGCTGCATGTACATTATCCCTTACTTAAGACTTCACCACCCACCATTATCGTATACTTTATACATTATGAGAATATACTGATGAATAGAATAATAAGTTGCTTACGGTTTGGTTATTTGTTTCGAATGTGAATATTACCCCGTACGTTAATGATAAAATGCATTTTATAATGGCTAAAAACATTGTGTAAATATTACAGTCGCAATGATTTTGGTTACTAATATGTGTGTTTGTATTGTTTCTGTCCTTCTAAAATATTAAAATGTATGAAAATACACCAAATAGCTTTTGTAGCAAATGAAGACACAGTGTATATATAATCCAGACTTTGAGAGTGTTCATTATATAAACACTGTGAGTGTTAATATGAAATCTTTTAACACTGGCGATTTTGCTGTGCAGGAGTATGTAAACAAGGGCTGTCACAATATTAGATGTTCAATACAAAATAACCCTGTTATAGTGATGCCTAGATTTAAAAATAAATACATAGAAATGCCATCAGTGTTTGTTTGGTGTTTTCCACTTTGTTCCCTATGTTAGGATCAAGAGCAAGTTTTCGTAACCATTGCAGCTCTTAACATAAAATGTTAAATCGTCCAATACTGTCACGGTTATTAATATCAAAATTTGTCATCAACACCGGTACAATATATTCTAAGTGAAATAAATAACTACATGACCAGTGGACTTTCTACATAGCATTAGGAGTAGGAATGCAACCAAGAACAGCATGCAAATTCTCTCTTATATCTTATGGATATCCATTTAGAATTTTCTATGTTTATTTATTTGTTAACTGTTTTATTTGTTAACTGTTCCTCCTCTTTTCTTGATCCTCTAATCATAAATGTTGCTTTGAGGTGTGAGTTATATGAAATGGGTCAAATGACCTAAAAATCCCTTTAATTAAATAAAATAAAATAATTTCACCACATGGACCTTGCCAAAGGTAACGTCTATGATTTTTTCTAACATTCTCTATGTAAGACCTCTCGTTTCATACAGTCATGTGACAATTTTACTATTACGATAAAACTATATCGACAACATTGTTACATACCTACTTATGAAAGTTTTGATCATTTTAGGCCAATATTTGATTTGATTTCTACATTTTATTGCTATAAACTTATTTCAGTTTATTACTGAGGCAACGTTAAAATTTTTGTTAGTTTATTTATTCCAATAATTTGAAGGCCAATATTTTATATGATTTCAATAAACAAAAACACTTTTTAAACTAAAACAACCTTGTGTCAGATCGTTGTGACGTTGAGTCCAGATGCTTCTTTCGTGAGATATCCCTGAGGTCAAACCTGTGTCCACTGGATATCCGGCTGGTTTTCAATCCATTTGTATCCACTCAGGACAGCACAGAGGGAATCATTTCACACGCCGCTCACATAATCACATCACTGTTAGGTTTATGAATCTATCTACACAACATTCTCTCTTTTTCCAGGAAGCTTTTTGTTTCTTTCAGTGCTTTAGATTGTCCATAAAATTCCAGCGATTTTACTCAGACAAAATAAATGGAAACCCAATTCTCTATCGCAGTGACAAAAGAAATATAGTGTCTGGGTCCTGGTATGAAAATAGTTAATAGTGTACCGTAAGGTACAGATAACAAAAGGTAAGAGAGAACAGATTATGAATTACAACCCCTGGGGTGCGTTTCCCGAAAAGCCACATAACTCGCTGGTTAACCACCGATGCATCCTTGAGGGGTTACGACTTTTTTACGAAACCGTAGCAACTGTCGGAGATCAATTGTTTGAACCAAGTTGGTTCAACAATCTAGTTGAGTAGTGACGTCTACTAATGAATACATTCAGATCGAATTAATGCCAAATTTTTGCTTTAAATACTAAATAACATACATTGCATTTAAGGACTACTTTTGTTGTTGTATTTTTGTTATCTGTTGTTTTATAGTTGGCTAACGATGCTTTTGGGAAACGTGTAGGTGACCACCATTGTGTCTTTTAGTTTATCAGGAGTTGAACACATCTAAGAGGGTGTCTTTAGATCTGCATGTGTTGGAGGACGAATTAGATAAATTTTTCTGTTGACCAAATGGAAAACAGACGTCTAAATGGTGCTCAAGTGCACTCAAAGTTGTTTTAAAGTGTCCATTAAAAGTGACTTCTTCCCTGAAAACCTGAACTGCACAACATCTCTTCAATGTCACAGAAGTTTCAGAGAGCTTTCTACTGCTGAACCATAGTGCCGATCAGGAACGTGTCATCTGTTCCTCAAACACACCTTGATGCACGATGGTGGTCGTATGTATTTTTAGAAACCCAGCGTGGCCTCTGCCTTGAGTGAAGCTAAAGGAAGTTTCTGTGGTCTCAGCCGAGTAAAATCAAGGTCGGCCCGAGGCGGTGAGGAAGGGAGCCGGAGGTGAAGTGTGTTCCAGTGGCGCGGGCGACACCCACACATCTGCCGTCACGCTGAGCCGCCGCTCCTTTGACTGTAACACGTCACCCCGCTGCTTTCACAACAAAAGTAGACAGGAGAGATGAAAGCTGCCGTCTGCTGCGACAAGCGTGCGTTGAGACAATGCGATGCTCTTCTCATGCTGATGTTCTGAAACAAAGCTGCTTCAGACAGAAATACTGTGTGATTGTGGGATGTGTTTTTAAATCACTTTTAATTTCACGGTTTCACTCGACACATTTCTCATGTCTTTATGTGTGTTCTCAAAGATCATTTACTGCATATAGAAATCATACTTTTTTATTTCTGCACATATGAAAAGTTTGGTTAAAAAATGAGAACTTTTTTTTTTTTATCACAAATCATGTTTTTTTGTTGTGCATTCCAATTACTGTCAATCAAACGGCAGTTGGTTTGTTTTGATTTAAGACGTAATAGCTCAAAAAATACAGCTAACTAACACAATATAACACGGTTAAAACACAATAAAATAATAAAAAAAATGTTTTTTGACAGAGTTAACTCATTTTGTAAAACAAACTTTTCATATTGAGTTGTTGTATTTACTGTAAAAATCATTGTTTCACGCCTTGACTCCATTGAGTAATAGGGTACAAACAAAGTGCCCACACGTACGGACATTCAGCTTCTGTCAAACGTTGTCTTTAATTTAAAATCAAGCAAAATCTTAGTAAAAGTGTTTCCGATTAGAGTCTAAATTTCTCAACCAATTGCCAAAGTGTGACATGTGCCCATATCGATTCAAAAGATTAAATGAACAACTTTCTGAATGTTATTAATTCATATAATGATTAATCTTTCTTTATAAAATGCATAAAATTGATCATACTGATTTCAAAGTTAAGGATTCATTAGTTTACATAATGTATACATTGAACTAAATACTATCATAACATCTAAGTTGATAATTAAATATTCTTTATTTTTGACAAAACATTCCATGTTTCTGTCGTGACACTCACATTTCCGGTAGTAATTGTAATGTTTTGGTATTAATCACAATATTTAATTTGCACAGCTGAATCACACTCTCAACGTTTTATGTTAATACAAATAAGTAAGTTTGTTGCAAATACGCAGCCAGCACATACAGCAGACACACATCTGACAGTAAATATATAATAGGAAACCTACACCTCACATATCACCATTAAAACATTCAAAAATACTAATGCTTTGTATAACTGTACAGAGTTTTGTTTATTTCCTTAAATAAAGGATGAAGTGTTCCTTTTTCTCACTTCCGAAACAATGCTACCCAGTGATACGTTGTAGTCGTGTCTGTTTTGGTAGTGAACGTTTTTGAATACTTTTGAGACTAGCTCAGAGATGCTGATCAGCAAAACACACTCAAACACAGTTCTGAACACACATTAAAAATACATTTTATGGAATACCGCACAAAAAAGATTGCTAGTGACTTTCTTTAGAGTTACACAGATTTTCAGACTTTTGAACACATTTAATTCAATATGATAAGATAGATCATCTCACCATGTAGCTTATTAGAGAGAGGGACACAGTAATGACTCTTGATGAAAATTGTGGGGTTTGGCTAATCTCAGCCAATGGACTAAAAATACACGGTAGTGTCGTGAAAATCCGGGACACATTTTTTTAGATAAAGTTTAATCATTTAAAAACATTTTTAAAAACAACAATGGAAAAAATGCAAAGAAATGCTATTTCATTTTCATAAATTAAAATTTTGTGGTTTGGGACACCGATCTCCCTATTGAAAGTACCCAATAAATTAGGATTTTATATATATTAAGCATAGTGATATTATTGTGGGTTTCAATAGATAATTGACGGATCTTAGTAAACAACTAAGGTTTGAATTCTTCAGTGCTTTCTAAATGTTTTTTATGTGGAACAGCAGCCCATATAGTATCAACATATGTTTCTTTTCTGAAAGTTCATGAACTCTGATGTAGAGTAATTTTACAAGGATTTTGTTTTGAAATAAATTATAATCATGACCTCAGGGAAGCAGTGCACAGACTAATAAAATGATTCACAGCAGCTTCTCGTGTAGTCACAACGCCTTTAAGATCATTAGACTTTAAATGCATTTCATGTCATCTGTATTTATAGTGCTGTTTGAAACCAGCGTGATACAGCAGATGTGCTTCATGTTTCTAATACTTGATTTCTTTACTGCATTTTGGATTTCTTAGCTAAATACTTTTCAAAAGTAGACTAGAAAAGCTGTGACACAATTTAACAAAAGCATAATTTCAAATCATTTATTGCTTTATCAATTCGCGTCCAAAATGATCAGTCATGTGGTTGCCGTGTGATTTATGTTCCCTCAACTTCTTCTGTTCAAGTCATTGTTTTTGTGCTTTCTCATAAAACTGTTATCTTCCTCCATTAACCAACAGACTTTTGCTCTCTACAGTAGTTATAGAAACACAGTTGTTGTATTTTTATTTTTTACTATAACACTTTCCAAGCCTACAGTGAAAGTACACACACACAAGTAATCATGTAAATGTCTTACCCATCGATGATGTTCATATGCTGTTTACACTGGTTGAAATGTTCAGAGTATATCGGTAGTGATTTTGTTCCACCTGAATATCATCATATCAACACAACATATAATATGGGAAACAGTTGGAAACCGAAATGAAAAGAGGACACAATCATGTGGGAATGTGGGTTGTGTATTACTGCATCATAATGCAGATGGAGCCTGCAGTGAAAAGAGAAATTCAATAGTCATAAACAGGACACACAAGGATGGACCATACAGAAAACAAAACTGAGCTGTTGTGATGTGTACCATACAACTGAACCTCTACTGTATATCTGCTTGAGTGTTTAAAAGAGACCGTTCTACAGCTGTTATATTGTGTGGTCAAGTTTGAAACGGCTGAGATGTTGGATTTTATGAGGATTGTTGTGCTTGATCCGGCTGAAACCAGCAATGTTGACCGCATGTGAAGATTCACCACAGAGACAGAGCTTCACTCCTCACCATCGCCCGGCTCAGTGGGTGATTCTGCAGACGTGGCTGAATCCTCTCATGTTCTTGATTATAGTAGAGGGATGTGTGCTATTATTATAGACTGTTTCTTTGGACGAGCGTGAGACTGACCCCCAGTTAACTTCCTCTTTGTATTTGGCTAGTGTCTAATAAAATAACTATTTATATTTAATTTAATTCATGTTAATATGAATTTATATTATTATTTTAGTGTATAATAATTGTATTAAAAAATATGATTTGTTGAATTTTGTTGTATGTTCATTATATTAAATAAAACAATTTGTTGAATGGTTCCTATAGTTCGGTCACATTTGAAGTCACATGAACCGGAAGTTGCGATCGTTTTACTTCTGTATTTGGACGCATTTCCGTGTGAAATGGAATTTCTAATGAGAAAAATAGTGGGTGTGGCTTTCGTCTTTCTCTGTGATTTGATTGGATGTATAAAAACAGCCGTTGAATAGGGAGGCTAAGAGATTATGTATCTTTGTATGCAAAACCCAGAAACTAATTAGCATTTCTAGGACTTCCGCTGACACCGCTCCAAGTTTTTTTGGAAATAAGGTCTGTGGTTAACAAAACGTTTATAAATACTTTCATATTTGACATAAAACACACCAGTTACAACCCACTTGTGATTTCTTAAAGCCTTCTTGTGTCTTAAAAACTGCGGGTGCTAACAAGTTGCTTAAAGCAACTACTTCTTTAAGCGGGGACGTTAGACGTCATCGCGCATATAAAGCTCACAAATAATGCAACATGGGCTCAAATCTCTTAAAACGTAGATGTGGATTCATTCACGAAGTAATTACTTACTTAATTAAGTAATTACTTAATTACTGATGCTTCACCCAAGACGTCTAACATACGTCATTTGAGATGGATAGTCATTAAAGGATGGAAGTGCATTTTCAGATTGTAACTAAAGATTATGGAAGCAAACTATTTTTTTCAAAGAGAATGAACAATAAACGCTGCGATATTTCATGAAAAATGGCGTTGACATATTTCACTGGGACTTTAAGCAAACCGTATGGTACGTTCAGATCTAAACAAGTTTAGCCAAGTAACACTTCTTGTTGGTTTCTTTTAATTGTTATCAGAAATAATCTACAGGCATTGTGAATGTGTTCTGGAAGTTCAGTTGGGGTCACAAAAGTGTGCATGCGCTGTACCGTTTGTTTATGTTGTTCAGATGAAACCTTCTATACCATTACATTATTCTCTCTCTTTCTATTCCTTTGTTGATGGTTGAGATCATGTATGGATAGCTTTTCAAAACATCAATTTCTACATGTAAATCACAGGAACATTTTGGTGAAGCAGATATTACAGTATAATATTAAGCATAACATACCCATTTTTTATCAAATATTACTGATTTATTTGAGCTTTTATTTATTTTTGTTGCCTGACTTGATTTGCTTTATTTGTTATTGGCTTATGTGACGGCTGGTGTGTGAAGTATTATCCTGAAGCACATCAGTCTGCAGGGTTGTTGGGTTTATGCCCGGCAAAATCACTCACTGCTTTGTACTTTAATTCCCTTTGCTAATGTTTGTAAAGATTTGATCTTGTTTGAAACCTACCGGCTGCTGTGTAATTCTGGATATTTTATCTCTGTCTGCTCTACTGTATCCCAGCGGTGCGGTCTGAACCCAAAGTTGCTCTGTGGGGGGCTGCTTGCTTCCTAAAATAATTCTCTTACATTTGCCCCTTATTCCAAAACAATGGCACTGTTTAAAGCCCTCTTTAAAGAGCAGAAAGCCTTTACCTTAAGCCTTTAATGTGATATTTATCGGTGCTTAATTCATGTTTAGGCAATGAACTCTACAAACATTTCTTTTTACATGAAACTTTCTGTCTTGTTGTGAATGTTTGGTCTGAGCAGGAGTGTAGAGTGTTATTATTGAATGCATGCCTAAATTCACAGTTTATCTAAGAAGTTTTACCCTAAACTTAGTAGGTGTGTCCCATAGTGGTGCGTCCCAAATAGCGCACTTATGCCCTATTCCTACGGTATTTTGTTTGTGTAAAGAGTGTGATTAGTGCGTTCACAGTGAAAATTCTAAAAAAATGAAATTCACTTTAAATACCCTCATGAGGCACTCATTCAACTGTAAACATTGTGTTGTGCAATTGACGCCATTTGCCCTCATCTGGGAACCAAATATACGTCCAATTAGTATAAAACCATTAAGTATTCCATTTGGGACAATACACTTCTTAAATTCATAGTGCATAGTTTAAGTGCATTTGTCATTTGGGACACAAATACAGACCCATATGGAATATAAAAGCTCAGCCTTCTGACCTCAATTAACACAAAACAACCTTATATCATGTTGAACTGTCATGATTCCACTATCATGTCATGTTTATTCGTGTTATTTGAGTGGAGTCATGGCATAACCTATGGTTTTATGTGGGAAAGACATAGTTCCCCTTCAGTCGGTCTCTCGACGTTGTGTTGAGAGACAGACTGGGGTTTGATTCTGAGAACCTATCATCTCCGATATAAAAATAAAACGGCAATGGGGATTGGCGAATGACCCGCCCACGCCAGTCTCCGCCCCGTACATACGGGTATAAAAGGAAGATGGCGGCGGTCATTCATCACCCTTTGTTCTTCGGAACCTGATGCTGAAAGCTGTATTGCTCACGGTATCTTCTCTTCGAGACTTCACTGCTGGATTTGCAACGCGGAGTAGCGGACCTTCCCCCTTGAGAGTGGACTTCCCCTCGGCGTTTCGGCAGAGAGCCACATCACAAAAGAGTAAAAGGCCCTTTTTAGGGCCGCTTTTCCCACAGCTGCGGGCATGTCTCGTAGCTGTGTCCTGGGTTGCGACAGACTCATCCCTGAGTCAGACGGCCATGATACCTGCCTCATGTGTTTGGGTGTCAAACACGCTGAGACTGGTTTCGTTGATACCTCATGTTCTATCTGCGAGGACATGTCTATCAAGGTGTTGCGGTCACGGTTGGCTGCGTTCTTTGTGAATGCCGCCACCACCCCGTCTTCCTCCCAGGCGTCCGCCGCTACGGCGGCGTCGACACCTGTGAGAGACGGGGCTGATCTGGGGGTTCCCATGGATGTTGTTCTGCCAGCTCCGGCTCTGCAGACCACCCATGCCCCGGTACGCTCACCTGGTGCGTCCCCGATGGGCGGCGGTCGACCGTCCCATAGCGGGCAGGCGCGTAAAAGGGATGAGGACGAAGTGTCTGTCTATGCATCGGACAGCTACCTTCTGGCATCAGATGCAGAAGACTTCTCCAATCTCCCGTCTTCGGTCGGTCGAGGTCAAGAGGAGTCCGAAGCTGAGATGTCAGCCATGCTAACCCGAGCGGCCATGAGCATTGGGCTGTCGTGCGGTACGCCGCCTTCACCCAAGCGCTCGCGGCTGGATTCTTGGTTTCTGGGTTCGGGGCGCGACCAAAGGCCGCGCCCCGTCCCAGTACCTTTTTTCCCGGAGGTGCATGAGGAGCTATCGAGGTCCTGGAACGCGCCCTTCTCGACGCGTTCTAGAATCGGTAGCTCTGTAGCTGTCACTTCCCTGGAGGGCGGAGCGGCTAGAGGATACGTTGGCATCCCCCAGGTGGAGCGTGCTGTCGCGGGCCACTTGTGCCCGCAGACGGCGGCCACCTGGAGGGGTCAGCCTAGACTCCCGTCCAAGGCTTGTAAGCTCTCCTCGACACTCGTGTCCTGTGCAAGGTCAGGGAGGAGGGGCATCAGGTACTGCTGGTTGCGCCCTATTGGCCCACCCGAACCTTATTGCTCTGACAACTGCCCCCCCTTGGCCGATTCCCCTGACGAAGGACCTTCTCTCGCAGGGGAAGGGCGCGTTTTGGCACCCACACCCAGGCCTCTGGAACCTCCATGCCTGGCCTCTGGACGGGACGAAGAGACCTTGAGCGGCTTGCCCCAGGCAGTCATACAGACCGTCCTCCAGGCTAGAGCCCCCTCCACTAGGCGATTGTACGCCTATAAGTGGCAGCTCTTTTCGTCCTGGTGTTCTTCCCGCGGGGAGAACCCACGGAATTGTCAGATCGGGTCCGTGCCGGCCTTTTTACAGCAAAGACTAGAGAGTAACCTCTCCCCATCCACGTTGAAAGTTTATGTTGCCGCTATTGCCGCACATCACGATCTCGTGCAGGGTAAGTCTTTGGGTCGGCACGACCTGGTCACCAGGTTCCTCAGGGGCGCGAGAAGGGTGAACCCACCTCGACCGCACCCCGTACCCTCTTGGGACCTTAATGTGGTCATCAGGGCCTTGGTACGGCCCCCTTCGAGCCCCTCAGTGACGCCACTCTTCCTCTTATTTCTATGAAGACTGCGCTCCTGTTGGCACTCGCTTCCATCAAAAGGGTTGGGGACCTCCAGGCATTTTCCGTGTCCCAGGGTTGCCTAGAATTTGGGCCTGGCGACTCTCACGTCATCCTGAGACCCAGGCCCGGCTACGTGCCCAAGGTTCCCACTACTCCCTTCAGGGACCAGGTGGTGAACCTCCAGGCGCTTCCCCCTAGGGAAGAAGACCCAACCTCCGGTGTGCTGTGTCCAGTACGCGCCTTGCGCCTCTACCTAGACCGCACACAAGACCTGAGAAGGTCCGAGCAGCTATTTGTCTGTTTCGGGAGACAGCACCAGGGGAGGGCTGTCTCCAAACAGAGATTGGCACACTGGATCGTGGACGCCATCTCCATGGCATACCGATCCCAAGATCGCACGTGCCCTCTTGCAGTGAGAGCCCACTCCACTCGGAGTATGGACTCCTCCTGGGCACTGGCCAAAGGTGCCTCTCTGGCAGATATTTGTCAAGCTGCGGGTTGGGCTACGCCCAGCACCTTCGCAAGGTTTTATAACCTTCGACTGGAACCAGTATCAGCCCGTGTGTTACATCCTTCCGTGTAAGACAGGCATCTGGTCTGGGCATACGCCTGCACAGCGCCATACTGCCTGCTAGGTAAGTACAGTGCGCTATCATGCCTCCCTACTTCCCCCTCCCTTGGGTGAAGTATAGGCATTCCATCCATCACTAAGCAATTGGTAACAGACCGAACGGGCGATCTGTTGGAACCAGGTCCAGTACTGGTAGAGTCGCCCCTACTTAGGTGGACCCCTTATTAGGACTATTGCTCCATACGCAGTGACTCCCCCGTTGGGTAGTCCCGTATGATGATTACTCACTCTTGATTCCCCTGTTGGCGAATCTGTGACCTCCCCTCTGGTGGCACAGCCACCGAAGCTGGCCTCCTATGGTCGACTACTTCCAGGTCATCCCCTACAGGAGACCTATTTGTATTCCACATGTTACCTCCCGTACGGCAGGATGTGGCCTCCGTAACACACTCTCCATGAGGAGAGCAGTGTTCTTCCCAGTGCGACGGCTCCGGATGGCGCCTCACTTACAAGGCGAACGCCCTGCCCGTGATGACTGTCAGTACAGGCTTCTTAGTATGTCCACTACTATTCACTGGAAGGTTACATCTCGCTACACCGCTCACTTGACTCGCTAGCCTAGTCAGTCTGTCTCTCAACACAACGTCGAGAGACCGACTGAAGGGGAACGTCTCGGTTACGTCTGTAACCTTCGTTCCCTGATGGAGGGAACAAGACGTTGTGTCTTCATGCCACAACGCTTTGCCGATCCACTGCAGGAGCACCGCTCAGGTTCCTCAGCACAAGGGTGATGAATGACCGCCGCCATCTTCCTTTTATACCCGTATGTACGGGGCGGAGACTGGCGTGGGCGGGTCATTCGCCAATCCCCATTGGCGTTTTATTTTTATATCGGAGATGATAGGTTCTCAGAATCAAACCCCAGTCTGTCTCTCAACACAACGTCTCGTTCCCTCCATCAGGGAACGAAGGTTACAGACGTAACCGAGACGTTCTTTCTCGTGTCTCGTCATTGTTCCCTACATCTCGTTCCTCGTCAGCCTCTCCTTAGTGCTAATCCTCAGCACCTGTTTCTCGTTAACGATCCTTTGTCTGTTTCCCCTATAAAGAGTCCTCATGTTTCATTGTCTGGTGCTCGTGCATTGTACCTGTGTACTTGTTCCTGCTCGTCTTGCCTGTATGTTTTCATGACCTCGTCTTGCATTGTTCCTGTCTCCCTTTCTGTAGTTAGTCTAGTTACTTGGTACCCTTTATTGTTATTGTTATCCAGTCTTGTTTTACCCCATCGTGGGTCTTTGTTTTGTTTATTATTTAATAAACATCTCTGTTACACCTACCGTCTGTGTCTGCCTGCACTTGGGTTCCCACGCCATGTCTACCATGAGTTTACATGACAGAATGCACGAGCCAAAACAGAACCCAGTAGGCAGCATGGACGGTACGATGTCGTCCTTGCGGTCTCGCCAAGCCCGCTTGCTGCTTGGATTCCGCCAGGGGAATTACGGCAACCAGGAGTTCGCCAGGGCATTCTCTGCGGTGGCGGAGGTGACCGAGTTTGGTGAGGTGGAGTTGAAAATGATTTTCAACTGCTGCCTCACCCGGCGCCTCACACCGTCGGAGAAGAGGCTGCTGGCTCCCTTAGGGTTTTCGGACATCGTCAGGTATGTGACCAACCGGAGCGATCCCGGGGGTGGGGTTCCACATGGGACTTTCACCTCACGGTCGAGCGGTGCAGAGGGTCTCGTCCTGGCCGCCGCTGCCCTGGGGGACTCAGTACCCCTGGCTCGAGCTCCACGGCTGCCGGTCCTTCTGGTGGAGTCCGAGATGAGTGGGTGGCTAGAGATTCGGGGGCCACGTCGCGGGAAACCTCCTTCCCGAGTCCTGTGGTCCCGAGTCCTGTGGTCCCGAGTCCTGTGGTCCCGAGTCCGGCAATCTCAAGTCCAGAGATCCTGTGTCCCCGATGTCACAGTCCTCTCCAGAAACCGGCACCCAGGCTGGTCCAGCAGCCGCCAGAGAGCGCTGCCCAGCCGCCACCAGAGAACGCTGCCCAGCCGCCGGCACCAAGCCCGGTCCAGCCGCCGGCACCAAGCCCGGTCCAGCCGCCGGCACCAAGCCCGGTTCAGCAACCGGCACCAAGCCCGGTCCAGCAACCGGCACCAAGCCCGGTCCAGCAACCGGCATCAAGCCCGGTCCAGCAACCGGCACCAAGCCCGGTCCAGCAACCGGCACAGAACGCTGCCCAGCCGCCTGAGAACGCTGCCCAGCCGCCAGAACGCGCTGCCCAGCCATTGTCAAGTCGGCCTTCCGACCGGCGCCAAGCCCAGTCCTGCCGGCCTTCCGACCGGCGCCAAGCCCTGTCAAGCCCCCTGGGGCTCCATGCTCTGGCGCGTCCCCAGGGCTGGGACTTCCCCTCCCAGCCCTGCCCCTTCTGGACTTCCTTTGTTTCCTTGTTTGCCCCCGCCCCCGCCCCCCTCTCTTGTTTGTTATTTTTATTGTCTCACCCCAACCCATTCGTTATCATGTCTTGTATGCCTCTTGTCATGTTCACCTTGTCTGTCTGGTTTTTGTCTGTTTCCCAGTCGGTCTTGTCTTGTTAGTTACCCCTTGATGAACACCGGGAGGTGTTCATTTGGGGGGGGCTTATGTCATGATTCCACTATCATGTCATGTTTATTCGTGTTATTTGAGTGGAGTCATGGCATAACCTATGGTTTTATGTGGGAAAGACATAGTTCTTTCTCGTGTCTCGTCATTGTTCCCTACATCTCGTTCCTCCTCAGCCTCTCCTTAGTGCTAATCCTCAGCACCTGTTTCTCGTTAACGATCCTTTGTCTGTTTCCCCTATAAAGAGTCCTCATGTTTCATTGTCCGGTGCTCGTGCATTGTACCTGTGTACTTGTTCCTGCTCGTCTTGCCTGTATGTTTTCATGCCCTCGTCTTGCATTGTTCCTGTCTCCCTTGTCTAAGTAAGTGTTAGTTTAGTGTTTGTCTCAAGTGTTTGTTTTAAGTCTTTGTTAGTTTCTGTAGTTAGTCTAGTTACTTGGTACCCTTTATTGTTATTGTTATCCTGTCTTGTTTTACCCTATCGTGGGTCTTTTGTTTTGTTTATTATTTAATAAACATCTCTGTTACACCTACCGTCTGTGTCTGCCTGCACTTGGTTTCCCACGCCATGTCTACCATGAGTTTTCATGACATTGAACTACTGAATAACGCTGTGTTTGATCATTTCAGAACATGTGTTTGAGAGAAGTCATCATAAATATTTGGTCACAGTTTTTGTATTGGTGCGTTTCTATAACTGTTCTTACGCAAAGTCTTTAACTTTTGAGCATACAGTAAGTCATCCTTCTGTGTTTGAGCTAAAGATACATGATCCTCAAATCAATATAGTGTTTAAGATCTCAGTGTGAACATTTCGCCTCAGATCTGATAAAATAGTGTTGAGTTCTCATGAGTCTTGTTCACGAGTGAGGGAAGGATGGAACGGGAGATTGATAGACAGATAGGTGCAGCTTTTGCAGTAATGCGGTCGCTGTACCGGTCTGTCGTGGTGAAGGAGCTGAGCCGCAAGGCAAAGCTCTCGATTTATCGGTCAATCTACGTTCCTACTCTCACCTATGGTCATGAGCTGTGGGTCATGACCAAAAGGACAAGATCCCGGATACAGGAGTCGAAATGAGCTTTCTCCGCAGGGTGGCTGGGCGATCCCTTAGAGATAGGGTGAGAAGCTCGGTCACTCGGGAGGAGCTCAGAGTAGATCCGCTGCTCCTCCACATCGAGAGGGGTCAGCTGAGGTGGCTCGGGCATCTTTTCCGGATGCCTTCTGGACGCCTTCCCGGGGAAGGTGTTCCGGGCATGTCCCACCGGGAGGAGACCCCGGGGAAGACCTAGGACACGCTGGAGGGACTATGTCTCCCGGCTGGCCTGGGAACGCCTCGGTGTCCCCCCTGAAGAGCTGGAGGAAGTGTCTAGGGAGAGGGAAGTCTGGGCATCCCTGCTTAGACTGCTGCCCGCGCGACCCGGCCCCGGATAAGCGGAAGAAGATGGATGGATGGAGTTCTCATGATCAGTGTGTCAGGGCTCTTGAGACATATGATCACTAGATGGGCCACAGATATGATGTTCTTCTTCTAATATGATACCACTCATTCATTTATCATTTTGTGATCAACTAGTTGATGTGTAATGGTAGTACGGTCTTGATGTTGTTCCGTTTTTGTGAGCAATTTCACAGACTTGATCAACTTGACCTCAGATCAGTGATTAACTCGCTCTTCTGTTACAGATCACTGAAACTCATCATTTCAACAACATTCTGATATTAAATGAGAATCTGAAGTGTCAGTGTTGTTGCGTGAACACTTTATAAAACTGCATGTTGTATGTGTTTAGAGCTTTCAGAAAACCAATACATTTCACATCACTGATTGGATGAATCACAGATATACAGTCGTGGAAAAAATGAAGAGACCATATCACACCATCATTTTTAGATGAATTGTGGTTATTTCACTCCAGTGTCTGTTGAATTTCAACTAAATCAAACCTCAGGAACGACACAAAGACATTCAACAGTAATGTGAAAGACTGACAGCATGACAAGACACATGAAGACTTTCATAAAAATCCAAAATATCACAAGTCATTTTAGAACTTTTCCTAAATACATGTCGAAAAATGAGTTGTATTGCTTAAAATCGAATATGAACTTGTTTTCTTTATGGAGGAGAACCTCTTCTGTTATTTTCAATTATTTCTCCAGTTTTCATTTTCTGCAAATAAATGCAAATAGTTTAATAATATGCAATATTTGTATTAGAAATTTGGGAGGAATATTGTTAGTAGTTCACAGACCAAAAAGAAAACAACCATTTTATATAAACACATACCTATAAATAGAGGGGGGCACACACACTCACTCATTCACTCACGCACTCACACCCTACGGACAATTTTTCCAGAGATGCCAATCAACCTACCATGCATGTCTTTGGACCAGGGGAGGAAACCGGAGTACCCGGAGGAAACCCCCGAGGCACAGGGAGAACATGCAAACTCCAAACACACAAGGCGGAAGCGGGAATTGAACCCCCAACCCTGGAGGTGTGAGGCAAACGTGCTAACCACCAAGCCACCGTGCGAATAAGAGAACTTGACTTTCATAAATAAAATCATCTTTAGATAAATCATCCTACAGCAAGAGTTAAAAAGTAGCAGACTTGGAAACACAAATTCACAGATCAGCTCAAACCGTGTAGAGGTTTATGGGAATCTGATTGTATTTATTTATTTTTGTTTAATGGAAACAAATTCAAATGTGAACCGGATGGATCTGCCTGTATGTATTATTGACATTTGGTTATACAGAGTCGAATCCAGCGAGGTGTCATTTCACTTCACATGTCGTTCGGGTTGGAAGGTCGAGGCCACTCTTAAAATGTGAGATCAGGGGTCTCATTTATATACGTACGCCACTTTCCATGCACAGTTTGTGATCTTTTAAAAAAATCTTGACGGGAATGTGCGCACCTGTTAGCAGCATACTCTGATTCTAGAGACGAGACAAATTGGCGACACAAATGGTGAGTTAGTGAACTCAAGTTAGATTGCAGGAAGTATAGCCTAAATGTGAGCAGAACGATTATAAGTATTAATGCTTCAGACACATTCAATTTCACTCCATATCATACAAGGAGACGAATGGAATACAGGACAGAATCAAATACCATTAGATGGCTGCACGGTGTTATTTATACGGTGTAAATAAATAACTAAAAATACATTTTCCTTAAATAGCCTACCGCCCAATGAATCACATGTATGAACATTTGGGATTTCGTTGTGGCGATAAAGGATGGGATCTGGGGTTTTCGGCAGTTTTAAATATAGTTTATTGATATTTTTACAATGGCATCATATAATAGTTGGACCGGAAATGGTATGAACTTCCATATGTGACCCTGGAGCACAAAACCAGTCTTAAGTAGCATGTGAACATTTTTAGTAATGGCCAATAAAACATTGTATATGTCAAAATGACAGACTTTCCTTTTATACCAAAAATCATGAAGATATTTTGTACGTTTCCCACTGTTCATATATACAAACTTTATTTTTGTGAGCAATATGCTATGCTAAGGGCTTAGTTTGGACAACTTTAAAGGCGATATTCTCAATATTTTCACCCTCAGATTCCAGATTTTCAAATAGTTGTATCACAGCCAAATATCGTCCTAACCTAAGAAAGCACACATGAACGGAAAGCATATTCATCAACTTTCAAGTGATGGAAAAATCTTGGAAAAATTGACCCTAAAGACTGGTTTTGTTGTCCAGGGTCACATATATGGTGATGTGTGACGTGAGGCTTAACAAGCGGATTGGATACCAGGTTTATTAATATATAGATCAGCATTCAAAAGTTTCTCTGAGTTGACTATTTATGGTAAGCGAAAATTGCTTACAGGTCTGAATATTTTTGGCGCACCCTACTTTTGGCTTTTAGTCAGGATCCTACACATAGTCTTATAAATGAGACCCCAGATCAATATTGAGGACTGAAGACAAACAGTGAGTTTAGAAGCCAGGGGGATGATAATCTGGGCTGATCTGGTAAAATCAATATATGAAGAACCTCGAGGAATAGAAGAAAGGTCAAAGTATGTTGACATGAAGAGGGAGTTCTTCCACCATCTCTTATCCATTTCATTTTTCTGACCTCTTAGAGACTATTTACATAATTCCACAGCTTCCAAAGGATGAAATATTCATATGACTATCAAACAAGCTCCACCTGGAGAACATCTATTAAAGCAGAACCAACCGCAGATTTTGTTGATTTTCAAGTTCCTCTTCTTCTGCTTGTGATGCGCATCAGTTTCCTCCAAACTCCTCCCTCGAAAGTAACGATTGGGCCATAAAAAATTGTAGCTGTGATGAATGCAGTGAAAAGTGAATTTTTATTGTTGCTGCAGAGTGGTCAAATGAAGACACGAGCCCGCCGGTTCCCTGAGTGCCCAGAATGGCAATACATATTTTTTCCAGATCAGCAAGTACTCAATATTCTGATACGTCTTGAACAGCAGTGCTCTTGCCCCGGGCCATTAAAGAAGCTTTTAGCCGTGTGTTTGCTTTCTGATAGATATCGCAGAAGAAATCTCTCCGACAGCCCTGGATTCTGGAATTTTTATTTAACAATGGTTGTGATTTGAACTTGTTCATTTAATATGATTCATTAATATTGAAAGAGTTATGGTGGACAACCCTCCAAACCTCTCGAAGCCGTTCAATGTGAAAGTGTATGAAACACCGCCTCTGATTCACCTCTGGTGGACGTTTCCCAAACACTAGACATCTCTCACAGCACCTTCTGTTATGAGTCGCAGGCTTTGATCAGAATTGCCCTGTATCCAGCCCACATCATGTCAAATGTGTTCTTGGC
The DNA here is from genome assembly GCA_029783895.1 of Triplophysa bombifrons. Taxonomy (NCBI): domain Eukaryota; kingdom Metazoa; phylum Chordata; class Actinopteri; order Cypriniformes; family Nemacheilidae; genus Triplophysa; species Triplophysa bombifrons. The sequence goes on along the minus strand of CM056460.1, from coordinate 1,049,050 downwards.
TCTGAGAGCAAACAGAGACTCCAGACACACACTGCAGTCTTACAAATCAATTCTTAAACATCTACAATGTTGGATTTCAGACGGTAGAGGGTCAGAAAAATGCTCTAATGATTCCGGGTCATTCTGTAATTACGCATTTGGCAAAAAAAGGTGAAGAAAAAAGTTAGCTTTTACCAAAACTCAGATATGATCTTACATTAAAACCTCATAATCACATACTTGTTTATTAGCCAATGGGTTATTTGGAAAAGCAGATGTGGGAAATATTCATGTTTATGGTGATTTAGAAGACACACACCCTGAGAGACAAAGGACACATCTGGTCTCCTCCTACATGTTGTAAAATCTCGGCAGTAACATGGTTGACCACATGAAGAGTTTGTTTCCAAAAAAATTATACAAATTATGTTTTTGTTATGTTATAATGTATTTATTGTGTTTACATTACATTTACATACATGCATTTGGCAGATGCTTTTATCCAAAGCGACTCACGTTGCATTATACAAAACAATTTTGTGTTAGTTAGCTGTATTTTTTAGTTATTATGGCTTACATCAAAACAAACCAGATGCAGTTTGATATTAGTTGGAATGCACAATTAAACACTTATGCCTATGACTATGGTTTTTAGAAACACAAAATAATACACATTCACATATATACAGAATGTGTGTGTACATAAAGATCGAGACATGACACATGAATTGAGCATTTAATGAGTTATTGTCATATGTTTGAGTTGATGTTCAGAAGCCAATCACACACATCTGTGTCTCTGTAGTGCTGGAAAAGGGCTTTTCTCTGCTACAGGTTCACCATTCATGAGAATGTGGTGATGTGTTGATGATGTGTCCCTGTAATTATACTAACAAACATCATTACGCAAGATGAGCTTCATTTGCCTTCATCATTTGTCATAGTTAAACCTGACTATAGCAGCTGAGCAGAAAGGGTCATTAATAGATCTCATCTCTTCAGGAATCTAACAAATAACCAGGATCTGATCAACACCGCTGACAGATACAGTATCATTACAAACACATTTCTGAATATTGTGCAGTCATTGTGGCCAGATGCAAAGAAAATGATTTGTTTACTTCAAGTACAGTAAGTTTATCTGAAAATACGTTAAGGTCCTTTAATCTCATCCTGTCCAGATCCGACAGTCCAGGAATCAATATGTGATCATTTGAAAGAGTTAAACCTCTTTTCATCTTTGACATTTTGTTTTGAAGTTTAAAAACATCTCTCGTGTAGAGCACTTTGATAATGATTATATACAGAAGAATATCTCCTTATCAATCTGAATATGCTTGTGTTTGATCAGGGGCAAGAGGACATTTTAGAGTGTTTAACATATTCAAAATTCAATAAATAAAACCAATTTACAGACAGACTGTATTTGTCACGATCTCAGTCCTTGTTTCCTCTGTGTTGGTGAACTTTTCTGTTACTTCCTGTTCTGTGCCATGTTTTGTAGTCCTTTGTAGTTTTTAGTCTTAATTAGTTCCTCCAGGTGTGTCTTGTTATCTTGTTAGTTTCTATGTATTTAAACCCCAGTGTTTCCTTTGTTGGATGTGAGTCGATGTATTGTGTTTTTGTTATGTTTCATGTTCTTAGTTAGCCATGTGGATTATGAGTTTCTTGGTTTTGATCCTTATGTTGTCATCGTTTAATACTCTTCATCATTTACTGCAAATGGATCCACAAGCCTTAATTGCATAACCTGTCTAAACCTCCACGTTTCCTTTTTCATAAAGGTTTCTGGGCTTTATTCTTCAAACTCACCTGCCGTTCGTAAAGACATGAATTAATATGAATCACAAAATAAATGACTAATTATTATTAATTATGTATTAATATGGATCTCTGCATAGATAATTAGGTGATACACTTGTATTGGTGGTTAATGTCTGTGTACCTTTGTCTTATTCACGTGTGCGTGTGTGTGTATATGTATTATATTAGTTTGTGTATATGTATTACCTCACTACACAAGAAAAAGACCTTCACTTTCTGTCAAGATTGTCTGTTAAATATTTTTCTCCAATTTAAAAATCAATCAATCAATAAAAACAGTTCTGCTTTTATCCAGCATATAGGACTAGTGATCTTTTGCTGTCACAGATATGAACAAAATGTGAAATGTTAAACGAAATCGCTGACCTGTTCCCATGAACAAACAATGTGGTTACTATTAAAGAATTATTGTTGTTGTTTGCTGATTCATAGTCTGTTGTTTACCATTATTGAGGGTTTTATGCTGTATGTGAAAATCTATTGATGTGTTGAATTTAAGTTTTCAGTGTCTCAGAATCTGCTTTATGATGTAACACACACAATCACAACACATGTAGATGATGCACACAGAGGCTTAAGATGTCAACACACAGTCTAATCGGTCTTGAAATAAAGACAGAAGAGGAAGGCGAAGGACTCATCTCCAGTGAGTTATTTTATTTTCTATTGTACTGAACTAACGTAATTATGAATGGTTTATAATTAGGCTATTACAAAATGACAAGAGCCATGTCATGCTCTACTTTAGTTTCTTTTGTCACTTTAGATGTTTCCATTATATAAAAAATCCACCTGCCCATCTGATGTCTCCACACGTACACTCTTAGAAAAGGTTTTTCAAAAGGTTCTTCGATGCCATAGATGTTGGTTACATAAAGAACCTTTAACATCTGAAGAACCTTTTTGTTACACAAAAGGTCCTTCTGTCGAAAAAAGGTTCTTAAGATGATAAAAAGTAAGAAAGAGATGGTTCTTTGTGGAACCTTTGACAGAATGGTCCTTCTATGGCATCGCTTTGAGGAACCTTTTAAGCACCTTTATTAATAATGTGTATTAACTGTTATTTTCCTACAGAAAACATAATGTGAGATTCCAGCTGGATCACTGGTCAGACGTAAACAGGATCCGATAGATCACGAGAAATGCAGATCCTCCACAGCAGCTTTTAATGACCCATCAAAGATTCATCTTTATTTATCACATGTGTGTGTTTGCATTATCACGCAGACCCGAATAACTGATGGCACGTGGACACCGATCCATCACTGAAATGTTCAAAATCAATCCCTTGTTAGGTGTGAGTGTTTTCAACAGCTTTAAGAATGCAGAGCAGAATTCCTCAGAGCCTCAACAATGAATCATTCAGCAAATCATTGGGTGTCAGAACGTGAGGATGCTGGATTTCCCCGAGGCGAGCGGTGAGTTTCTCATCCTCTCTTCATGAGAAGAAACACCAGCTGATCCAAGAGCTTCATTTAATCTCATTATCTCACTGTTCACACCTGCTTTACTGCTGTTAATAAACACACTAAGACATCAGTTCAGCCAAGAGTACACATTCTCTAATCAAGCTCTAGAAATGACATCCCCATAAGACAGAAAAACCGCTAATGACACCTCTTCAATATCTCAATGATTTCTTTTAGAGATCGCTTATGAAATAGAAAGCAAATGTAAACTTTTGCTTAGGTCTGATCTTTGTCTTGGATATTTCTCTTAAGAAAAAAAATCTGAAAGGTCACAAATGTGTCTGTCATTAGAGTTTCAGTAGAGATGTCAACAATTTGTCAAACTGTGCTCAGATTTGTCTGCAATCAAAAACTCAAAAACATTTATCATCAAATTACAATGTTATTTGTTTCCATTTTTATATCTTCTGAGCAATTTTAGAAGAAACATCTAAGACGAAGTTAATACTCAAAAGAACTCCATCAAAAATGTGTTATCAAATATGCATCATCATATGAGTTTTTGTTTTGGGTTTGAGTTTTGAGTTTTTCTTTAGATTACGACCCGTAATGTAATTATACAGGATTTACAGCGTAACGTATTGTAACAATAATGTACCCCGACAGTAAATATCTGTAGATAAAGGTGAACACCGTGCAAAGTTTGGGGAATTAAGGGGTAAGAGTTGGAAAAATATATATTTATGAGAGAACTGCATTCTATATAAACATCAAAATCATTAATAACTCATAATTAAAAGAAATGAGTTGTGACCAACAATCCTACAATCAAGCAAATAAAAATCAATCCTAAAGTCAAAAGTCAATTTTACAAACGTAAAAACCTTTTTTGTTCATGCTTGCTATAATAATAAAATGTACGGAATTAATATCACAGTAGCTTATTTATGGGTACATTGTGATTACAAAAATGATGTGTAAATTCACGCTAAGATTGTTGTATAGCATACTGCTGCTCATGCAAACCACAAAATATTAAAATAGTCACCCAAAAATATTTATAGAATAAATCTACTTCTTTATACCTTAAACTTTGCATATTGTTCCCCTTGAAACACAATGTACTGTAGAGGAACATTATTGTTCCTTACAATTAGTTACACTGTAAATTCTGTTTAATTATGCGTCACATTGTGGGCCGTAATCTAAGCCACGTAAATTAAACCTCTTAGCTTGTTCATCCTCTTGCGAGTGCATTAAAGGACAGGATTTTTCATCTATCTACTCTAAACTAAGTATGTCCTGGATTTTTTTAGGCGCTCTGGTGCTACAAGGTCAGACAGAAGTGATGGAACGGCCGGTTTGCATCAGCAGGATGTGCGTCTGCTCTTACAGGGGTTTGGTCAGGACCATCACAGCGTAGCAAAGCCATTCAAAGTTAAACGATGCAAAGCAGTCTTATCAAATTTCTGTGAAAGCAAGCAGCCGATCAGCTTTAATCTCTTTTGGAGAGGTTTAGAAATCCTTTTAAGGTTTTTCTTCTTTCTCTCCTTGACCGAGGTTAGAGGATCTTCTGACGCTGCGGGACCAGCGGCTCATACAGCAACAACAGATTTCAAACAGTAACATTTTGCTGAAAATAGAAAGATGAAATTAATTGTAATTTTCCTACTTCTGAGTCATGTCCCATTTTTGTAATAACTGGCCATGTTCCACCTACTTTCTGATCTTCTGACATTAATATCCAGGTGAAGTGTTGTTTAAACCCTAAAAATAAAACAGCTATTTTTTCCGAGGGAAGATTTTGCTCGGCTAAGCCAAATAATAATAACTAAACATTACCAATAAGAAGTGTAAGAAAACATTTGATGACAGACTGATCCTGAATCAGTTCTAGAAACACAAACAGCAGCTTGTTAACATACAGATGGATGAGATGTCAGAAGGCATGGGAACCGTTCATAAGGTTTTCTCCACTTCTTCACCTCCTTAAATGTTGATATCTTGCCATCATGGCATCTGGCTGGCCGCTAGAGAGCAAATGACATTTATTCAAACATACATTTACATACGATTACTGGGACTGCAACAGTTCAACTTCAATCTGAAAGACACAAAATTATTTTTCAGGTCATAATGTATACTATACATCTTACAACACTGTAACTTGACGACTGTCAACTCTGCTACCATGAGTTTGTATAGAAACAAGTTTCTTGTCTCATGACCTAGTAAGCCTGTTGTCATTTCTACCGCTCTAGAACTTACATTATTATAGATTATTTGTAATGAAAGAAGTTTACAAAACGGAAAGTTTTACGAGTGGAAAAGTCACTTGTTTGACAGAATAACCGTTGGGACATGAGAACATTTTCCACTCTGTTTCAACATGTGACGCCAGCCATCTTTTCTCAAAGACAAATTCAATTCCGGTGAGCCGTTAGCTGTTATGAAAACTCAGGGAGACAAGGCAGGAGAACCCAAGTGCAGGCAGCACGAGACAGACAAGATGTAGGGGGAACAAAGGTTTATTAATATATACAAAAACAGGAACAAAACAAAAAACCCTCAATGGGGAAAACAGGATAAACAATACTTTAACAAGGAACACTGACTAATTAAACTAAGAAAATAAACACTGAGACAAAACACTAAACTAAGACTTACTAAGACTGGGGGGAAACAGGAACAACAGCTTGGTATTTGAACAGGCATGAACAGGTATGGCATGAACAGGTATGGCATGAACAGGTATGGCATGAACAGGTATGGCATGAACAGGTATGGCATGAACAGGTATGGCATGAACAGGTATGGCATGAACAGGTATGGCATGAACAGGTATGGCATGAACAGGTATGGCATGAACAGGTATGGCATGAACAGGTATGGCATGAACAGGTATGGCATGAACAGGTATGGCATGAACAGGTATGGCATGAACAGGTATGGCATGAACAGGTATGGCATGAACAGGTATGGCATGAACAGGTATGGCATGAACAGGTATGGCATGAACAGGCAAGTAAACGCACAGCACAAACAATGAACCGCACAAGACAATGAAACAAGATGACTCTTATAGGGAGACAAAGACAGGATAATTAATAGGGGACAGGTGAAATAGATGAAACACTAAAGGGAAGCTAATGACACGAAATGGCGGGAAACACAGACGAGACTCGGGGAGAGTATGGAAGACCAGAAAGGTCAAAAATGTCTCTCCCCACATGAAACAGGGAATTCTGCACTGGTTCTGCCCCAAGACCAAGAATAAGCCAAACAAGATAGGCAGAACCGTGACAGTTAGCGGCTCATTGGAACAGAGAGGAAGCCGAAGCTTTTATTTAGGACTTAAACCCACACAAAACAATCCCAGAATTCTCAGTGAATGGTATCGCAATTTTGGCGTGGTAATTGGCGCAGCAGGCAGGCAGTAAGTGACAACAACACCAGCGTTTGAAGTGACTGAGGTGAATGTTTGCAGAGTTTTTCTTGGGTCAGGTAGTCTGCCATGAATTGAGACGTCAAATTAGCCGAGCTGTGAAGATGTCAGTGCTGTGGGTTCTCGGTGTTGCTTGTGAATTCATCAGTTGTTGGGAGTTTGGATGCTGTAATCATGGCAGATGATCAGGTCTCTGAGGGCTGAGAGATGGGTTCACTCAAAAGCTCTCTTGTTTTTGATCAACATCTTGTCTCATCTATCTGAAGTGCGATGTAAGTGTACGACTCGCTGCTGATGCAACAACCTCGCAATAGGAAACCTCTTGAGCTCACATACATTGTCAGAATTAAGCCATTGGTGTATTTCTACGGATTACTTTGCAAATGTTTATAGGAGCTAAAACTCTCCGTAATCCTCTCTCTTTCAGCTGAGACGTTCATCTAAGTGCTGATAGCTAACTATAATCATTTATGTTATCATTATTTGCAGTCTGAAATGCATTGAAAAGCATAAATCTGTCTGATGTTAAGGTTCATAGGACCCTGAAATTCATCTTTGAGTTTGACAGTTTGAGTTAGGCATTTCTCTCATTGCTTATAAAATTGTTTGGTTATCAGCTGGCTTTTATTGATTTTTAAATTGTTGCATGTAAATAAACTATGTTTTCAAGAAGTTTCCCCAGTAAGAGACATCAGGACTTGGAGATACTACAGGTTATATACAGTAAGGGGAAAGAATAATGGACCATATTTGCTTGATGTTTTTCTGAATACATGTCTAAAGGTATTTTGACACGTTCATAATTGTATCATTTAAATTGTATTTATTTACATTGAGTTGCATTTGCGTGCTGATGTTTCATCTGCATTAATCACAAGATAAACGCAGGCACTGCTCATGTGTCTAATCTAATGTGACCCTAAAATAACATGTTAACTTATCTTTCATAAACATTTTGTCAATGTTTATTTCATCAGTGTTCTACAGCATTCATTTAAATCTATATAGTATAGATTTTCTTCATAACATCATCAATGACTGACTTTATATTTTAATGAGCACAAACAAATCAGCTCTCAGGAACTTTAAACACACACACACACACACACACACACACACGCACACACATTATTATCTTTGTGGAGACAGTCCATAGGGGTAATGAGTTGTATACAGTATAAACTGTATATTTTATCCCCTAACCCAACCCCTAAACCTAAAGATTGTAGAAAGTCTTTTTCATTTTTAGATTTTCAAAAATTCTTCGTCTGTACAATTTATAAGCTTTTGTGCCCGTGGGGACCTCAGTTTTGGTCCCCACAGTGACACGGGTCCCCACTAACAAATAAAAACCAAGTCCACACACACACTTATAGAGAGACAGTGTTGCAGTAAGAGTTGTCAGCTGAATGAATATAATATGTTAATGCAGTCAGTCTATTTCCATAAACCATGATGCTTTGTTCTAGAACAACAATACAGTCGGCTCCAAGAAATATATATGAGAATTAAAACGTGCTAGCTAAAATTTGCACTTCAAAAACATCAAGTTCTGAAGTTTTTTTTACTATTTTGATCTGATGTATGAAAAAACAGATAAAAACAGCTTTTGACAGAGATTGATAGATGTCTGAGATAAACATCTGAATTCTCTTTTCCGAAACACATCATTGCAATAAAGAAACTGATCAGATATTTGTCTGTGATCTGTGATGGAGGCTAAATAACTATTATGTAATGACACGAGTTTTTATAATGTTTATTATAATTTAATAATTATAATTATAATAAAGCTGAGACTGTAGATGTGAAAATGAGACAGAAAGGCGCATTTAAATCATAAATCACAGTCGAGATCAAGCTGACGTGTTGAATGTGTGTCCGCAGTGTAACACTGAGCACCAGCACACACGTGATGATGAAGATGATGCTGGGCACCTATGAGCAGCAGAACTTTTTCATTGGGGTTGTTACGGACGAGTTGATACTATCACAACGCCCGGGTTTTAGTTTTGCATTGTTTTAAAATGAAACCAGTTTCCTTGGGCAGTCTTATAGCACTAGAATGAGCCGCTGGTGAGCTTTGAAAGACGTGTCAAGTTCAGTTTCATCATTCTTTCCTCAGGGATGAGCGATGAGACTATCAGCCATTGATACAGATGTAGAAGAATCTGCCAAGCAGACAATCTCCTTCTCTCCTTTAGTCTCCACACATATTGTCCATGGAATCAATAGTAATAACAGGAAACCGTGGCCTTATTTCGTGAAGGTCAGTCAATCTGAAAACACTCCAGTGTGTTAATGTTAAACCTCAGAGACGTTCTCAGACTGCTAAATTGTGCATTAGTGCTTAAATGCATGACATTCAAGAGGAAGATAGATCAGCCCAAACTTTCTGCAGACATCTTTTCTTTGATCAGATTAAGACCTGATCTGCTCACAGACCTCAGGTGACATCTGAACTGATGGGGCCCTGATAGAAACGTCAGTAATTTCATCATGTACTGTGCGCCTTGAAAGCAGGAACTGCTACATTTAGAATTAAAGATGCAGTTTGTGACTTTTTTTGCAGTAAAATATAAAATAACTACTAGGCCGGTGTTATATATTTTGTTCAGTTGAGTACTCACAATATCTCAAATGTTTCCAACTTTTTGTAAATCGTGAGAAAATTTTCATTTTAACCAGTGACGCGGATCGTGTCTGGCAGTCGCCTGTCATTGGCGTCATTTTCACATTACCAAAGACACTCGATTTGAAAGCCTGCAACCTTCAGCGGATTCCAGGAAAGGAGACTAGATCCTGTTACATGATTGGCTGATGTGCCTCATGTGATTTCTCTAGACCTTCCATCTCCCTAATACACCGTCTCTGGCGATACTCTTGGTTTCTGCTTTTACTGCAGTAGAAACAGTGACAAAACAGAGGACAAATGTGAAAGTATTTGTTTGTAGCGTCTATCAAGCAACTATCTTGTTTTGTACAATTATTCTTTATTGTTTGCAGCTGGTTCTGTCAACAAAGACATTTTTACTAGACAGAGTTGCTGATCTTGCATGGTTTTACTTGACAGGTGAGCAACTTATAGATTCCTTTACTGACAGAAAACGTATGTTTATTATATCGATCAGTCTTATTGTTTTTTATATGTCTTTATCTTAATTTATCACGAGTGTCATGTATATATTTACTGAACAAGCAGTAATCGTTTTTAGATCATTTGACTAAATAGTAATAAATACATTTTATGAATTACATCTAATTCATTTTAATGAAATAAAATCATGTTATCAAACATAACTGAAAGAATGTAAACTTCTCACGTCCCCTTGTCTAAATAAAATTCTACGGTTGAAGAGTCTAGTCGACGGAACACACAGAGTTTCAGGCCTGGAGACAGAGTTTGACACAGACACAAGTGCTTGTTCAATCAGAGTCCAAAGTTTATTGTATTAAGGACTACTACTTATAGCTTCCATCAGGAGGCGTCATATAAAACCACTGAAGGAGTGGAAAATCACCAGACTTTATGTTTAGTCTTATTCCTCCTGATCAATCAGATATGATTACATATTTAATATTACAATAACAAAACAATTGTCCCTTGACATTATTAGGAACCTTGAGATGGAGAACAACAGATTCTTATATCAACATAAGACAGCATAAGACACGATACTAATTTAGCGAGGTTAAACAACAAGAAAGTAAGGAGCAAATATTATGAATAGGAGATAATAACTAGAGAATAGAGAATAATAAGATAAAGGAATGAATACATATGATGAATATTGGAATAAACACAGATGCAGTATTTGTGGGGAACAGGACGAAATCCAGATTCTCACAATGGCCACTTTCAGACCAACGGTCTTACAAGCTGTTCTGTGTCCCTTTAAAGAACAAATATATAGAGTAGTACAAAAGGTTAATACAAAGTCTTTAATAAAAGGATAATTGCATTTGCGTATTTTTTGTGTGGTTTTCTGGTGTGCAAGCTGATCTTTGAGGTAAAAGATCAATCAGACTGATTTGTAATAAAAACATAACAACACCAATCACCCTCAATAAAAACGAAAACATTAAAATAATTATATCTACTCTTCATCATCTACCGTGCCAATCTCAATTACCGAATCGTCAAGCCCATTATCTTCTTCCATTACATTGTCACGTTCGTCAACATTTCTTGGTTCTTCTATCACCGGTACTGGTTCTGGTTCTAACTCAGGTGTGTGAACATAATCATTGTCATCCTCGTCCGTATCGCTGCTATGATCAAATATGGATCCCCAAGTTTGATTCTGATCTTTCGGACGATAACTTTTAGATGTGCGTCTAACCAGCATAGCCTGGTTGACGTCAGTCGTTCTTTTTGCTAACATCATTCGATCGGTTCCTTGGGTTGTAAAGGAAGTAACAGATCTTTTAACACATCCGACCACACACTGCAACATGCATGGCAAAAATAGTAACAAGACTAAGATGGTCACCACAACTGGAATTACTGTACCGGTTATCCAATGTCCCCATCCCCCGGCTAGGCTGTCCAACCATTGAAACCATGTTGCACCTACCGGTGTGGGTTCACGAACTGATTCTCTCATGTGCTTCACAACGTCAGTGACATTGTCTGCATAATCTGGAATTGAAAAACAACAAGATACTCCTAGCATTTTGCACACCCCTCCTTTCTCTGCTGTTAATATATCCAAAGCAAGTCTATGTTGCACGACGGCAACTCTCATTTTCTTTAACTCTCTCTTTTATTTCCCTCATCGCTGGTGGTTCTATTTTAATTTGAACTTCCTGATAACGGTCTTTACCTAATAAGGCCCACACGCAGTAGTAAATTCCTTCATCTTGAAATGTAACCTCTTTTATGGTAACATTCATTACCCCTGCATAACTTTCCTTATGGTCTGGACCAGGAAGCGAAGGAAGAGACCCTAAAGGAATGGTCTTTGCCTTACCACAATATACACAACGTTTTCCATCCCACATTACTCTGTGTTGTAACTTTACAATCTTTATTTCAAACCTGGGGTCGGTGCCTAGGGCTTCAGGGCCATGATACGCTATCACCTCTGACCACCTACAAGACCCCTTGCATATATACAGACTCTCTCCGAATTGTTCCCTAACTGCTTCTGTATTGCCAGCTGCTCCCATGGTTAAAGATATTGGGTCACAAAGGAAGCTCGCGCTGCTGCCTGCCCTAAGAGTGACCTTGATCGTCTCTTTATCAGGGAAACTTTCATCTACTTCTCGTTTTGGCCGTGTGGCGAGAGTTTCATTTCTCTCTACTTTTATTTCTTGATTTAGGATTATACCAGTGATTATTATACTTATTAGTGTTAGAATAATCGTTGTTCCACGCAGTCCACACATACCTGGCTGCCTGAACGGGTGCCACGGCCTGTTAGGTTCTATCAATCTCTTTTGCTTGCAACTAATTCCCCCCCTTCTAGCCTGAAAGCATACAGAATTAGGCTACCTGGTATTGGACGTTGCAGCACCACTCTAGTTGGGTCAGGGGCAATTCCTATGGTCGTTTTTACTGCGTTAAGAAGATCTGGGCCGAACACAATAAGGGCTTCCGCTAGTGTGCACGTAGTGTAGGAATTGATATCTAAGAATTCCATAGGAAACTGTTGGAATAACACCTTTTATTTCAATTTGGCCCTTAATGCACCTCAGGGGAAGCGGAGTCAGCACTGTTGGCTCAATGGGCCTCCTATCTTCTTGCTTTGGGTGGCCCCCACCTCACAAAAGGTAGTTCTGTCCTCAGCTTAGTCAGTGCTTTCTCTACCCTGAGATGTAGTAAGGTGAATCCCCTGTGGAGATTCTATGTTAAATTGGAGCTTGCCTGCTCTCCTGAAGAACACAACTTCAGTCTGGAAGCGTGTATCCACTGTGGCTGATAGTCCGTCAGAACTCCTGTCCGTGTGACGGCAATCACAGTTGCTGGTCCGTGGTACTTTGGTTCTCCAACCTTTGTTTGCTTCAGACTCCTCACAAGAACGTTTTGTCCTGGAACAAAGTTATGGGTAGGGTTTTCTGAGGGAAGAGGAAGGCACAAAGAAACATCAGCACATATCGAATTTAACTTTTCGACTAGGGAGGTCACGTAGTCTTCCTGGATCACCTGAAGATCACCTAAACAAGAAATCCCAGACCGGCCTTTGACCCACGGGGTCGGGAAAGGTCTACCCATTAGTACCTCGAACGGTGACAATTTTTGTCGTGGAAGATGGAGTCATTCTTATTTCTGCCAAGACTGCAGGCAATAAATCAACCCACTTTCTTCCTGTATCGAGTACAGCTTTTGTTAGTCGTGTTTTCAGTGTTCGATTTCATCTCTCCATGACTGCTGCACTTTGCGGATGGTACGGAATATTAAAATGCCAATCAATAAACAAGGCTTTTGCTAAGAGCTGTGTTACCTTTGACGTGAAACTCGTCCCGTTGTCCGATTCCAATATGTTCTAGCATCTTCCTTTGCTGGTGTGAGATAACCCATGGTAATGTCTAATTAGGATAATTAACCCTAATTTCGGTAGTGCTATTCTTGACCTTTACTATGGCCACTTCGAGCGGAAGCTGAACTGCTTCAGTTAACTGTCCTATCAGATTTGCATGTGCTATTGGCTTTCCATCAGCAATTTTAAAACTTCTCGCTTCCCACATTCTGGCATAAGGGTGAAGAACACTCCACGCATACTTGGAGTCTGTATAAATTGTTGCTCTCTTTCCTGTATCAGCTCACAGGCCCGTATTAATGTTATCAACTCTGCAGCTTGGGCCGAATTGTAATCTAGAGCTAAAGCTTCTTTTACCTCTCCTGACTCGGAAACCACAGCATAGCCACAGAGGTAGACACCGGCTTGAACAAGACCCATCAACATAAATATGTTCTCCCCCCTCTAGGGGCGTATCCAACAGATCGAACCTAGAATAGTAAGAGGTGGTCAGTTCAACGATGCAATCATGTTCAACATCAAAATCTGCCATGTCTACCATACCCAAAATACCCAGCAAAGCGGGATTAATGTTTGCTGTTGTTTGAATGCTAAGATTTTTCGTTGCCAACAGAGTAGCCTCGTAACCTGAGCGTCGTTGCGCTGTCATGTGTTGTGTTTGCATGTTGTGCAAGATTACCCCAACCTGATGGGATGCATATAATATTAAAGGGTGTGACAGCACAGTTTTTTCAGCTATCTGTACAATCAGAGCCGCTGCAGCCACCGCACGAAGACATGCTGGCATACCTGTGACTATGTTATCTAACTTTTTAGACAGATATGCTACTGGCCTATATGTTGAGCCATGAATTTGCAATAGGACACCCAGACCTACACCCTCTGTCTCCCTAACATGCAAGTGAAAAGGTTTTGTGTAGTCCGGCAGGCCCAATGCTGGTGCTGTCGTGATGGCTGCCTTCAAAGCATTGAAATGTTCATCAGCTTCCGCAGTCCACTCCAATGCTGTGTTTGGCGGAGCTTTGTGATCGATCAGACCCCTCAGGTGCCTATCGTGAATCGCACAGTCAGGTATCCACTGTCTACAATAGTTAATTAGTCCCAGAAAGCTTTGTAGCTGCTGCACTGTTCGTGGGGACTTAACCTTTCTGATCAGCTGGACCCTATCTGTGGATATTGCTCTGAGACCCTGCATCAGCACATGTCCCAAATAGGTTACCTTAGTTTTGACCCATTGCAGTTTCTCTTTCGAAGCTTTGAAACCTGTTTCGGCAAGTACATTGCAAACAATTATAGATGCTTTTTCACAGTCCTCCTCAGTCTCCCCCGTCACGAGTATGTCATCTGCAAACTGAAGCACACACACTGTTGAAGGCAAATCATTCATTTTGGCCAAAGTTCTGTGCACTGCTGCAGAAAAGACAGCGGGTGAGTCTACATAGCCCTGAGCAAGGCGTTTCCACGAATATTGCTGCCCCTTAAATGTATATGCTAACAAAGGCTGAGTATCTGGGTGTACAGGTAGAGAGAAAAAGGCTGCACACAAATCAATTACTGTGAAATACTTGTGCGAATGTGGCACTGAATTCATAACAGTCAAAACATCAGGCACAATCGGTGCGAGTGGTATGATTAACTGGTTAACTGCTCTTAAATCTTGAGTTAATCTCCAAGTTTTCCCATCAGCTTTCATAACAGGATTAATTGGTGTGTTATATGGTGAGTGTGTTTGTTCGAGGACACCCTGCTTGACAAAATTTTCAATCAAATGTTGAATGCCTTGTTCCTTATCTTTAGACAAAGGGTATTGTTTAATGTAGACAGGTTTGTTTGTTTTGAGTTTAGCCCGATAAGGTTCCATATCAATGAAACCAGTTTCATCCCTGAACTGAGACCATAACAAAGGGTTAATCATGGTGTCCACCCTTGTAGACATGCTGCCACCGGAGGCAGATACCCTTTAGTCGCTTATCAGTCCACTTGTAGGCAGAGGATCGACGGATGCCTGTAAACTAGACAGAAAGGAAAAAACAACCTTGTTTTCAGTAAACTTAATATCCACCTAATTTATGCATCATATCACGACCTAAAAGATTTACTGGAGGACCCGTGTTCTCATGTTTGCTCTGTGGTGTGTGCTGTTGTGTGTGCGTCTCACCAGAAGTCGGCTTGCGCAGCTGTCTGCAATCTCGTTGTAATGGCCCCTCCTTCCGCAATGAAAGGAGATTATTTCTGACTTCTTCCTTTGGCTAGGATGCGGGAATTGCGGATTTACAGACGTTTGTTCAATGTTCCTTTTTCCAGGATAGCCTCTAAACATTCTCTAAAGTCATATCATGCAAGTTTGAAGTCGTTATTCTGATCAATTGCGCTTGCTTATGATTCATGTTATTTAACGGAGTGCTAAAAAACAGAGGCATTATTCAATGGCAATTTAGAATCTTCAATCCATGCTTTCTTAAAACGCACAAAAATTGAGCAGCTGAGTCTCTCTTGCTGCCTGCTTCAAAAGATAAGGCCTGTTGACTTAAACTCCCTAGACATTTATCAAGAAACACTCTTATCTGTCCAGAAAAATATTTCAACATCTTTAAAAGTTTCCAAAACAACGCATGTGGGTTTGCAAAAATGGACACATATTTACCCGCTTCCTGTGGAGAAGGCAAACTTTTACAGATATCCTCCATATCAGACATTCTTAGAGGTCTCTCATTTAGCGTGTTCCCAGCTCTCACTCAAACCATTGAATTTTGAGGGTTTGTAGTTACATTAGGTTTATCAATTAACTTTTCCGGTTTTATCTCTTTTGGTTTTATCGGCAGTGATGGTGCAGAGGGAGAAGTCTGTGTCTGGCAAGGGTTTGTGTATCCCGGCGGCCTTTCTAATGGCCACCGGTTTTGCTTTGCATACGCAATAATTTTAGTTTTTTTTCCGGGCCTTGTTGCCAAACCTTTTTCATGTCTTTCCATACTGCATAAACTTTATTCATGTATGGATAATCCCATGTTGGGTCTCCCCAACCTCCATTTGACATACCCCCTGCCAGTAACATACACTCATCAGAAAATGAACCTTCCCTCGGATAGGGCATATCAATTTTCGGTTTTATTCCCTCCGACCATCCTGCGATATTGCTAACATATGGATCTGTATAAAATCCCTGATTATTTCTGTACATAAATGCGACTGGCGTTTCGCCCGGCAGTGGCCTTGAAATAGAATTCCCCATCTTACACTTTCAAACCCGGCGGTGATAAAACAGTACAGTACAGACAAAACAATGATAAACTCTCGTGTTCAATCGACCAACCGTTTCACCAGTATATTGCGATCAGAGGTGGATATTAAATTCACCGTCCTGATAACAATATCTTAATATATCATGCAGTAACAGTGCAGTATATTTTCAATTTTAACTGTAATAATGTTATCTTTTAGAATAACCATTAAACAGATTTTATTTCTTTCTATTTTCCGTGAGTAACAAAGCCTTCTCAAAGCTAACACTTCGATCCCTAATTACAGTGTGATCAAGACTGCATTAACCATTCATTTTCGTCCGTTAATAGTTATTTTATTAACTACTGTTGCCAGCCGCATTGGTACAACAATGGGAAACGAATCCCACTAACTTGAATTGAAACCTATTCATATCCGTTAATAATTATTTTACTAATCACTGTTGCCAGCCTCATTGGTACAACAATGGGAGAATCAACTCCCACTAACATGAATTTAAACACACAAGAATCCTACAGGGTAAGCGTTAGATTTCTGTAAGTCATAAAAAACTGTATAGAAAAACACTTACCCCTTTTAATGTAGGTCTGTGACCGATCATCAGTGCGCCTCAGGCCTTTGTTCTCCTTGGTTCTAAGAGAGAAGAGTCTCCCCCCTCTCGCAGACGAGCCCCCAACTGAAAGAATGTAAACTTCTCACGTCCCCTTGTCTAAATAAAATTCTACGGTTGAAGAGTCTAGTCGAAGGAACACACAGAGTTTCAGGCCTGGAGACAGAGTTTGACACAGACACAAGTGCTTGTTCAATCAGAGTCCAAAGTTTATTGTATTAAGGACTACTACTTATAGCTTCCATCAGGAGGCGTCATATAAAACCACTGAAGGAGTGGAAAATCACCAGACTTTATGTTTAGTCTTATTCCTCCTGATCAATCAGATATGATTACATATTTAATATTACAATAACAAAACAATTGTCCCTTGACATTATTAGGAACCTTGAGATGGAGAACAACAGATTCTTATATCAACATAAGACAGCATAAGACATGATACTAATTTAGCGAGGTTAAACAACAAGAAAGTAAGGAGCAAATATTATGAATAGGAGATAATAACTAGAGAATAGAGAATAATAAGATAAAGGAATGAATACATATGATGAATATTGGAATAAACACAGATGCAGTATTTGTGGGGAACAGGACGAAATCCAGATTCTCACAATAACATTCATACAAGTTTATTACTTTACTCTCTTTCAGGACCTGTGAATGTGAATTGAATCAGTCATGAAATACAACAATAAAAATTGGGATTTGTATCGGAAAGATTGGATGAGTAATTTGCTGAAATCAAATTGAAAGAAATCACAGCAGAGGGGTGACATTTGTCAGAAAAACATGAAGAAATAGAAAACAGTTTTTCATAGCATTAAGCAAATGAATGTACAGCATTGTTTAAAAGAACACAGAAAGATGATTATATCGGCCGGTATGTGCCTAAATTAAGACTGCATGGGACCCCACTGAACCTGATAAAACTACATGAAACCCTATGAGACTTGATCAGACCCCATTAGACCTCATCAAACCTCCTTAGATTTCATCAAATCACATCAAATCCGATTAGCCCTCATCACACCACCTCAAAACCTATTAGACCTGATCCGACTCAATTAGACCTTGTAAACCACATCAAACCCTTTTAGACCTGATTAGACTCCATTAGACCTTGTCAAACCACATCAAACCATTTTAGACCTGATCAGACTCCATTAGACCACGTCAAACCACATCAAATCCTGTTAGACTTGATCAGACCCCATTAGACCTCATCAACCACATCAAACCCTATTAGACCTGATCAGACATCATGAGGCCTCATAAAACCCTATTAGACTTGATCAGGACACATTAAGCCTTGTTAAACCACATCAACCCTATAAGACCAGATCAGACATCTTATCAGACTTCTGATTCAACCTAGTCAGAGCACATTAGACCTCACCAAACCACATCAATCCCTATTAGACCCCCTTAGAACTCATCAAACCCTATTAGACCTTAT
The DNA here is from genome assembly GCA_029783895.1 of Triplophysa bombifrons. Classification (NCBI taxonomy): domain Eukaryota; kingdom Metazoa; phylum Chordata; class Actinopteri; order Cypriniformes; family Nemacheilidae; genus Triplophysa; species Triplophysa bombifrons. Next base: position 1,030,602 of record CM056460.1, on the reverse strand, counting down.
GAGAACTTATTATACCTTGTTAAACCACATCAAACCATATAAAACTTGATCAGACATCTGATCAGACTTCTGATTAGATCTAGTCAGACCCCATTAAACCTTGTAAAGCCAGAACAAACATTTATGCTTTCATGTAGCTCAGTGGTAAGAGCATTGTGTTAACATCGCAAGATTGTGGGTTCAATCCCAGGGGATGGCAAATACCTAAGTATTAATGTATAGGATAATGCAATGGAAGTCACTTTGGATATAAGCATCTGCCAAATGCATAAATGTAAATGTAGATTTCATCAAATCTCATCAAATGCAATTGGACCTCATCAAACCCTATTAGACCTGATCAGACCCCACTAAACCTTGTCAAACCCTATTAGACCCAATAAACCCTATCAAACCCTTTCAGACCTGAGGAGACCTCATAAAACCACAACAAACCATATTAGAGCTGATCAGATCCCGTTAGACTAAATCAAACCCCATTAGACCTGATCAGACTCTATAAGCCCTCAAATTTAAATGATTTTTCGGTTTGTCCACTGTCAGAGAAAGCCTTGTGAAGTTAGGCTGTGTGTAGTGATGTCACAGTGTGATGTTGTGTAGTATTTACATGATTCATGTCTCTGAGATGGACAGAAAACAGATGAGACGGAGAAACCCTGCAGCCGCTCTTATTCATCTCTTCATTTACTGTCTGAGGAGGAACACTAGCTGTCAATCAAACCATCTGCTGTCACATGCTCTCTTACACTGAACTGTTGCTTACTCTAGACTTCTAGACTAAGTTTATTCAGTAAATAGATCATTAATTATTCTTATCATGAATTAATAATGTGGGACAAATGAATAAACGTCTGTGAAGCTATAGCCACACATTACATTTTCATTAATAACTCTGCTTGTTGTATCTTTTTTGTCATTCTTGTGAAAAAGCAGAAGAATCTAGAAAATTCTCTTTGTGTTTCTGATTAAAGTCCATTTGTGCCTGATTCAAACCTTGAGTCGTGATTCATTATTACATTTACATTTAGACATTTGGCAGACGCTTTTATCCAAAGCGACTTACATTTCTTTTTCCTATACATTTTACATGGGTAGAAAGGTAATTTTACATTATGAAAGACCCACACAAGCCTCTCCTTGTTCATCAATAACAATATGATTTTCAACTGGGAGTCCAAAGGTCGCGGAATTGATTGGTTTTACGTAGCACAAGATCGTCATTTTCATTTTAGTTTGCTATCAGTGCAACAACAACAACAAGCTCTCGGTCTTTAGGCAGTGGAGCCGATCGCTGGCGGTGTGGAAGTCAATCTCGACTGCGTGGAGAGTTTGTCTTGTGGAAGAGCCAATCTTCAACTGTCTTGAAGTCTCTCTCGGCTCCAAACAGACTGCAGGCAGAGAGTGTCATATATAAAAATGCCATATTGATTTTTGATCGCCTCACAATGACATTCAGCGCGGAGATCATGCATGGAAATTTTAAATGCAATTTATTTGAAAATGTCAGGCTCCTTTTTTTCTCCTCAAGGGAATAAAATCTTTCTGCACATCAAAGTAGGCGTGTCTGGATGTATCAGACCCTTTAGAGAATGCGTGTCACCATGAAAACAGGTTTTGTTGCTCTTTCTGTAAGCGGTAGAAACATTTGTAGGCAAAAACATTTGTCATTGACAAAAGGAACTTTTAACTGATGAGCGCAATGCAGTTTTTTTACTGACAAGAAAACACATCAAACATCTTGATGACTCATGCTGCACTTGCACATTTCAGCCAATCAAAAGCTCTCTAGTATAAGAATGTTCCTCCCTATAATCAGAGCTACATGAAAGAAAATATTCTGTTTATACTGATGACGACACACCTCACATCTGAAGTGTAATATACATTCACCTAAAGGATTATTAGGAACACCATACTAATACTGTGTTTGACCCCCTTTCACCTTCAGAACTGCCTTAATTCTACGTGGCATTGATTCAACAAGGTGCTGAAAGCATTCTTTAGAAATGTTGGCCCATATTGATAGGATAGCATCTTGCAGTTGATGGAGATTTGTGGGATGCACGAAGCTCCCGTTCCACCACATCCCAAAGATGCTCTATTGGGTTGAGATCTGGTGACTGTGGGGGCCATTTTAGTACAGTGAACTCATTGTCATGTTCAAGAAACCAATTTGAAATGATTGGAGCTTTGTGACATGAAGCATTATCCTGCTGGAAGTAGCCATCAGAGGATGGGTACATGGTGGTCATAAAGGGGTGCACATGGTCAGAAACAATGCTCAGGTAGGCTGTGGCATTTAAACGATGCCCAATTGGCACTAAGGGGCCTAAAGTGTGACAAGAAAACATCCCCCACACCATTACACCACCACCATAATTGAATTAATGAGAAATTGAACAGGTGTTCCTAATAATCCTTTAGGTGAGTGTATATGAAGAGTTTGGTTCCAAAATGAGATCACTCCGTTTTTAAATTTGTTCAAAAATCATGTTTTTTTACTGTGCATTCCAGTACATATCAATGAAACTTTTGTCGGTTTGTTTTGATTTAAGCCATAATAACTCAAAAAAATACACCTAACTAACACAGTAAATCACAAAAAAACACGATAACATGAACTCATTTTGAAACCAAACTCTTCATATATTAAAATGTATTTAATTCACAAACTCTCTATAGTCTATCAGTGAATTATGGCATTTCAACGAAGTGCTGCGATCATTTTCATGCCACACAAGCACTGCCCTTCTCAACTGTTTGCGAATGAAAATCCTCTGTAATGTTTACAGCGTTCAGGCACATCTCACGGAGGTTTTCAGGCGTGACTGAGTGGCCGTGGGGAAATCGCTGGTGTTATACTGTACGTGTGTGTCTCGGAGGAGCTGTACTCAATACTTTTAAGGTTGCTATGAAACCGCAGATTGAATTTGAACTTTTATTCCTTGCAACATCCCAAGTGAAGAATCATCTCACCGGTGAAATAAAGATCTGAATTACATTCCAAACGCCACTCACAGAGGAACAGGGCTGTCGTCCACTTTTGTCGAGTCCAAGACACGTCAGAGTTCAGGGGAACTCATTTACATTTAGTCATTTAGCAGATGCTTTTATCCAAAGCGATTTACAAAGAGTTTAGGGAGCAATAAGCGATATGTTATACAGGAGCATCAATACAATAGATGTCAATATAAAGTCACTGGTTTTAACAAAAGCTAGACCACCACCTGTTGAGAGAAAGAGGGTTAGTGTTTTTTTGTTTGTCTGTCAAGTATTTCAGAAGAGATGCATTTATAACATGTTGTGTAGAAACTGTCCTAAATTTGATTTCACGATCATTTCTCAAAGTGCATACGTGAGATTCACAGAACCAATGTAGGCACAGAATACATGTACGCCTCTCTGTCAGATGTGAAATCTATAAATCGCAAATGATTGTGAAATTGCGTGCAGCTGAACAGTTTTAGATTTCCGCATTTTTATGGTGTCTAATTAATGTCATTAATATATGAAAGAGCATCTGTCAACGTCCAAATCCTATACAAGCAGCAAGAATGGCTTATATTTCCAAAAACCTGCAGCACTCGGACAAGCAGAAGCTCAGACCCTGACGGGGCGCTAAGCACTTTTCAACGACGAAGACTGTTTTTATTCATATGAAATGAGGCCCCAGGACTAGTCTAGACCGAGTTTAAAGAGGTTCGAGTCCAAGTCAAGACCGAGTCCAAATGAGACAGTCAAGACAGAGACCGAAAAAAGATTTGTTTTATTTGTAATGATGAATAATGGAATTTTTTTATTTGGGTAAAGCTCTCGTTCTCGAGTCAAGAATCAGTTTCGACAGTTTTCCAATGAAGGTTTTCACATCACAACAAGCATGCCTCGACAAAGGTTTTGTTTAGAAGGGGAAAAAAATCAGTGGACTCGGTTGAGACCAACTAGAATATTTGTCGAGTGCAGATACCAACGAGTCCAAGACTGAGTCCAACGAGTCCAAGAAGTCTGAGACTTCATAAAAATGTCTGGAGCACTACAGCACTGCAGAAGAACGATACCTCACAAAATAGCAGTCCACCTCGCTCGCAGAGACAGATAACTGAATCTCAGTCACACAAGAACATTACACACTGAATTATGAACGATATAAGTATATTATTAAATTCACTGACACAAAACATGCAGTATAACAAGTGCCAAAGTAATATTCCACTGATAGTAGACCTCAAAGTGTGTTTTCAGATATTAAAAATAAGTACTGAACTGGTAAACTATCAGCACATCTGTAAGTTTACTGGTATTGTGGTACAAATATGAAAAGTAGTTATCTGAGGTGGTGTTTACGCAAGTGTGTTTTTGTTTTAAAATGTATAACTTAAGCTTCTGTTACACCTGGTGTTCAAATACTCCGACCACAACGACTGAGACTTTAAGAAAAGATGCATATCAACTTTTTTACTTCTCAGACCAGACAAACACAAAGGTGTGAATGTGTGGATATTGCTTATAAATGATGCATGTTGACATATCTGAGGTGATGTCTGACTTGTTCAGTATCACTTTTCACATATCAAGCACATATAAACATTAACCTTTCATTTGTGATGTGGGTTTTTTCATTTCTAAGGTGATTTTGTATTTTATAATACATTTAGTCATTTAGCAGATGCCTTTTTCCAAAGCTATTTACAATGAGGTAAACAACAGAAGCAATTGGAACAACATAAGGACAACAAAAAACATAAGTGCAGTAAAACTGGTCTCTTATAGCCTACCACAGAATTAAGATTTATTTTTAAGGATAGAAAGAATAGAAAAGAGATGGAAGTCTAAACTGATCGATTAGGTGTTGATGGAATAGATGTGTTTTCAGCCGATCTTAAAGATGGCCACAGATTCTGAATCCTGTAGTGGACAGATCATTACACAAATGTGGAACCGACCCAGAGAAGGTGCGCCACTACTAGTCAATGATGTCCCAGAAATGTCCCAGTTGCTAACGTTCTTCCAAAATACATTCTTTGAATTCAACAGAACAAAGACTTTTATACAGATTTGGACATCTTGGGGGAATTTCACAACAGAATTTTCATTATTGGGTGAACTATCCCTTTAAAGACTCAATGTGCAACAGCAGCAGGACTAACAGATTTTCTTCATCTATGTTTGATTGTGTCAGGGATCATGGAGCACAGGCCTCAAAGAAAATCAGAGCCGATGCTGTGGCCGTCTAAAATGAAATATTATTCAATAAAACTTGAATTTAGACAGAAAGTTTCACCTGAACATGGTTACCAAACATATACTGTATTACTCAATTTTGTTGCCATGCTGATCTATAAATATTAAAGTAACATCTGACTCATTCTGTTCTTAATCTGCTTTGCTTTTCTGTCTTTCTAGATGCTTCTCCCCAAGCTACTGAAAAATGTTCTTAAGTTATTAGCGTCACTACATGAAGTTAGTCTTCTCTCCAACGTTGCTATCGTGCTCGAACCCACTCCTTGGCTTATTTGTGTCGCTGCCTCTTCCTCCTGGCCTTCCTCATGCTCTTCCACAGGAACAAAAGCATGTACACGGTCATGATCGCGACAAACATAAATAACCCATTTCAACTGTATGCTGCTAAAATGTGGATAACTTCATATGCCCTTTACACAAGATCATTTTCCACTAAAAACTGAAAACGTTTCATTCGTTTTGACTGTTCATTCGCACAACAAATACATTTTGGTTGACATCCAAAAACGATGATGTCATACGCATGCGTATTAAGTATACAGTCTGTAGGCATGCATGAGTATTCCCCAAGCAATAATGACGGCCTCCATACTGCATGTTTGTGCCGCGAAACATACTTATCATCATAAGTCCAGCAAAAGTAGAATTAATGCACCAACACAACCAGCGAAGACATGGTATTTAAATGAGTGTTTGTGCAACTACGGGCACTATTAAGTCCCAGCAGTGAAATTTTTGATCATGTCAAAATTTGTCATATGACGCTTTATAAATATAGTCACAGTGTCATTACATACCTTAAGAAAGTAAAATTAATGATTAATGGCATTTAATATAAAATTATTAAATATTCATGGGTCCAAAGAACCATTTCTTTTCATGTCCCACAACTCTGGTCACAATGTTAATATACTTCAAATATATTAAGTGAATTACAATTTGACATTATTTAAAAAATTATTATATAATATACATATTCATTAATCAGAATCAGAATCAGAAAGAGCTTTATTGCCAAGTATGTTTGCACATACAAGGAATTTGTTTTGGTCACAGGAGCATCCAGTACACAGAATGAGCAACAACACAGAGACCATCAAACAATACAAAAAACAGTTACACAGATGATTTAAATAAGGGCCTATGGGTGTAAAAATTAAGAAATACAATACAATAAACATAAGAGCAAAGCAGCATCTCATTAACAGCATCTTTGTATTATTTACAGATCATTGTTATGATATATTATTATATTCATTTGTAAAATGTATTATTATATTTATTTATTATTTATATCAGTATTTATTGTGTCCTTATACCATACATCTTAGTAATTCTGTACTTTGAACTACATTTAAAAAATAAATGTTTATTACCGTTTAACTTGTGTAAATTAAGATGCTAAGAGTCAAAACTAATGTAGTAGACCTTCCTAGCTCCCAGTTAGCTGCAATATTAGCAAAAATGTCATTTCCACAACATGTCTTTACCGCAGCACATTTTCAATGTCAACTGTATATTAAATTACTCATATTAAAATCTCAATGACTCCATGCAATTTTGTTGACAATTTTATAAGTATTACATACGCTGATGATTAAGATTGAAATTCACAGGGGTTGAATTTTTGGAGAGTTGCCCGTAGTTGCAGCAACACATAAGATACAGACACACAAACTATAAACACACGTAAACATCAACAAAGTGTATTAAAAAATGGAATGCGTATGTGTTTCTTAATAGTGCAACAGTGCTGTCCACTGGCCTGTGAATAATGAATAATACATACATGATAACGCTGTTGTGTGTACGAGAAACTGTTATGAAGGAACAATTTTTCCATTTTTCATATTGTAAATGTACTCTCAGTTGACAGGTTGTGTGTGAATGACACAAAGACAAAGCATCAGGGCACTACGGAGTTAACAGAGCGGTTCACTGTGGCTGATGTGCAGTGATATTTACAGTATTAAAGTGAACAGGTGTTTCACTTCAGCCACTTCTACATCATATTTCTAGCACAGTTGAAATCATAAGCACATGTACTGTAGATGAATCACAGATCAGCACCGTATCGGTGAAGGCAAGACTGCCATATAAACACACACAGGTGAACGTTAACGTTTCTCAACCAAATTCAATGTTTAATGATCTACACGTACAGACGTCTGAACAGTGTTTGTTTTATAAATGTGTTTATGGCGTATAACAGCACATGTCTCTGTGACCCTGAGATGATCGATGGGTCTGAATACTACCCGTAGGAAAGAAGCGGGGGATATTCTGTAGCAGAACTTTTTTGATGGAATGCTAATCTTTCTGAAAACTTGTGTGAACATACAATCTCTGAATGAAAAGATGAACACCAATGGGTATTTAAGCACAACAGTAGTTTTGTGGGTTGATATGAAGAGATGATTATAGGGTGACTGTTTTTGGCAACTGTGTTATTTCTGCTACAATGAATCTTATCTGATGCGACGCACGAGGAGAGAAAACGATTCATCTGTACTGCGTCCAAAGAACATGATCCATAATCTCCTTCATCATATCTCATTTTTCCCCTGGGAAATGTCTTTAATATACACTAACACACCCATAATGATCATCATGTAACTCACAAAGACGTTGGACTTTCTGTTCAAACTTAATTTTGGGTAGAAATAATCTGAAGGGAATACTCCTCCATGTTATCTACTGAGAAGTGTGATTTGTTTACTAAGCGTACTGTACCAGACAACATCTCTGCAGACTTCAGACATTATTTATGGTTCTCTTTAAATGTCGAGTCATAAAACTGCTTTACTAGAACTGCCTACAGCAAAAAAACAAAAACTCTTAACTGAAATCAAATATCTCAGCTGAGAGCAAATTTACTGTTAATCTGACCGTCTCTCCGGAAATAAAGACATTCAGAATCTTGAGCTCTCTGTTTCAAACAGCGTCAATTTCAATATGTATTAAAGCTTTTATCATTCATTTCTCAAGTAATTCTTTCAAGGCCAGTTAGTCTGAGCCAAGCGCAATCCCTTCATTGTGTTCTTTGTGTCTTTTCAAGAAAGAGGAACCGACTGCTACTGAACAGAACTGTGTTAAGACTCTTGACTGATGGAGCAGATCTTGTGCAATAAAGCATTTCTCTGATGAAGTGATTTCCAACTAAGAAACGATTGAGAGTTTGTTTTAACACATGTAAATCTATTCGCCCGTGGGCCTAATTTCATAATTCTTTGCTATTTCAATTTCTCCAAACTAAGAGAGCTGAGAGCTGAGGAAAGCTGGATGCTGGTATTCGTACAATCTGCACATTTTCTCACTGTGCTGTTAAAGTGCGAAACCCAGACACTGTGCTAATGACGTTACTAAAACTAGAGGTGTAGAATACGGAAGTAGTGTGAAATGAATGTATATTGTCAATAATCTGGTTTGAGGTGAATTTGATGAGAAATGTTTAAGTTTTAAATTGAGATCTTCAATCGTATTGACTTTTGATCGCAGACTCTAGACATTTGGAAGTCATGGTTCATTAAAAATATTATCATTTTTAAATATTTACACTGAAAAAAAAGCATTATGTGCCTTCGTAGATTTTATGAAAATGAATTAATAAAGTATACTGACAATAATTATGTTCCTGTTTAAAACATTTTTTTAGTTAAAATAACGTAAAAATCTTTGGAATTAAATCTACTAATTCTGGTTGCTAAGATTTTAATTATTTTGTAGTCATTTGAAGTAAACCGACTCAATTGTATTATGTTAAACCCATTTAAATTGGTCATATTAAGTTTACTTATTTATTTTGAGTTGACACCACATAAACAATTTTGTTATAACTAACTTGACAGTTGATCTGTATTTCCCAGCATGCTTTGTGTCTGACTGCATTAGATTCATTTTCCAGACTAACTGTAATTTAAAGTGTTTTTCAGTAAAAAGAAAGACTTGTCCATGTTTTTTGTTGATTTGAGATTTAGGAGAGTTTTGGTATTATTTTTAAGTTTGGGTTTTTTTAAGTGGTTACCGTTGTTCAGAAGAGCGGTGCTTGTGCGTATAGTCAGAGGGAGTCAGAATAATAGTTAGGAAGTGGAGCAGTAACTGTGTTAATGCCAGTCTCTTCTTTCATGACCATCTATATTGAAAATAAAAATTATATTTCAATATGAAAGAAAGTGATCTGTGCAGTTTGAGTTAGACAGTTCTTGTTTCAGAGTAACATTTACTTGATATTTTAACAAAAACAAAGTATTTAATTTATTCTGTTTAGTAAGTTGTACTTGAATTATAGCAGCAAATGTTACTTAAAAATGTTCGTGCAAAATGTTAAGAGGATTTTATTTAGTAAATTCTCCAAGTTTTTTTTTTTAGTGCACATGTATAATGTCTGTAGTTAAGCATGAGCAAAACCACTGTCATGAAGTCTAAATGCACACTTGACGTCAATTAATTTCCTTACATACTCATAAACTGTTTGTCAATGTAAATGAATGTTAATACTATTCACAATTATTTTCATAAATCAAATGGTTGAAACTGAATATCGTTCTGCTTAATTATGGTGCATGAGTCTTATTGATGGCATTGTGGTCATACAAAAGAATGAAAGGGTGGAGAAAGTCCTTTGATGCAGTACAACGTTACTGGCAAGCGTTCATTCTTTCAGTGGAAAACCCCCAGAAGTCTTTGCCAGCCCGAGACCATGAGACACTTCTGAGAAATTATTTTTCTGCAAAGCACTTCTGTATTCAAGTGAGCCCTTGATAGCGTGCACACTGCTGATATAGAACTCCACGGTTTAGTCTATGGCAATAGTGTGTGTGTTTGTGTGTGTGTGTGTGCGTGTGTGTGTGTGTGTGTGTGTGTGTGTGTGCGTGTGTGTGTGTGTGTGCGCGTGTCCATGTGCGAATGTGTCCCTCCACACACCCACATGACCAGAACCCCACGTCGGGATCATTTCTCTCAATTGCTCATTATGTTTTCAGCAGACAGAACTACTGGTGAAATATTCATTCTGCTGGGGAATGTGAAGCAGCATTTACTCATGACACTGTTCATTATGACTGTGTGGAACATTTAAAAGCAGACTTAAATTAAGAAAGGTGTTTGGCGCCACCAAGAGGATCAGGACGGGTTTGTATGCAACACTTGGGCTGTCACTTTGAGAGATGGGGTAGACCGGGGCAAGTTGTCACACTTTTCATTCCAGTTTAAATTCTCACATTTTCTCATCAGTATATATTTAAAGTTTCAAAAAATACGTAAGAGCCATTTAATATTAATATGTAGCATTACATTTTTCCAACTAGAATTAATGTAATGTAATTTATTTTTTACATGTTTGTAAATCTTTTTGTTTATGCTGAAGAGCGCTTAAGTAGTCCTTAATACATTTTTTAACAGAGATACTGCATGATGAGCCTTATGTCATTTACTTTAGACAATTTAAACAATTTATCTGTATATTAGTAGAAAAAATTGATTTTGTCAAATCAGATCTTAAACATCAGGTTATTATTGTGAGAAAAATAACACACTGTAAAAAGTTTGTAAAACAGGCGTCAATGGGCAGAACTTTACAAAAATCCCTTTAAAAGAGTTTAAATGGATATGCATTGATGAGGAGCTGACAGGTGTGGGTGATAGCCGGCAGGAGACAGGTGAGGGAGAGTGGAGGATTGTGGGAAAAGCATTACTTTGAGTATTTCAGTAATGTTAACGTAGATTTTAACAATAACATCTATCTAGGCTCCGACGTTTTGTAAAATATTGTTTGAATACATTGACAATAAAGAGGAATTGTAAATTCTGAAAAAGGTCAATTTGGAGAGGTCTCTTCATTTGTTTCTGTCTGTAGAAACATGTTCTTTCTGTAAAGTTGCTTGGAAATGATATGCATGATAAAAAACACTTAAATATAAATAAATAACTCTAAAATATGTTACTTTCTGTGACATATTTTGTGTTGTTAAAAACTGATTCTTTTTAATGAACTTGAACTGATTGCAGATTAAACAAGCATCCTATAATTTTACGATACAATTTAATAATTATTTTAATATATTGTTTGTGAATCAGGCGGCAATGGGCAGAACTTTACAAAAATCACTTTAAAAGAGTTTAAATGGAGCAGTGTAGTGGGCAAGATTGAAATGACAGGCAGGATATGATATTAAGTGTTGTCATGTGGTCAGTTTGTAATTCACTTACATTTGTACTTTTCTGGAGAAGAAAGATAAATAATAAAGTAGTTATCCATATTGTCAACAAAAAAGCTGACACAATGTTTAAAAAGAGAGATTTAAATATTACTTTGGTACTGAAATATCAGTATTTATTGTGATGATGCATTGTTTTGGAGTAATAAGTGATAACATAGACCCTTGGTATTGTTTGGTTATGGGGGTTGTTCTATTTTTATATATATTTTTAATGTGCATGTTTTGTAACGCATCCAATCCTCAATGTTTGCCAAATAAACCATCATTCGTTCAGGTGATCTTATCAATATATTACACAGACTGTGAGTAAACACACCAGCGGCAGCGTTAAAGGGCTCATCGGAAGAAAACGTGAAAAATAAGAACCCAGTAGGTTAACTGTGGTGTGCCTTTCTCTGAAAGTGAGAAATCGAGCCGTTCAGATTTCGCTCCTGTTGTGACGTAGAGGTTGGCTCTTATTATAATGTTACCGCCCCTTAATCTACACGATATAACCCACGGCTCTGCCACCATTGATGTTTTCACAAGGCTAATGTTCGTGGACAACATGCAATATGTAATATAGTTGGCTGCACAGATGAACACAAGTCTTTGTTAAGAGTCCCAACCTCGGAAGAGATGAGATAGGAGTGGATTTCATTTATTTTTTGTGGAAGTCCATCAGAAACCAAGAGTAAAATTCTGTTTGGGACACCTGTACAAGCAGGGTTTCGAGAACTACTGAACGAGTCAAAACTGCTGATGTAAGTAATATTTATGAACAATCTGAATTGACATAAATGTACGGTATATATAGGAGGATAAAGTTAGCATAAGATATGGAAGGAAGCTAAGTAAGTCACGGGCTAAATAGAACAGTCAAAGCCAGTGTTAAACTTACTTTATATCTACATGTAATTTGGCAAATGGGCACTTGGAGTTTAGCTATATGTATGTTAATACATTATGTATGTTAATTTGTTTAGCTGTGTCAAGCTGTCATTATTGTTTGTTTTTTAAAAGCACCCCATGGATTTTAGGCAAGCATACACGCACAACATGAGCACATTACTAGGATGCGAGTTTGCTGTGACGGATTTTTTTGTCTCAGGATGAATGATTTGAGACCTTTAAAACGAATATTACCCACGGAGGAAAATAATTTAGCAAAACGATTGCAGTACTGCACGTGTGTTGTGTTGACATGCTGGACGTATGGGGGGTGGGGTGCGCAGTAACTCATTATCATTAAAAGAGACAAACACCTGAACGGGTTGTTGTGACCATAGTTGTTTTTGACAATGCAAATGTTTTTTTTATTACACAGCCATTGAGTGTTTTTAAACAAAATATGTCAAAGACATCTCATGATGACCCTAATAAATCATACCAATTTGTTGTCATGCTATGAGGCAAACGTTTTTATAGATTACACTGATCTGTTTGGGAGAAATGAAAAAAAAAACAGTACATTCAGAAATCCTTAGGGCAGACTCTATGGGACTTCAATGTCTGCAATAAAACCTATTGGTCTTAGAGGTCCCCAATCCCAGGGTCGCAACCCAGTACCGGGCAGTGAAAGAGCCATTGCCATTGAATATCAATTGTTAGAAAGGATTACCAACTCACCGTGGTATTCACTGCAAGTTGACGAATTGACCAATGTTGACAAGGCAATACTACTTGTTTTTGTGCAAAATATATTTCAAGACGATTTGCACAAGGACATATTGTCCAGCCTCACTTCCCGGGATAAAGGTCTCATGATTCGGCCTTGTTTATTATTATATACTGTTTTATGAGGTCTAGTTATGACGTTCGCGTTAAAATAAAATAAAAAAACATCAAAATCAATAAGTAATACGCTATTTTCTACAGTGGTTTTAAGGCCAGCTCTGCAAACGCTCGGATTCAATGGCCGTGCTTCATCGAAGACTTTATAAGTAGACACCCACTTCTTTGACTGGATAGCAATTTGTATACTTGGAGCCTTCTGTGAATTTGGTTCGAGACGTAACGTTAGGATACACATTAGCACCATTCAAAGTTTTCGCACGGTATTAGTAATATCTGGAGACCTACAGTAGCTAACTCTGGTGCAAATACTTTTAACTGTGCATGGTCCCTGTAAAAATACACCGTAAAGTAAAGTGTAAGTAAAGCCCAAATCTTAAATCAAATATACTGTTTGTTATTCTCATTGGCAGAGTATACGGATGATAGACTGCATTACAACTGATGTGACAGCGTTAAGTTTGCGAGTGCGCGCTCTCATATTGTAGAAGCTGGCTTCGCAGGATTTACAGATAATGTTAGAACGCATGAACAAACATGATGGCGGAGGAACAAAAAAAAGGTGCAGAAGGACGTTCATTAGTTCCCAAAAAAGGGTCATACTCCACTGTTTGGAACTATTTCGGTTTTGACAAATGTGATGTTAATAAGTTAAGAGTCTTGTGCAAACTGTGCTCCTGTGCCGTCAAAATTTCAAAAGGTAACACAACAAACCTTAGTAACCACCTAAAAAGCGATCACAGAGTACAATATCAAGAATGTCAAAAGCTGAAGACACAACCTGCACACTTAACACCCAGCCATCCACGACACAGACAACAATAACAGGGACATCGTTCAACGCAACACCATATTCGCCGTGCTCACAGAGACACAAAGAAATAAGTTGTGTTAACATTTTTCCTGAAATAGTGTAACTATTAGACAGATGCATTTAGTGATTTCTGATCCTTTTTCTCTGTAGAGAATGCCATGAAGGATCCAAGAATTGACCGGCTGTGGGCCTCTGCAAAAGTTGGTGAGCACCTTCTCCTACAGCTGGAAGTGTTCAGCAGCACAAAAGGAGCTGAAGGTCCCTGAGCACTCACTGAAAACAGCGTCCAACAAGGTGGAGATCACGTCAGGCCATGATAGAGAGAGTCATCGAGCAGCAGAAGACCATTGCACATGTCCTGTCTTCTGACAAGAAGTCTCTACATCTTATCCCAACATGGCAGGACATGGATCCAGACGATCATCAAATCCCTGCACCTCAAGTTGACGCGACGCAACATCTTCAAGAACTTGGATGCAAGCACTGGAACACAGCACACTAAAGGCAGAGAATACAGAGAGGACAGAGAAGGGCATTAAATAGGGAGACGAACAAAGGATAATTAACAATAGGCAGGTGTGGGTAATGAAACACTGAAGGGAAGCTAACGAGGAAACGAGAGGGGCGGGGCCATAGACCAGACGAGAAAGCACATGGCATGTCAATATATAAACACAGCCATGTCTATCTCACAGTAAACACGTGATGCTATCATGGTTAAACCCCAAGGCTGGAAAAGCCTGAACAGAAATGGCAGAACCATGACAAATGCCTTCTTCAATGTGTTTGAAACACTGACATCGGCCGAAACGTCCCCCAATACAGAATGAATATCACAGTGCACAGACATATATCATGTTAACACTGGATGCAATTGATCATTAAACAGCCCTTCAGATTTTCATGATTCTTTAATTTGAAAACTACAAAACAGTTCTTAGAAACTTAGGAAACCTGAAAAGTTCTACAGAGTAAATATGTTCACATACCGTCACGTTGAACTAATACTGTTGGGGCCTCGATGACATCTGTGATAGAAACAAAACCATGTGTTATTGTTACCAAAGTGCACATTACCAACATTGTACATTATCCTAGTCCATCATTTTCTATTTGAATCTAAAAACGATTTCATTTATTTTTCACCAAAAGGATGAACGACGACTGATCAGTATATGATAACTGTTCATATTTTGCGACGTGTTTCCACCCGTGCAGGACGGCAGCAGTAATACAGGATATCCTGAACACTCCAGAGTCTTCCTGTGCTGCTGGACTTCAGTACTGACCTGCTTATTCTGTGAAGAAATCATCTGCTTCTGCTCCTGAAGCCTGTCATTCAATTCCTGCATGTGACGTCTGGTCTTCTCTCTCCCTTCTGACACAACACGCCGCAGGTTTGACGACTCCTCCTGAAGCTGAAACAACACACAGTGCAAAAAAATTTAAATCTGTCATCATGCCATTCTAAACCTGTATGACGTTCTTCTATGAAACCGCTGACAAGTTACCAACCAGTTCCATCTCGCTGTCATGTTGCTCATCTCTTTTCCCATTTTCACTTCCTGAATAGTGAAACAACTTTATTAATAAACGGTTTCATCATATGCCGCGCCGGGACTGCAGTTCAAGGTTCTGTGTGTAAGCTTTAGAGGCCATGGAGGAAACCCTTCCACATCAGGTGCTGCTTGGAATAATAACCATGTTGATGACAATGGCATTACAAAATGTATTGTGATGTTCATATCATGTGGTAAAACATATGCAAGAAACGTGTGTAAATGACCTAGACCTCTCTTGACTTTTCTGACAAGGCTGGTGCAGGTACGGGGGGGCACCAAACCAAGCCTTCTGGGGTCATCTGGTCGAAGGCTCCTCCTCCTAGACATCCCCGCTTCACAAGTCAGTCTGTTCTTCAAAATCTGTCCTCGCAACTCAGAAATGTATCCATACGTTTTTTTCAGATTTCAAGGCGTTTATGCTGTATCGTTTACCATTTTTCTTATACAGTCTTTTGAAACTGAAATAACAAAAATGAAAAACAATCAATATCAGTTTAATAAAATAAAGGCAACCTTAACATTTCTTTACAGACCTATTAAAATGCATATGAAACACAGGCTTAATACTGTACTATACAGTGAGGGAAATAATAATTTGATTGATGCTGATTTGATTACAAAGAAATGAAGGGTCTGTCATTTTATGGTATGTGTATTTTTAGCCTCCTTTTTACAGATGTAAAAGAGAACTAGGGTCTAGAGACTGGCTTGGACATTTAAAGGGGTCATATGACACGGCTAAAACGAATATTATCGTTTTTTTTAGATGTCAAAATCAACTGAATTTTATTGTGAATTGAAACCAGCCAATGTTACCAACACGGCTGCCTCAGAGACTCCTGTTTACCAGCCACGAGCACAATCTCAAGAATACTAGACTTTGAACTATATTACCCAGCAGGCCTTGCACCGCTGATCACACGCACACACGCATGAGACTCATTTCACAGTCTATATAAGATAAGATATATACTGCGAAGATTTATTGTTGTGACCTGGTTTGTTTATTGGATTTAGAGTCGATCTAAAAAGTTTACACATCCTTGTTAAAATGGTAGGTTTTTGTTATGTAAAAAAATAAATCAAAATGATTCATGTCAGAAGGGGGGCACGGTGGCTTAGTGGTTAGCACGTTCGCCTTACACCTCCAGAGTTGGGGGTTCGATTCCCGCTTCCGACTTGTGTGTGTGGAGTTTGCATGTTCTCCCCGTGCCTCGGGGGTTTCCTCCGGGTACTCCGGTTTCCTCCCCTGGTCCAAAGACATGCATGGTAGGTTGATTGGCATCTCTGGAAAAATTGTCCGTAGGGTGTGAGTGTGTGAGTGAATGAGTGAGTGTGTGTGCCCTGCGATGGGTTGGCACTCCATCCAGGGTGTATCCTGCCTAGATGCCCGATGACTCCTGAGATAGGCGCAGGCTCCCCGTGACCCGAGGTAGTTCGGATAAGCGGTAGAAAATGGATGGATGGATGGATTCATGTCAGAACCGGTTCCACCTAAATTGAAAAATTGCAACCTTTATATTAAAGTGAATAACAAGAAGAATCATTTAGGGGGGAAAAACACAAAATCTACAAATACTATAACCAGGTCGCACAAGTGTGCACACCTTTTCTAATGGGGATTCTTGCGGTGTGTGAAATCAACCATCACATCAGCCTTAAAGCGGCCCTGCAACGATGTGTCATGCATTCTGACTTCCTTACAATGTTAAACGTGTTGTCTTCTAATGCTTAACATCGTCAACTTGTCAAAAAACAAGTCCGAAATTTCCACACGTTAAAAAATAACATTTACACACTGCCTCCGATATTTTCGTCTGTCATAAAAAGATTCGAATTGGGTTCGATTTTCTGTGTTTGTCGCATCCGTAGCAAACATTTTGAGAAGCGTTTTGACAATCCAGCCGTGAGCTGAGCCTCCCCTGACAACAGTGGGATTAGCCGGGCAGCCAGATACCTCCGCGGACCTCTCGAACAGGTCTATGAAGGCCTCCGGGTCGTTCTGAGGACCCATCTTGTGGAGCAGCACGGGAGTCGAAGACGCGGTGACTGTTGGTATACCCTCTGTTTGCCCCCCACTCGTAATCCAGCTCCGGAACAGCTCGCGGTCATCCGTCTGAGCTTGGAGGAGCCTCTCGAAGCGTACTTTCTGCTCCCCTGCAGCGTCAGCAGGGCCTGATGTTGCTCCTGATGGAGACCAGCAAGTGCATGGATGACCTCCGCAAACGGTGAGGCTGGCGGGTTCTGCATCGCGGCGGCGTTCTCCTACCTTCACGGGTTTTCGGCACCAATGTAGAAGGGTTGGTATATTTGGAAGGAAGGAGATAGGGTCGGCGTGGCTGGTAAGATTCTTTTATTGGTAAATCACAAAACATAAAGCAAAAGTAAATAATATATAAACTATGGCCTCCTGGCACATAAGACTCTTTTATTTCGTTTCCGGTATTCCTCTCGTGCTTGTTGCTTCTTCCTCGTCCTCAGCCAAACTCTCTCTCTCGAACCTCCCCTCGTGTTGGCTTTTATCCTCTTCCCGCCAATCACTGTAATTACAGACAGGTTTACAATCGGCCTTTGACCTACTTATTTACCACCGATTTCCTGTCTCTCTCTCTCCAGACTCCGCTAGACCACGCCCCCCTTGCCACACAGACAAGATATTAAAAACATGAGCACAAGACAGAAGAAAAAGAGAAAAAGTGAAACCTTCAAGCCGTCGGTCAAACGAGTGCCTTCATTCACCAAATCCTCCTTTACCCAGCCTTTTCCCCATCCCATACTGGCAGGAGTGGATTTCAGTTCAGAGATAAATGAAGTGTCAAGCATTAGCAGTACTGTCCTACTGGATGATATGCAAAACTTCATCAAAAACTATTTGAAGAAAATCTTATTTGATCTTAAAAGAACTTTAAGACGACTTGAATGAAAACACAGAATATGATTTTGGATTATGGAGATAAACTCGCCTTCAATACACTTTTACTTCTTGTCCTCAGACTGACTGACACAAGCGAGCGGGAGTAGAATCTCTCCTTCTGGAAGTCTATTGACGTCATCTTCGGCTGGACATTCAGTGATTTTCTGCTGCTGGTCTGTCTGATCTCTGCTCTGAAATAATCAGTAAGTCAGTGTTTCATCTGAATATATTTTGCTTCATTGAAAGAATAATATCAGTGAAATAAATGTGAGCAGATCATCAGTACCTGAAACCACTCGTGGCCGCAGATATTTCTCAGAGGAATGCGTTCTTTCGGGTTCTCCATCATACAGGCTTCAACTAAACTGCAGCATTCTGCGAGGAAACACAGAAGAGTCAGTTATAACGTTAAACTGTCAGTTCATCTGAATGTCTCTTTAAACTTCGCATCTGCTCTGATTTTGTTCTGTTTGACATCAGTGAGAATTTCAGTGGACCTGATGAAGATCTCACCTTTAGAGAAGCCATGTATAGACCAGATCTTGTTCTTCATCTGGTACTTGTCGATGGAGTCTGGGAATCTCCCGCACAACAAGGTGAACAGCAGGACACCCAGCGAGTACACCGTCGTGGACTTTGCGTAGTACTTTCCCGTTTCAAAGTATTCTGGGCCAAAGTATTCCTCTGTGCCTGAAGAAACAAGATGTCATGAGATTCATTAGTCTTACATTAGTTAAGCACTGAATCTGAATGATGTCATCGTAGTATTAATATCAAGAGCTGTTTATAACAGACACGTGTGAAGTGATGAAACATACCGATGCGTTCTGTGTAGGCCGACATCTTGAGAAAATCACCGCACCCGAAGTCGATAAGTTTGATTTGTAGGGTGTCGGTGTTGATGAGGAAGTTTTCCAATTTGATATCTCGGTGGAAAACTCCCCGTTTGCAGCACATGTACGCCGTCTTGGCCGCCTGCCTCATGATGACTCTCGCTCTCCCTTCGTCGATTTTGTTCCCCTCATCATAGAGGAATCGAGACAGATCCTCACAGGGAGTGAAGCGCTCCAGGACCATGATGTAATTCTTCTCAAAGTCCTGCCAGTCAAGAAGCTGAATGATCTCTTGAGCATTTCCCTTACTGACGAGAGTCAGAAGAGCGACCTCTCTAGGAATGGGTTCATCATAACCCGGCTGGAAGAAAGAGAGTTTTTATCAGGATCAGATGAAGGTGACAAACGAGGATTTGTCTCAGTCTTCAACAAACTGAAGTCAACAGAAGTGTGTGTGTGTAAGAAAACAATATTGAAGATGTTTGAATGTCAATCAATACTTACGATGCTGATGTAATCTGTGTCCTTGTCCTTGACGACGTATTTCACTGCCACCTGAACAACAGAAACAGATTTACAGTTAAATCAGATCACTCAAAGCATTCACGATGAACACACATGTCATACATTTATAACAACAGAGATCATGTTTGATCGGTTAAATAGTGAACATTAGACACGTAATCGAGTGAGATATCAAAAACACACTGACAAATCGCTAGCTATTGAACATGGCAAAAGTCAAACCTTCAAGCCGTCGCTGAGGCGGGTGCCTTCATACACGGTCCCAAATCCTCCTTGACCCAGCTTATTCCCAATCTCATACAAACAGGAGTTGATTTCTGTTCAAAGATAAATGAAAAGTCAAGCATTAGAAATACTTCCAAACCTTATGAACAATATTACAATATTTTAATAGCTACAGGAAAGCTGTAGTAAATAAACACAAAAACCTTTTTCACAAAGATTTCATTGGTCTATGTTTGCTTGTATTAAAGCAAGAGTAGATTATTCCTGAATTTATTTTGTTTTAGTTCAGTTTAACTGGAAAGCTCTCGGTTGGATAAATGAGATAAGATTCATTATTTGCAGATTTTTATGTTTGTCGGTGCGTCTGTGGTATAAATGTCAATAATGTCAGAATTCATATTCCATTCCATTCTCTACCGCTTATCCAAACTACCTCGGGTCACGGGGAGCCTGCGCCTATCTCAGGAGTCATCGGGCATCAAGGCAGGATACACCCTGGATGGAGTGCCAACCCATCGCAGGGCACACACACGGACAATTTTTCCAGAGATGCCAATCAACCTACCATGCATGTCTTTGGACCAGGGGAGGAAACCGGAGTACCCGGAGGAAACCCCCGAGGCACGGGGAGAACATGCAAACTCCAAACACACAAGGCGGAAGCGGGAATCGAACCCCCAACCCTGGAGATGTGAGGCGAACATGCTAACCACTAAGCCACCGTGCCCCCCCCAGAATTCATATTATTATATAATTATATTGTATTAATTAATCATAAAAATGAGTGAAACGCTTGTCAAATATCGACAAATATTGCGTTATTTTTCGTGAGTAATTATTATGTAGACATGGCATCCTCCATTTTAACTTTCCAGAGTTTAGTAGGAAACACACCTAAACCAGAAAAATGTCTTCATGTCATTTCATAGATAACAAAATATAAAACCAAGAGGCTTTTGATAAAGAAAGAAAAAAGTTTCAAACTAAAGTCATTAGTGCTTTACTTCAATATGTTGTAGCGCTTTTACACCAGAAGATGGCGCCACATACATGCACACAAAACCTTTTGCTTTAAATGTAAGAGTTCCTTTGGGAAGGTGTGTGCATGTGGCTCTTCTGCAATCAAAACATTTCAACCTAAAATTGAAGTCTAAATTTGACGTTGTCCATGTTGTTGATGTGGTGTAAATCATAAGTAAGATCTGTTTGTTGTTAAAAAAGCATTCGGAATATTATACAGATTTCCAGTGGGCTATAAGATTATATTTAAGTTTTTTTCTGGGACCCTTTGAGATATCACTGGACAATAAAAAACATAAAGGTCATCAAGTTCACAAGTATCTATTAATTTAATGAGGCTATTAATTACAACAACACGTTTTAACACAATATGTGACACACTTAGTGAAGACACACCCCCACCCCCAGTTCATCGTAAAATAAAAAATAACTTTATAGATAAAACAAAATAGAGCCAAGGCCCAAACTCCAGCCAAAAGAGAAGACCAAAAAAATAAGACTGAAGAAAAACACAAAACTCTAGACTCAACCTGACTAAACACAGAAACACTAACTGGACTTGTGTTGACCTCACCAGACAAGAGGTGCTGTGTTGTGTCACGTGTGTAAAAACTGAACACATGCATCAGAAATCACTGTGACGGTCTGTACTGAAACGACTTATATAGTGTTCAAACACCACTTTCTATGTATGTGTCAGTGCAGTGTGAATACATGCTGGATATACAACATTGTGTCTCAAATGACGCACTATACACTTACACTATGCACTATGTACTCTACTGTCTAGTGTATGAATTTGAGAAGCGTAAATCATCTCACTGTACTTTAAATGTTATTGTTACCTGTTTTGCCCAACATGACCTCAATCACCATCATACTGAAGACGAATAGAACTTCGCTCGCGCAGCAACATGTCCAGTGTCATGTCAAGAAATTTCAATGTGAACAAACTACTCACATTATTTATACTATAAAATTGTGTGTGATATTACATAAGTATATGATTTGGGACACAGCCCGAGCCCATCTGTGTACGACACCTGTATGCACATTGTCATTCATTGGTATTGAAACAGGGTTTGGTCTAAAGGTTCCTCAGTGTGTTTTCTCATTGGAAGTGAGGCCCTGCTCATATTTAAAGTGAAATGTATGTATGTGTGTTCTGTAAAATAAACACCAGCAAACAAAACCTTGAATATTAAGTATAGACTTTTATTAATGAAAGTTTGCCAAATACACACCCAAAACCATCCAGGTAAATATTACGCTTGTATATCTATTTTCAAAAGTGGTAAATCATTGGAGTATGTTCAGGGTGAAACAGAGGACAATAAGCATTAGATCTGTTGATTATTAAAAAAAACCCTCTTTCAGACTAATTCAGACTAATTCAGACCAACTCTTCTGCCTAGGAAACCACTGGCCGACATTTAGAATGTATTTGTAATGATTATTTATTATGTTGAACCATCTGAATAAAATGACGCTTGAATTCTAGTTTCTGAATTTTGTCGTAAATCTGCAACAAAGATCTCGGCATATTAAACAGCAAAGCATACAGATATTTAAGAGACACACATAAACCTTCCACATAAAAACTCTGGAGATCTGGTCAAGATGAAGAACGACATCATGAATGTACAGACTTCATTGATTCAATAGGGGAAACTCCAGTCGTGACACAGGTTCACACAAGTGCTTTACACACAAACACACAGTAGTTACCCATCAGTATTACAAAAATAAACATATTAATACAATAAGAGAAAATAACAAATGTAGAAATGTACACATCTGATAGTATTTCCACTTCTTTTCAGTGCATAAATAAAGAAGAAATTACATTATTGTTGAGTTATAACTAATAACTAACTAACATATATATATCTTGTCTCAATATCTCAATACTTCTCTCTTTCCAGCCAACCGTACAGGCAGAATGTAAACAAGATGCATCCGTTTATAGACTGTGGCTTTAAACAAAAACTACTGTAGTACTCCAGAGTCTGTTTACAGCTTGTGCATTTGGGTGATGTTGACATGATTCTCGTTTTACAATAAAACATTATTGTGAATGGCAGAAAGACTCAAGACTACTCTCTCATAGGCACAAAGGCATATTTTCGTTTCACTTTGGAGCAATGCTTACACGCAAATCTGTCTTTATGTGTACAAACAGAAGCACATCTTCACAGTTTTGTGCTTTTCAACAGAAGAATGTATGTTGTCGCGCTGCCATCGGGGATCTTACAACATTCATCACAACTGGGGTAAAAATACGATTACACAGACCACAAAAAAAAGATAAAAAGGAACACTATTTTTACTGACGATGAGACATCAGTACTGAGATGTAAATGAACGATCGCTATACATGTAGTTCATTTATACGAGACCATTAGACCATATGTGTTCAAATATTACATGCCTGAGAATTTACAAAGGACAAACATAATTCACACATGTCTTTACTCATTACTGGATAATATCACAGATAATAAACTCCTATAGAGTAATTTATAGCCGATTTAATATGTGTATAGCTAGAAAACATTACATTAATAATTTAAGATTTCGTTTCGTAATTTTGTTAGGCATAAAAATGGTAAAAGTCCTTGATAAAGGGTTTCATGAGCATTGAAACTCTAAACAGATAAAAAAAAAATACATTGGTTATATAAAATAAATCTACTGATAAACATATAAATTAAATATACAAATATTCTAAATGGTTACTGACAAATCAAACAATAAACAGATTAAAATGATAAAAAAAATCAAAATGTGTGATTCTGATTTTGTTTCCTTCTCTCATTCTATGTCTTTCTATTGTTTAATTTAACTCTAATTTGTGCATATCTGGACTCAAATCGAACACAGATGTTCAAGAATAGGACTGTATTAATAACACACATGTACAGAAACGCTTGCGCCCAAACCAAATTACTATGAATGAAAAAAAAGGTTAATTTTACACAACAACAATTGTCTAGATTCAGCGGACTAATCGTTCATGTGAACTGTTGTCGTGTATAAAGAGCTTCACGAGATCATTTCTTTCAGCTTTTACAGAAAAAACAACAACATTTGGGACAGATGAGATGGTAAATAAATGAATGAAGCATTCTTATAGTCAATATCGATGGAAACTTTGGCAATGTAAACTTACCATGAGGGTCATACAGTCTGAAATATTCACAGGCAGCAATTTCATTTCACTCATATTGCATCAATAATCACAAAACATCAACATACTTACAAAGATTTAATTCTTCTGAAATCACACGTTTAAAAAAAAATCTGAGATAAAATTCAACAGGTCTGAGATCAGGCGGGTCATTTTGGCAGCATCTAGAATAAAGAAACCTCAGATCTTTAGTCCTGGTTACATTAGATTCCTATTTTTAATCACATTGGTTAAAAAGCGTTAATAAAACTGGACGGCTCTGGATATCTGAGGCTTCCAACGCTTGACTTTGACAGTTTGTGAAGCTGAAATTACGAGAGCAATACAGATTCATTTACCTGAGTAAGATCAACAATACAAAGCCTTTATAAGACTAAAGCACATACAGTATATTAGACAAACACGCTACTGGATTGATAGTGTAGGTAGTGCAGATTAGAGGAAGGGGCTACAAAATTCATACCTTCAACCACAAGAAGCCCTAAAAGAGCCCCGTCACTCCTCTAGGATCTGACGCAAGACCTTCAGGAGGTTCTTCAGGCCGTAGATGTAACCCTGGTCGTGGCCGTCACTAGGGAAGACATGTGCAAAGTCAATCATCTTAACCTCCACGTCACTGCCGGTGTCCTGTTCCGCGTCCCTCTTTAGCTCCTCCCCTTCCTCTCCTCGACCACGGTTGCCGTTCGGCTGCTGTCTGGTCGTCCACACGCCGTTGTCTTGTTTGGCTTGATAGTGGGTCCGGACGCAAGCTTTCTTGTGCAGGGAGAACATGGAGGAGAGGTTCTGAGCGATGTTATTGTTCTGCTCGCAGGCCTTGGGCGTGAGACGGCCGTCAGAGCGCACGACACCCGGCGAACACGCCCCCTCGTACACGAAGAGCAAAGAGCTGGCGTAAAAGTTGAGCTGACTCTGACCCTCGAACCACTCCAGGATCTTCTGGACTTTGAGGATGCTGCCGGTGACGGCGTCTTTGCGGAGAATGTCGCCGTTGTAGAAGAACTTGGACAAACCTGCGTCACAGAGACGATGCTGGTCACGCGAATCTTTCAACAGAAAATGAGAATTTGTGAAATGTTTGACATCTCACCTTCTCTGACCGTTTCCTTTCCCAGACCTCTTCCGTAATGCTGGTCATACGTGTCAACGCTGTCCGAGCCTGTCTTATACACCTACCAGACAAAACACAAACAAACATTCTTGAGGAGTCTTTTCAGAGGTCTTGCTCTCCCTCCAGAGGACACGTGAGGACATTACAATCAATTTAAACAAGAACAAATCAACTTCTAAAGTTAAACTTCTCCAGCATGTGATGGGACAGAACCGCTAGTATCAGACTGTAATGTGTGTCTATTTTGAGAAGGCTATTAAGATTCTTTCCGTGTAGCTCAAATCGGCAGAATCATTATGAGTAATGCTTGAGTTTGTTTCATTCATTCGTACAGAGATCCAAACGCCTGGGAAAGACATTTAAACATTGTCTGTCGCCCCTCAATACTTCATAAACTAGACCGCATTGCCCTTTCTCAGGCCGACTGATGTCCTACAGCCTTCAAAATCGATATCCTTTAACACAGCGAAAGGTCAGCCGTTTGTTTTGTGTTTAAACTAAAAGGGAAGGTGGGGTAAACAACAGTTGTGCGCTCTTTATCACTTTCTTACAAATGTTCAAGTAAAGAAACCATCCAGAAAGAACGACTTATATATGTGAAAGAGGAAAAGCAATTCTTCATTTCCCAACCATTTGGCCACCAGTCGACAACGTAATGTTAATGATGCTCAGTTTGACAGATGATGTGATGGCACTAATGAAGAACGCTCAGACAGCACATATCTCGGTCTCGTATCTCTGACTGCACCATTTCCTCTACGATAATAAAACAGAAGTGTTCATGTAAACCTCATCCATCATGAGCTGATGATAAAGACATCAGAGGTCCACCCATGATTCTCAGGAGAGCTGGATGTTTGTGAGTTTGATGGGACAGGACACACTGTGTGATCAACTCATCCTGTGTGATGACACAGATAGACCGACACACACGAGTTAAGACACTTTATAGTGATTACAGATCTGAAAATAAAAACCCTGTGAGCAGTGTTTGGGTTTTAGAACAGGGTGGAAAGATGATTCAGAAGAGCTGTTAAAGAACGGAGCGACCACCTCCAGTCTGACACCACCTGAGGACTGCTTCAAATAAAAACACATCACCCCAACAACCAAGAAAATTCAGAGTGTCTTACGTGACGCATCCCCTACACAAGTTTCACATCACTCTGGCCCATATGAAGAAAGGGTGTAGATGTGCACCATTAATCCTTTCATCAGTTGTATAATAAAATAGAAGTTTCATGTCTTCACGCAGTGAATGAAAACCATTCCACTTTCAAGCAGTGTTAACTCAAGTGTTACTTATACACAATGTGTTGTGAAATAAACCTAACAGACAATAAGTCTCATCCTCTAGGCATAAGCTTGCACATGTCCTTGTGTAAAACTGTGCTGTGTTTCCTCAAAAACCTTTGCAGCCGTGCTCATTTGAATGTAATATTTGAACTGAGAGCAGAAAGTTTAATGCTGTAAAAACCTTTCTCAACTCATCACACTGAAAGCATTTTAGCCGTGACATCAAACGTCCCATCTGCATGAGATCAAGGTTTATCAACCCGTCCCGAGATCACAGGTGGGATGAGCTTCACTTCTTGTAACCTCCATGGAGATTATATTGATTTCTTCTCAAATTTATTATAGGCACAGATGCTCGTATCACATTAACGGCCAGCGCTACCACCTCCCATGCATCCTATTCATGTGCACCTGTTACACCTGTGAACACACTTTTCAACAGCACATGCTTTTTCTGGCTTCTACCTCCGACAGCAACACTTCCCATTCATTCTCAGTAAAGTTCTTTTTTTGACATGCTTCTCTATACATCAGTGCTGTGTCTTGTTAAGCTGAACATGGTTGCTCGTAATTCACCAACATTAGAATGAGGTTGAGAGCAAATTCTCGTGCGTATTTAAATGTGCCTGTGAACACGAATAATGTACGCCAGGATGCCCCATCATGCTCTTGGACACCTGTAAAGGTCAGCTCCTTCACCAATCAATCACCCTTGATGTCTCAGTGAATGAGACCTGTTGTTCAGACTTGTCCACGTCTGCAGAAACACATACCCTCATCCCCAGCAGCAGGAAGCCCATCTCCTCCATCAGCGGGTACTTGTTGATCTGCTGATCTCGTTTCTCCTGTGAAGCGAAAGGATCGTAGCTCTTCTGTCCGATCTTCACGTCCATGATACACGGCTTCTGAAACCTGCTCGTCACGTCCTCCAGCTTCAGGTACGAGTCTGTGGTGGACAGCAGACAAGCTTTCTAAATCCAAGCAAGATATCTTTCGTCTTGGGAACACACTCCAGCAGTTCCATCTTTTATTATCCCATTTTATTATCCAAACTTTTATTCTAAATCAGCAATAAAATACATGAACATGCAGCATGAATGTTCAGTCAAATAACAACAATTACCAATGTAATATATACGTGGTAAAAAACGAAAAGGTTACATTTTAGGTCTAGTTTATGTGAAATGTACAGCACTAGTTTTTTCGGCTGTTTCTCTTGTAATGGTCACTTTACATCGTCCAGCTGTCTATTCACAGATACCCAGCTCTCTCACTGTACCTGTGGGAGTGTCAGGGGAGGACCAAGTGCCGTAATATGTCGGCAGGTGCTGTCGGAGGTCTATGAGACACTGGTCACAGCAGTCTTCAGCATACACCTGGAAGGAAACAGAAAGATGTGTCTGCATAAAAATATCATCCAACTGATATAACAACAGTTACCTGTATTGCTACATACCATGCTGTAAAACTGCATCTCTCGCGGTCCTCTCGGTGGAGGCTGCAGCTGTTTTAAGACCGTACCATCTGGATGTTGCAAAATACCTGTGGAAAAAAACATCCCATAACCTCAATGGTTTCGTCAACATTACAAGATTAAGAACATATGTTACAAATTAGGTAGAACCTTTATCTAAGAAATTAAAATGTGACAATACAGAATAATTATGGAATCAGACCCGATGTACTTTCACAAAAAAGATGATTTTACATGAACGAACGTTCTGTTCTGTTAAGTTTTCTTTGTTTAAAGCTCACAGAAACAGCGATCGGGTAGATCACCGGCGGGTGTGTTCATGACATCTCGGGGGTTGGCCTATATGTCGGTCAGAAGCGGTCTGACGGGATTTAGAGATTACAGTCAGACGCTGACCGTGAAGCTGGAGATTTAGGTCAGACTGGCCCCATCCCTTTAAAAAGAGCGGTTTAAAAACGACACAGAAGAGCAGTAAACAAGAGATATTTATGAGAGTGTAAAAGTGTGGGAAGAAATTGCTTCCTCGCCATTTATTTAAAAAAGGAAATTATAAATGGTTTAAATTTATGCATTCATCTTAAGTTTGTAGCCAGTAACAGTGCATTCAGTATTACCCCAAAATCCAAATGAATGAACAGAAATGAGATTATGTATTAGGAAGAGCTGTCAAACGATTAATCGCATCCAGAATAAAAGTTTGTGTTTATATAATTTATGTCTGTGTACTGAGCATATTCATTTTGAATTTATAAACACATACACTAAATATTTAGATATATTTATTTATATTTACCAATAATTGAAAGTACATAAAAATGTGTATTCATTTTCATGTTTCTCTTAAATATATGCATGTATGTGTTTATATATACAAAATAAAAATGCAAAGTACACAGACACATAATATGTTAACACAAACTTTAAATCTGAAAACCATTAATTGTGATCAATCGTCTGACAGCCCTATAGTATAAGGAATATGAAACTTGTTTTGGAACTATTGATGTCAAAACCAAAAGTGTAAATAATGGGAAATTTTACTCTGACAGATGCTGATGACTTTCATGAATACAATAATGAAATAATTTGTCTAGACAATAACTGTACTGTAGGCATATACTGTCATGATGTACAGATTAAATCAGATCCATTGCATTATGCAAAAAGATATTTAACACAACATTTAAATAACAAGAGTTGCTCAAGCAGAAGTCACGGGTTCAATCCAGAGAATACACACATGGTTAAATGTAAAGCTCGAACGCCTTTTAATAAGTGTTTGGATCAAAGTGTTTGGTCTCCCTTGCATGTGAGTTTGTGTAAATGTGATAGTTGTGTCAGACTCAACTCAACACTATAGTGGTTTACAGTGAAGCAATTCATGACTTTTTTGGCACAGAAAGATCTCATCATATGAATTGTGAGTAGTGAGGGAGTGTGGGTCCAGTTGTCACAAGTGCCCAGTAACAATAAACCTTTGAGTCCATTACACTAATGCTTGTTGTCTATCACAGTGGTTCCTTACATTTGTTTTAAAGACTTTAAATACAAAACTATATTAAATTACGAAACTAGACTGTATAACAATCCCTACCATCTTCTGCAATGCTCTGCTTTAATGAATGCTTTCCAAGTTGCTGTAGTTACTGGTTTAACGTTACATGTTTTCTTTATGGACAGATTGCCATTGTGACAACTAACTCCATATACTGTCTGTGACATTTGCTGTCAATAAAGGCCAATGTACACTTTCTTATGTATGGACAATGACAGTGGAGATGTTACTCGACGGCGTTTTACAGACAACAACACTTCAAGTGTGAGGTTCTTAGAAACCGCCGGATAAATACTGACTGACAGGAGTAAAGAGACACAAATGATATGTAAACGTGTACTGACCCACTTTATCCACGCCGTATTTGTGTCCGGCCACCTGATGAGAGAGCGGCACGCAGCCGTTCAGGTGCGCGCTCTGCTCGCGCTCCGGTGAACACGCGCCGCGGGTCGGTACCGGACGCGCGACCTCCAGCCTCCCGAGCGCCACGGGTGAGTCCATTATCTGACGGGACGGCTCTTTACTTCGATCGACCACTAGACATTCACATATTGATCGCACAGCCTCGACGTGTCACCGTTAGGGGTGACCGATCGCGTGCCATCAGTCACGGCGCCCACGCGTGTGACCATATAACCAGAGAGAGAAGCGCATCCCACTTCCTCGCCTCAGAAATGTTTACACTCCACCCTCTGTAATCGGCGCGAGATAGCAGATACACAACGAGGAGGGGACGAAGATCGACGCGATATTCTGGCGGAGTTACTCATATCCACTCTCGGAGGTCGCACGGGAACACGCAATTCTGCGAACGCTGCGCTGTTTGTTTCCGCCCCGCGTCCCCGAGAGGCACGCTATGAATGACGTCATGACGCACGAACAGCGGAAGGCTCTCGCTTTTCTCGTATTTTAATTTAACTTTTAAATAAGATGTCAGTTCGGGAGAATGAGAGCTTTGTTTATTTATTAGGGAAAAAATGGGTGTTAGTTGCTTTTGTGCTGTAACTGGTGTGTGTGAGGCGCCATAATTTTACCAACTTCCGGGTTGACAAACGTGCTGTAATCATCATCATTAATCGTGGAGTCTGTTTATAGTGCTGAACGTTCGGTTATTGTGCGATAACACTAACTGTACTGAACATAAACATCGAGAAAGAAAGATTATTTAAATAATGATGTCATTTCTACGGGGTCATTTAGAAAAATCCCAGCGGTAATTTATCTTTTGTCAAATCCTTAAGGAAATGTTGTGCTATTCGTGTATGTTAACAAGCACGCACACGGATACGTTGTGTAAATACAAGCGAGAAAACGAAAATAAGCGTCTGATTCATCAAACAAAATCTGTGACAGCTTTTAAAATGCACACGTGTGACAATTTAAAAAGGATTCTTTTTCAGTAGTCATCAGAATAAATAAAAATTCTGGTTCAAATTCATTTATAACAACAGATGCATCCAAAACGCAGGAAGCTTTCAAACAGCTCCAAGTTTAAATATATAAATGAAGCTCATCATAAATGCTCAACTTAAATCTGAGACACTGAATCTAAAGGTGAAAAAAAACGAATAAACCAATGGGTATTTATACACAATTCTAATTCATAAATCTGTCACGTGCTCAAAATAACTGAAAATAAATATCTGAAACAAGCGCACACTTTTAAACAAATTTTAATGCAAAATAAAAAACAACAACAAAATAGATCCAGTATAGTTGCTCTTAACTATACAATAAAAATATCTAAAAGAAAATGTAATCAGTTAGATGAGAGATACAATAAAACGGTTTTCAATTTCTTAATCGCCCTCTTGTGGGGCTAACCGCAGCTGTATAACATCATGCCAATTTTAAATAGGATTTATGAAACAAGAAAACAAAGTGCCCAACACCACTGCGGGGGTGACCAGAATGCACAAAAATCCATTAAAAAGCTTAATGTCTTTTGTGCAGCGCACAGTCCCCTTCAAAACACTAGTTAAGCTATTAATATTGGTCATTTCAGATGGTAAATGTTAACAGTACAATATGTTTAATAATATAACCTAATCTTACGGTTTAGATGCTAGAATTTACAGTGATTTTTGACTTTTAAAAAAAAATTCATTAAGTCTTCACATTGCATACTTCTGGGTCCATTCTCTTGCTAGTCTGTTGTACCTGCGGAAAAACAAACAAGGTCATGAGATTAACAGGCTCAAGACTTTTCCCTTGTGTAACTACCAGCAATCATTTAAAATCAGTTATAAGTGGTCTTTGAGTCAGCAGTGAGCTGCTATGACTGTTAATGCAAAAGAGAGATTCTGCACTATTCCACATGTCAAACAAGACTTTTTCTCAACGCGTGTACTACTTACTTTTCTTTGTCTGATTTGTAGATATGTGCTATGTCTGGGACTAATGGGTCGTCAGGGTTTGGATCACAAAGCAAAGAACATATGGACAAAAGAACTGAGAAAGAGAGGAAAACAAGGATTACAAACACTACATCTCACTTTCTGAAAAGGACAAGAAAGAGAATCTAAATAAACACTAAACAGTTGCAGAACTATCATTTCTGATCGCTGTACCTTTTGAAACTGTTAGTGCTGGAGACCACTGTGACCTCAGGATGTCCAGGCAAATACTTCCATTACTGTTAATGTTAGGATGGTAGATTTTTGTTGTAAACGCTACCTGTTAACAAGAGGAGGGTGATCTTAAAATGCAATTTAATGACAACACTGCAGGCAAAATGGAAGGGACCGTTAATACCTTTGGTGGCTTGAAGGGATAGTCTGTTGGAAAGTGAATCGTGAGAAAGAAGACCCCTCCTTGGTATGGGCTGTCACTCTATAAATAGAAAAAAAATTGCACTGTTCAGTTTTTGTCTAAACATTCTGCATTTCAGGGGTCCTAGGAAGTCATCATACAATGCTCATGTAACTCAATGACATTGTCTTAAACCAAAAGCAGGCATTCACCAGCCACTAGTGTTTATTCCCCAAACAAGTTACTTGTTTTTTAAATGACTCCTAAACGTTTATTGCAAACATCACCTTTCAAAAGTATTATTAGTCAAAACAAACTTTCTGAGAGGAAATGAGGAAAATACTCACAGGTCCCATTATTGTTGCCTGCCAGTGAAACACTAAAAAGAAAGGAAAGAGGAGGTTTTTTGAGAATCTAATGAGTCAGATATTATCTGTTGTCATGTAAAACTGACTGACGGTTAACCTACAGTCATCTCCGACAGGTCCAGCAGAGCACTGAGCGGGAGGATCCCTCTGCAAGTCCTGTAGCTCCTAAAATAAATAAATATAGTCACCTGAAGTTAAGCAAATTAGGTTTCCATATGTCTGTATATTCAGTGGCATATAAAAAGTATGTATTCGTTTTTATATATCATACACACAAAAGTAACATATATAAATAAATCACATAAAGAGAATAAAAGAACAACAAAAAAACAGCACCAGCAAACAAACAAAGCCACAGCAACTGCACTCTGTTTTATTCGATTATTTGTATTATTCTTAAACACCTGCTCCTGAGGTCATATTAGTATATATTATACATGATCCTTTTTTAGATAATTGGTAACCAGGAAGTTTTTAAATACTTTATTTTAAACTGCTTGTGCATTGTCTAACTAACTAAACCTAACTTTTTAAAGGTATGCCTTGAAGATATATAAACAGGTCTACGTATGCAAAGTGACAAAACACAGACCTCAATTGTGTCAATATCAAAATCAGTTACCTTTGGTAGCATCATATAGTTACCCAAGATGTTAATAAAGCAATTTAAGTTATTCATCAATCCTCTAAATATGGGCTCATTTTAAAAGACGTACACGGTTTGATTGCACGTCCTCTGGCAAGGTAAAGGATGTTTGCGATGCGCATCACAGTGTTGCGAAACAGAAACTGCCAAACTGATGGCGTCATTCTGGAGCTTCAGAGAATCCGGTTTTATAGCTTGCATTGTGTCCAATACAACAGAAACGACACCACCAATTGGCCATTTTCAGTATAAACTAGACCAAATCAACTCTAACCAAAAGTCACTCGAAACATCAATTATGAGCCTTCAACAAAGAACACAAAAGTGGTTTGTTGAAGTGAATGAAATGATTTGCTGTGGCTGCTGCTGAAGCTCATGAGACTCGGTGTCTTTGTTCAACTCGAGGCCTTCTCGAACCATGAACACACATAATAATACGCCGTACAGCAGGTGTAATATTCTAAATGACAACATTCAGTAAATTATCTCGGATAAATGTTGAATGTACGAGTTTTGATAGAATAAAATGACTCGTTTATATGATAGTTAGTCTTGGAGAAGTACATTGCTAGGCTAGCACACAAACACAACATTGCGGTTAACAATATACAAGCGACGACTGACGTTTTCATTAAGTCAATATTACTGACTGTAAGGGGAACTAAATACAGAATCTCAATTTAATGGCTACCAGTAAACTCCAAAGTGGTTAAGGTTAAAAGGAGAAACACCGCTAGTTAGCCCGTTATGCTACTATCCACTCATATCGTCGTCGACATAATAAATCTACACATTATTTCGAAACACCCTAACATAATGTACAGTAATAATAAAAATAATAAATTAATATCCTTCTACTAGCTAAAAATATAGATGTCATTATATACCGTGAAAATCGAAATAAACAGCGTTAGCAGGTTATCCAAAAATTGGCTACCGTTGTCATGCTAAAGGAAATCCTTTGGCAATTTTGAAACAAAGCTTTTACCTTCTGTATTCTCTTCAATGCCATGCTTCCTCACTGTGTGTGGCGCCCCAGATTTACGCGATATAAGTATCTCTGCGATATTATTGCTACAAAAACCTCAGCAATAGTGTGTTTCCCTGAGTTTAAAATCAAGTGTGGGACTGAAAGAGAGACAGCTGTAACTCAGCGACCTCTCACTTCCGGTGCGGAGTTGAGAAAGGCAAAACAAAAGTCCCTTTGAAGGGGAAAACAAAATATAAATTTAGAACTGAGTGCGTTCTGATAGTAAATGATACTTGACATTTGAACAGTTGTCTGTTTCGTAACAAAAATATATAATATTTTGATTTGTCTCAATCCCTGTAGAATAAAATTAAATACATGTAAAAATATAGCTTCGTTGTTATTTAAAAACGACGAGTTCGTAAATGTGAAATATTAAGGATATATTCCAATAATTCATCATGTGATATTCTACTATGTAATAATTCATATTCTAACAATACTGTAAATTGTATTAACCTGGGTATAATTAGAGTTATACCATGATGGCTTGTAGTGTTATAGTAAGGTATCAAAGTACTGTCTCGAAATCTCTCGTGTGAAATACACATGCACAGAATCTTAAAGTAAATATAAATACAATTGGTTTAATAAAAAAACTTTGTAATACAGTTATACTGTTTGTCCTTACAATCGAAAGTACCTCTCTGAATTTTTTGCCGAAATATTTCCCATGATGCCTTGCGCTTGGCTCTGGCCTCACAGAGCTGAATGGCGCCTTTAATGTAGGAGACAAGAAAACTCCTCAAGATAAGCGTTTATTTCATTAAACTCTCACTCTATTTTATACAATAAACACTTGATCGATATTGTTGGGATAGTGACAGCAGGTGCACGATGGCTCCATTCAGCTTAATGTCAGTCGGTGCTAATGTTTTGTTAAAGTCAGTGGGACTGTTCTCGAGCGCGTCTGTTGTGAGGTGAGCGAGCTCTAGATCTAAAATTACTCGCACGTGTCTTTTCAGAAACAAAATGTATTTATAATAAAACTGCACAAGTTACTTCCTGCATTGTCCAAAACTGATGCATGCCCTTATGTGACGTTACGGTGCTACACCGTGTACAATCATATACCATGTTTATATGCATGTGCTATGTAAAACGGCTTTTCTTCACTTTTTTCCAGTGACTTTGGCAGGATAAGGATTGTTAAAATCATTTTATGGACATTGTACTTAAACAGGGCATTTTCATGGATATACAACATTGCAGCACCAAGCATAATTATTCTCATTTTTACTGCATATTGGTAATGACAGTAAGGAGTTGAGCAACTCTGGCCCTATAGTAATATCAGCAGTACTGTATATTTCATAAAGCAAGATTCATGATAATCTGTTATTTTGTTATTGTAGGTGTTCATGTGTCTTTCCGGTGATAAAGAGTTTTAGCACAACAGCCAGGGATCCGCCAAAGAGACCCCTTACAGCATATATGAAATATATGCAGGAAATGCAGCCCACCT
The DNA here is from genome assembly GCA_029783895.1 of Triplophysa bombifrons. Taxonomy (NCBI): domain Eukaryota; kingdom Metazoa; phylum Chordata; class Actinopteri; order Cypriniformes; family Nemacheilidae; genus Triplophysa; species Triplophysa bombifrons. The sequence goes on along the minus strand of CM056460.1, from coordinate 994,597 downwards.
TCGTCAGACAAAACCCAGGTATTCTGATCACTGAAGCTGCTGGCGTTTGCCATGTTACCTTGCATTTCCGTTTATAAAAAGAAAAAATACTTCTTAACCTCGATAATTAACTTTTTTAAATTCAGGAGTAAAAAATGTGGATATCGTCCGAAAGATAGCACAGCAGTGGAGAGGCCTCACTCCTGAACAGAAGCAGGTACGTGTGAGTTGGATGGGTTTGTGTATGAACAGACGTGTGTCATTGATTCAGTGTACCTGCAGCCGTTTCAGGAAGTGTCATTGGCAGCTAGAGAGCAGTACAAGCTTGCTCTGCAGGAATACAAAGCCCAGCTCACCCCTGCACAGTCTGCTGCTATCACAGAGGAGAGAAAACAGAAACTCGCCAAACGAAAAGCCATCCGGAGAAAGAAGGCGAGTGTCCCTCACATTCTGTCACGTACTAGTGTGCCTTACCACCAGTAATGAGAACACTACAGTTTCTTCTTAAACGCATGAATACTTCTTTAAGAACCGCTGCTTTATGGTGAAGGATATTGTTTTAACTCTAGGAGCTGAATTCTCTTGGCAAGCCCAAACGGCCTCGAAGTGGATTCAACATCTTTATGGCGGAGCACTTTGAGGAAGCACGAGGAGCTACTATGCAGGTGAAGAAATATATCTTTTTTGCCATTTCATTTAGTGAAGCAATGTCACAAAAACAAAAATCAAGCCACATACTTAAAAATTCCCAGGGTAATGGCTAAACGGGAAATATCATCAAGAAGTCATCGAAATATGCCTAGCATCAATAATCTCAATCATTTCAAGAAATGCTCTCAAGCTCTTTGTAGTTTTCACACAATATGATTTGGTGGCAACAACTGTGTTGGATGTTATTTCTCCTCGCAGGGAAAGATGAAATCACTGACTGATGACTGGAAAAGGCTCAACATCCCACAGAAACAAGTGAGTTTCACCTGAACAGCCCTGATCTTCCCTTTCAGATGAGCATCAGTATGCCGTATCTCACCTCACTGCTTCTTTCTCAGATTTACACACAGCTGGCAGAAGACGACAAAGTCCGTTACAAAAACGAGATTAAGTCGTGGGAGGAGCACATGACGGAGATCGGAAGAGAAGATCTTGTTCGGAGAAAAGAGAGGAGATCCCTGAAAGCAACAGCCACTAAGGACAGAAAGAAGTCCAGCATCTCAGTGTTAAAGGCAAAAGCCATGAAAAAGAAAACCTCTATGAAGAAGACTGATTCAGGAACGGTTGCAAAAAAGACTGTGAAGAGCACCACGAAGTGAGGTGTGTGTTTGTGTGTGTGTTATAAAGGCCAGTTCCGTCATGAATAAAGACTCTATTCTTTCCATTAAAGCACTTCTAGTGTTTCAAGTTTGAAGATTTTAGGAGGTCCCCGTAATTTCATTAAACTGTTTTCTCGCAGCTTTAAAGTACAGTATTATGTTCAGGATATTTTGGGTCCCAATTACCTGTGACCACTCATGTAGTGTTATACTGCTTTCTGAAGTCCGTTGCAACATGCATCAGTTTTGCTTTTTGTCTCCCACAGTGATTTGTGTCTCATGCTTTCCAAATAGAAAACAGCAGCTTTTGTATGATATCTTTACTTCCAAAATAAACATATACATTTTCTAAAAAAACACAAGGAAGTATTTACAACAGCATGTTATCTCCACTATGGCTACATTTCTTAAAGACCACATTTAATTGTTTATGGAGATAGTAGTTTTCTTTTACACTTCACTTCTTTTAAAACAGGACGTTTGTTTGGACTATAGCCTATAGGCTCATTTTAAATAACAGCAACAAACCATGAGTTGCTACTTGCCAGCTCCGTAAAAAAAGCTCATATAAAAAACATGACATTATTTACAATATTATGTGAAATATTATTTGGGGAATAAATTCAGGACTTCGTGTGAGAATCGGGTTTGGCCTCTTGCAGTAAGGTTTCAAAATCAGGTGAGCACACCAGCTTGTGCGTGACGTTTCCCAGCACGGTCATGTCTCCAGTGCGCCCCTCCGACAGCCGCACACACACCAGATGCTGCGAATGCAAACACCATCAGCTTTTTATTGTAAATGACATATATAAAAAACATCCGGTTTTTTGACCTCCAGACTCACCTGTAGGAAAGAGAAGGCGGCTCCTTCAGAGACATCTAAAGTTACATTTCCCATGAGCAGCTGAACTTTACCCGACCTTCTTATTTGTAGTTTTCCAATCAGACCCTCGGAGAAGTCAGACAATACATGCATATGGGTCTTTTCAGTTTGATCCTGAGAAAAGAAGACTTCACAGCATTAAAACCTGTCACGAGAACACTGAAACAGATATTAAACTGGAAATGAAGTAACCGGTACATCTGTGAAATCTCAGTGGCACAGTGTGAACATATCCTACTTTAACATGCGGCGAGCGTTTGTCTGCGGGTTTGACGGCTTCGTGTCTCTTCTTCTCTGGGCTGCTGCTGTTTTTCGGCTGACCTGGTATGACATCAGGAAGCTGAATGAACAGCAGCTCTTCCCTCTCTGAAACACAAAGCTGCTCAAATAGTTCTCGAACTGTTGGCTGCTGTGGGGTCACAGATGTGGCCGGTTTCAGGACGTCGGGCTCTTCTTTAACTGCACAAACCATAATGTCTTTGATTCAGTGCTTTGTTAAGAATAAATGGCATAAGAACTAACCTCTTAAAACCACTGCAAACACAGTCACTTACATGTATTAGCTGCGTCTGTGGACAAAAGGTTGCAGGCCTGACGGAATGGAAGCCTTATTGGTCTCTGCGTTGGGTCGTTTTTTAACCCGGGATCATCCAAAAACTATTCATTAAACCGAGAAGAAAAAAAATAATTTAAAAAGCAGTCGACTCTTTAAATGCAAATTCCCATGATAAAATCAGTTTCCTTTTTTATTTGAAACATATTCAATGGCTCAGCCCTTATTTCAATGTCTGTTTATACTTAAATCTAAGATTTTCTACCTGCCATTTCTAATCAGTTGGAATCAAAAGAACCATTCTTCAATATTTATTTTCCAGTGTGTTTCTCTGGAGGAGTTCTACAATAATATCCACAAACGTTCACTTTTTCAAGCAGATGTACGTCAGGGTCGATGTGTTATTGTGACTTACATCATCTCGTTGGAGTTTTTGTAAAATTGCATCATCATCATCATCCTCTTTAGAATTGATCTTCTCCTTATTAAAACACTTGGTGACTAGTGCAGGATCACAGTTGCTCGGGTTCGAGCCTCCCCAATTACCTGCAGGTGAGGAACCAGACGCGAGTGAAATGTAAATCTTTCTGATTGTCTCTCTGTGAGTCAGAGGTGTGTAAACGTACCCGGTTTTCTGTAGGTGTCTGCAGGACCCTGTTCAAATATAGAGTGAGACTGAATCGTCTGGGGTTTTTCCCGTCGTCGTCTTTGTCTCTGTCTGTCATCTCTGTCTCTTCTCTCTTTCTTCGGTGCAGTGTGGGTCTCCTCCTGTAACCTCCAGAAAAACAAGAGTGATGGGTGAGTTTGCTGCCAATACAGAGTTAATCAAAATAACTTCAGTGCACTTTTTACGTAGTCAGTGAGTTTTCTAAAGACATTAGATTAGTCTCCCACCTAACCTGAAAACACGAGAGATACAGATAAAATGTGTATCTAGAATACTTACTCGTCTTTAGTTTTGCGCACAGAGTTAACGTTTGGTACGAAGGTTTTCTGTAGAAAGAAAATAACTGGGGAGTCAATAACAGGTCCATTAAAAATATATGATATATAAACTGACGATGAGCTGTACAATTCAACCTTCTTAAATCCACCCAGGGTGAGATCTCTGGAGCGCAGGGAGGTCAATCTGCCCGGTGGAGGGGGATTCAGTGATATCCGGCCCGGAAATCCTCTACCCAGAGCAAATGATGATCTGAAACTGGGTTCTGGATCCCCATCACCATGATCAGACATCCTGACAAAAAATACATGTGTTAAAAAAAGACACTAGTCCTTAAACATCACAGCTGAAATGAACTAAAGAATGTTGTCAAAAATGTCAATGGCTGTAACAGCTACATTACTTATTTTGATGTAAACTATAAGGGTCTCTGTGATGTTGGTGTGTTATTCGGTGCATAAGAACCGTTAGAACGCCATTATATCCTGACCCAAAGACAAACCATAAAGGAATTTTGTACTGGTTTGGTAAACATCTGATGGTTCATAATGCCATTTATCAGGGAAATATTATAATTTTTCAGCATATATCACAGGCAGTGCACCAATCTGATGCTTAATTATGTGCAACAACACGTTTTCAAACTGAAAGGACGCTGCGCGCGCCTCCTTGTTTGTCAACACAGCTAATACAACGCAGCCTTTAACACGACTCGGTGCTGCTTACAATGGGTTGGAAATCTACAAAAAAGTCGCAATAATGTAGATATAAAGGAAAACAAAGACTATACGTACTTGAAGTTTGTGTAAACGCCTTTAAACGCATCTGTGAGATTCGCCGAGCTAACGGCTACGTGCTCCAGAAGCGTCAGTCACGGGTCACGTGACCGCGCCTCACCGTAAACACCGGTAACATGACAGACTCACAAACCTTTTTACAAAACACACACCACACGCGCTTTATTGTTATGTGTTTCCTCATTTATGGGAAAGTACAATTAATATTAAAAATATACATTTTACTTTTCATTTGATGTTTCCGGTGTATTGTTTACGCGTATGGGAAATTACCAAGGAAAAGTCTTTGTGTGTACATGCAAACAAAAGTCTATCTCATGCTTACATGACGTGTGACGACACAGTCGAGAACATGTTTACATTTATAACAATAAGTACACATTTGTAACCTATAATAAAACAATACGACTGTCTCAAAAGTTAGTTTTCTTTCTGTTACATATTCGTGTTGTGAATGTTGTCTAGGCAGACAGCTCACTACACAGATGTGAATGTTGTCTAGGCAGACAGCTCACTACACAGATGTGAATGTTGTCTAGGCAGACAGCTCACTACACAGATGTGAATGTTGTCTAGTTAGACAGCTCACTACACAGATGTGAATGTTGTCTAGGCAGACAGCTCACTACACAGATGTGAATGTTGTCTAGTTAGACAGCTCACTACACAGATGTGAATGTTGTCTATGCAGACAGCTCACTACACAGATGTGAATGTTGTCTAGGCAGACAGCTCACTACACAGATGTGAATGTTGTCTAGTTAGACAGCTCACTACACAGATGTGAATGTTGTCTAGTTAGACAGCTCACTACACAGATGTGAATGTTGTCTAGTTAGACAGCTCACTACACAGATGTGAATGTTGTCTAGTTAGACAGCTCACTACACAGATGTGAATGTTGTCTATGCAGACAGCTCACTACACAGATGTGAATGTTGTCTAGGCAGACAGCTCACTACACAGATGTGAATGTTGTCTAGGCAGACAGCTCACTACACAGATGTGAATGTTGTCTAGTTAGACAGCTCACTACACAGATGTGAATGTTGTCTAGTTAGACAGCTCACTACACAGATGTGAATGTTGTCTAGTTAGACAGCTCACTACACAGATGTGAATGTTGTCTAGTTAGACAGCTCACTACACAGATGTGAATGTTGTCTAGTTAGACAGCTCACTACACAGATGTGAATGTTGTCTATGCAGACAGCTCACTACACAGATGTGAATGTTGTCTAGTTAGACAGCTCACTACACAGATGTGAATGTTGTCTAGTTAGACAGCTCACTACACAGATGTGAATGTTGTCTAGTTAGACAGCTCACTACACAGATGTGAATGTTGTCTAGTTAGACAGCTCACTACACAGATGTGAATGTTGTCTAGTTAGACAGCTCACTACACAGATGTGAATGTTGTCTATGCAGACAGCTCACTACACAGATGTGAATGTTGTCTAGTTAGACAGCTCACTACACAGATGTGAATGTTGTCTAGGCAGACAGCTCACTACACAGATGTGAATGTTGTCTAGTTAGACAGCTCACTACACAGATGTGAATGTTGTCTAGTTAGACAGCTCACTACACAGATGTGAATGTTGTCTAGTTAGACAGCTCACTACACAGATGTGAATGTTGTCTAGGCAGACAGCTCACTACACAGATGTGAATGTTGTCTAGTTAGACAGCTCACTACACAGATGTGAATGTTGTCTAGTTAGACAGCTCACTACACAGATGTGAATGTTGTCTAGGCAGACAGCTCACTACACAGATGTGAATGTTGTCTAGGCAGACAGCTCACTACACAGATGTGAATGTTGTCTAGTTAGACAGCTCACTACACAGATGTGAATGTTGTCTAGGCAGACAGCTCACTACACAGATGTGAATGTTGTCTAGGCAGACAGCTCACTACACAGATGTGAATGTTGTCTAGTTAGACAGCTCACTACACAGATGTGAATGTTGTCTAGTTAGACAGCTCACTACACAGATGTGAATGTTGTCTAGTTAGACAGCTCACTACACAGATGTGAATGTTGTCTAGTTAGACAGCTCACTACACAGATGTGAATGTTGTCTATGCAGACAGCTCACTACACAGATGTGAATGTTGTCTAGGCAGACAGCTCACTACACAGATGTGAATGTTGTCTAGTTAGACAGCTCACTACACAGATGTGAATGTTGTCTAGTTAGACAGCTCACTACACAGATGTGAATGTTGTCTAGTTAGACAGCTCACTACACAGATGTGAATGTTGTCTAGTTAGACAGCTCACTACACAGATGTGAATGTTGTCTAGTTAGACAGCTCACTACACAGATGTGAATGTTGTCTATGCAGACAGCTCACTACACAGATGTGAATGTTGTCTAGGCAGACAGCTCACTACACAGATGTGAATGTTGTCTAGTTAGACAGCTCACTACACAGATGTGAATGTTGTCTAGGCAGACAGCTCACTACACAGATGTGAATGTTGTCTAGTTAGACAGCTCACTACACAGATGTGAATGTTGTCTAGGCAGACAGCTCACTACACAGATGTGAATGTTGTCTAGTTAGACAGCTCACTACACAGATGTGAATGTTGTCTAGTTAGACAGCTCACTACACAGATGTGAATGTTGTCTAGTTAGACAGCTCACTACACAGATGTGAATGTTGTCTAGGCAGACAGCTCACTACACAGATGTGAATGTTGTCTAGTTAGACAGCTCACTACACAGATGTGAATGTTGTCTAGGCAGACAGCTCACTACACAGATGTGAATGTTGTCTAGGCAGACAGCTCACTACACAGATGTGAATGTTGTCTAGTTAGACAGCTCACTACACAGATGTGAATGTTGTCTAGGCAGACAGCTCACTACACAGATGTGAATGTTGTCTAGGCAGACAGCTCACTACACAGATGTGAATGTTGTCTAGTTAGACAGCTCACTACACAGATGTGAATGTTGTCTAGTTAGACAGCTCACTACACAGATGTGAATGTTGTCTATGCAGACAGCTCACTACACAGATGTGAATGTTGTCTAGGCAGACAGCTCACTACACAGATGTGAATGTTGTCTAGTTAGACAGCTCACTACACAGATGTGAATGTTGTCTAGTTAGACAGCTCACTACACAGATGTGAATGTTGTCTAGTTAGACAGCTCACTACACAGATGTGAATGTTGTCTAGTTAGACAGCTCACTACACAGATGTGAATGTTGTCTATGCAGACAGCTCACTACACAGATGTGAATGTTGTCTAGGCAGACAGCTCACTACACAGATGTGAATGTTGTCTAGTTAGACAGCTCACTACACAGATGTGAATGTTGTCTAGTTAGACAGCTCACTACACAGATGTGAATGTTGTCTAGTTAGACAGCTCACTACACAGATGTGAATGTTGTCTAGGCAGACAGCTCACTACACAGATGTGAATGTTGTCTAGGCAGACAGCTCACTACACACATGTGAATGTTGTCTAGGCAGACAGCTCACTACACACATGTGAATGTTGTCTAGGCAGACAGCTCACTACACAGATGTGAATGTTGTCTATGCAGACAGCTCACTACACAGATGTGAATGTTGTCTAGGCAGACAGCTCACTACACAGATGTGAATGTTGTCTAGTTAGACAGCTCACTACACAGATGTGAATGTTGTCTAGGCAGACAGCTCACTACACAGATGTGAATGTTGTCTAGTTAGACAGCTCACTACACAGATGTGAATGTTGTCTAGGCAGACAGCTCACTACACAGATGTGAATGTTGTCTAGTTAGGCGACTCGGTAGGTTTTGTGACTCTCTCGATCATCTTTTGGCTGATGCTGCACTGAGGGCGGCGCTGGTCTCACTTTCTCCTCCGCTCCGCTCCGGTCAGTTTGAGTAACTTAACGGAGAGCCCGCGGTCAGGATGATCTGAGAGTCAGCGGTGCTCTGCGACAGTCATGGCCGCTCAGCGTGAAGCCTTCAGCGGATACTCACAGCAGTCTGACCCGGGCTCGAACAGCGAGCGCAGCGCCGACTCTCCTCTGCCCGGGTCTGAGGATGACTCCACCGGACCCGCCGCGTCGCCGGACCCCGAGTGGACCGAGGAGAGGTTTCGAGTGGACCGCAAAAAGCTGGAGATCATGCTTTTAGGTAAAACTCCCTTTTTTACGAGAACATTTAACACTTTATAAAGTTTATGAAACTCACAGTACTACACAACGCGCACACTTATAAAAGTGAGTCATTGTCTTGTTGAGTTAAACACACACTTGAGCAGTAATGTGATATAATGCATTAACTCCAGTTTGTTGTTTGTTCTGTGTCCTTCACTTTATTTTGACACGTAGCTGCAATTCTTTGTTTTCAAAATCATTTTGCTGTGCGATATGTGTTTACGTGAAAACATAGAACTTTAAAAACACTGGAGGATAAAATAATCTCTATCAGTCCTCCATAAGGATCGGACTCCATCCCTCAATAACACACGAATGTATCAGAGATACAGAGAAAACCTCACAGTGCTTGATGAAAGTACAGTTCACTATTTAAATTCATTCGTAGATCATTTTCATTTATGTAAAGATCGTTTCTAACAAAACACACAGATTAATGAGCTTTTATTAAGAGTTATTTGTTTGGTTTATAACATTTCGTGATGTAGCCTATCGGGTTTATTCTTATTGAGTAGTGTTGTATATATTTCTCCATGTTTTGTCTGTACATGAGTACAGTAAGAGTTATGATGGGATGGTGTGTGTGTATTCTGAATGGCAATAGGGGGCAGTGTTAAGACAGCTCTGTTTTAGACATTAGCCTGAATTCATTGTGTTTTTCTTCATTACTTAAAGTCTTACACTGTCATTTCAGTACAGTAAGCTCTCTGAAGAAAGTTTCTACAAAGGTTGAGGATAAAATAGTTAATCTGGAAAATCATTGAAAGTCCAGATATTCAAATGTAAGCTTTAGACTTTATTAATAAAGGCTGGACAGGTCCTTAGCAGGATAACATTTATTTCTTTAATGATCTTTATCTTTTTCTCCTGCACATGTACCGCAAATTGTTTTTGGATGTGCACACGGTCACTCATAATTCTTTCAGCAATTTTTCACCCTTGTCTCATTTGAAACTAAGACTGAGACATTTCACAAAATATCTTCTTTTGTGTTCCACTTAAGAAAGAGTCACATGCAGGTTAACAACAACATGAGGAGAAATAAATGATGACGATGTTTTGTTTTTGGCTAAACCATCCCTTTAACCTTCATGTATGTTGTATGCTTGAACATATTCTTAATAATAGACAGAAAATTTGTAATTTACATTTAAAGAAACAAAAAAATGACCTGATCACGTTTGATTTGAGTGGATTTCTCGAAGAGAAAGAGTTATGGACAGGAGCTGCACATCCTCAATGGCTCTGTTGGGATATTCATTGTTTTGATGCTCTTCGGGTCGTGCATTCCATGTTATATACTCATGGGTTTCAGTTGGGAAGTTTGACTCTGGAAAGGGACACCGGCGACACACACAGACAAAGTCACCAGGTTCAGTCAACCACAACAATCCTTCCCGCTGAGGTCATTCAGCATCTCTTCATGGGATGTTTTTGGACAGTATTTGATGGTTCCGAATGATATTAGCATTCTGTGGGAAGACGTACAGATGAGTTTATGTGGGTTGTACATCAACTAACATGGTACAGACTCGGGATAACTCGGGAATAAAGATCTAGAACATACAGTGACCTTGTGAGCTAAATATTAAAAACATTACACTAAGATCCATCAAAGTACAAAGCTTTGCTGTAAGTAGACATTCCAGCATTTTAGATCAGTTTGTCAGCTTATTGTCAGCAGTAGTGATAACTGTTATCATCACAGGGTGTCATTTTGTTAAAGAAGAACTCGAAGGCTGAGAGAGAGTGAATAACATTGTTTCTTTGTTGTCATATATTATGAGTTTAATCTTGATATTTAACAGCGACGAGTTCAGAGAATTGGCTGCATGTTTCTGAAATGTTCACATCACAGGTGTGTGTTCCAAAAGCTCTAAGTCTTTCAGATATAATGAGAAAAGTTAAGAAACATTCATCTTGAATGGGAACATATATGAATCATGTCATTTTATATCTGTTTTATCTGGCTCATAAGGACACCGCCATTCTGGAGTTTTCTCGAATCGATAATGAAGCACATAAAGTGTGCTTCCACATTATTTAAATTGTGTGTGATTGTGTAGAGTAGTGATTTGCTTGTTATGCATGTCTGAACGTCATCGCCAGAAAAGCAGCCCTCAAAATACATAAGTAGGCTTTGTTTCTAAACTTAGTGAGCTTACACAGGCAGTCTTCTGTATGGCATTGTTTTCCTTTTGGCTTCATTCTTACTTTAACTGTAAATGTCAACTAACTTTAAATATACTTAGAATTACATTATTATGTTTGCGGCAGTCTTATTTGATGATATCATGAAGTATTCTGTGGTGAAGAGATGATCAAGTAGTGGTCGTCTGATAGGGTTTTTTAATGGGCAATGTTAAGAAAGCACTGTGGACGATTCGCAGATAAGAGTCCGATATAACACAAATTCAATTAATGAGTAAATGAGCTACATTGGTGAATCTAAACGAACAATTATTGTGTATTACGTGCCTAGTTATTAACAGACTGGAACGCATGAAGAGGTTCATACGTGACGTTATATTAAGTGTGTGCAGCTAAACATGGCTTAAAATGAATCAAATATTTTAAATAATTTTTTAAATAACTATTGATACTTTTTAAAACAATTTTGAACAATCAATTTGAACAATTTCAAAATACAATTGAACAATTTTTGAATCTCATCCACTTTACATGACCCATTTTATTTTGGTTATATTACATTACTTGTGGCAAATGCCTGCTTTACATCTTAGTTTCAGTTTTATGAATAAAATGCTAATGTACTGTACAGGGCGGCCAAATTGTCGACCATTAATAAAATTATTGGTCTATCACTATTATCCAGAGATTATGCCCTTGAAAATGTCCAGTGAATTGTCTAGCAGTCAACAAGTCTCTGCACTTCATCTGATCAAGTGAACATCTTCAATCTCAGGGAGTCACACTGTGACAAAAACTGCAGTCCATCAGTGGTCTGTTAAAGACGTCCAAACAGGGAGGAATCATACGGCTTGTTTAACTCTCTCACTGATGGATTTCTTCATTTCTGCAAAGTTCCAAATCTGTCACTGTAGGCCAATGATTTCTTAAAACACTTGGCTTTTTATGGCATGTGTAACATCAGATGAATATTTGTATACCCTTTAAAGTTATTTATTTTGTTTAAAGATTGCTTTAAAAAGATTTGTTAAGAACTGATTTTTAAATAGCTCATTGGCATTACTGTTCAGATGTTTTTTCTGGGTTGGCGTATTTCTTCTTGGTGAGATAAATCACATCACAACTTTGAACCATGATATTCTTACTCTATAGAGAATCTGATTCCACAAAATTAGTGCAAAAACACGTTCAAATGTTAAAGATCCAACAGTCCAATGTATGGAATTTAGCGGCATCTAGTGGCGAGGTTGTAAATTACAACCAATGGCTCACTCCACCGCTCCCCCCTCCCTTTCGAAACACTACGATGGCTGACACAGGACTAAGATGTCATCACGTTTTCACTTCTTGCTGAAGGAGATGACGTATTTATGAAACGTGTAAGGCAGGGGTGTAAGGCAGGGGTGTCCAAATTCAGTCCTGTAGGGCCTGTGGTAGTTGTGTAGTCCTGCAAGGTTTAGCTTCAATCCTAATCAAACACACCTCCAGGGCCGACATTGGACACCCCTGGTGTAAGGGGACCCGTGTTGTATTTAGATAGAAATAGCTCATTCTAAAGTAATAAAAACACAACGCTTCATTATGTAAGGTCTTTATACACATCTGAACACATTGTTATGTATATTATATTTAATTTCCGTCAATAGATTACTAAATTTCCTCTGAAGTGAAACAATACATTGGTAAGAGAAAATGATGTGTTGATAACTTTAAATGTCATCGCGTCTCGCATATCTTGTGACTAGTTGTTTAAGAAATTTCTCAATAATCACGCAGGAAGCAATAAGATTCGAAGGGATCGACTTATTTGAATTTAGCCTTTGAATATACTTGTTTTGGTTTCAGTTTTGCTAAAAAGGCTGAACAAAGAATTTTCATAAAAAAATATTAATATTAATAATAAATATTTTTTCTTTTTTTACACACATTTTAGAGTGAATTATTTATTTAAACATGTCTGCTTAAACTCCACATTTAGGTATACGCTCACAAAGAGATAAAGCTTACACCATGTCAAAACCAGACACACAGGGACACGTGAGAAAAAGTGTATTTCTGTGTTCTGAGTTTTTGTCCGTACCATCCATGATGCTATACGCAACAAGTGACTGTGGTTTCAATTTCAGGAAGTTTCTAAAATATGCGGTGTCACTTCATGTTTGCTTAGTACACAGTGTTACACACCCACACCACAAAACTCATTTTTTTTCTTTGGAGGTCATTGGTTCTAAGAGACAGTATACTGTCTTCTATTTATGGTTATATACAGTAAAGAGATCATTTTATAATGCTTTAAGTGTAATTTGGCTAACTGTGTTCTGGGTGTATGTGTGTGTGCATGGCTGGTAAAAAACTTCATCTTTTTGTAGTCTGTGGGATGAAAGTGTAGGGACAGAAGTGAGTCTGGTGAAGAATGTGCTCGGGGCTAACTGTCCTCTGGACTGAGGCCTAGGGAAACACTTTCCTCTGTTGAGGGTAAACGTGGCATTCTACCCGAGAACTACTGCTGAGACCAGTCGCCTCGGCCTTCAGTTCATAGAAAAACAAGGCGTGATCTTGCCGTGGATTTTCAGCGTATCGGCCGATCCTTCAGGAAAAGATCTCCATTGCTGCATAGAAAACTATAGTGTTGGCCAAAACACATTGAAGAGAATGGAAATAAGTCTGTGAAAGGTGGTCGAATGTATTGGGAGCGTTCAGGAAGCCTGGCTTGTGTTGTTGGGGTATGAAGGACCCTCGAGAGGTGGTGGGCGGAAGAGTCCCAGAGCTCACAGCACATAATTCACTGCAGCTGTTGAGAGTCTCTGTTTTAAAAAAATGCTGGCTCGGACCCGAGACTTTGTTATGACAAGGAAAAGAACGAACCGTTACACTGCAGCTACCACCTCGACTATCACGAGTCACAAACAAAAGGTTTGCAATCCAACCATACTTGTTCCTTTCATGTCGAAGAGAGAAATAACCTTCCATTTTTAATTTGATGGATTGGCATTTTCCACAGAAAGAAATCCGTCACGACCTTTTTTTTAAATGTTTTGTTAAGTTTGAGATGGTCCTCTTGATTAATTTCAAACAGTCGTAACACAAGGTTTTCCCAGCTTTGGCAGTGTTGTTGCCTGTTTTTTCTTTAGCAAACATCCCAATGCGATCACACTGAAAGATTAGAAACACGGAGAAAAAATACAAAATATGTAACTGCCTGGGGATAATCTCTTCTTACACTTTCTTAAGAACTGATGCTAAGAAATGTGAGCAAGATGTTTGCATCAGACCAAGGAGCATGCTAAGACAAACTCAAACATGCTTTATGAAGAAACACATTCGCATTATTGTAATATTTGGTCTTTCTGAATCCTCATATCTTCATATTTTTACATAAATAATTTTTATATCAGTCACCTTTATGCAGTGTTGGGTGTAACTAGTTACTAAGTAATTAGTTACTGTAATTTTATAAAAGTAAGAGATTACTTAAAAACATGTCTGTAATTTAATAACAGTTACTTCTGATGTAATTAAACTAAATACTTGTGTGTGCAATAGTGGAATTGACATCAAAATTCAAATTCTAACTTTAAAATCTGTGCTTTATTACTTTGGTCAGTTAATAATACTACTTTATGTCGTTTGATATTATTTATTTGAATGAATTAAAAGAGCCGTTTCATGTCTATCCTTGAATCACTGAACTAATCAAGCTTGATGTAGGATATAGAAAGTCATTAGTAATAAGTAACTAAATACGTTTTGGAGAGAGTCATCTGTACAGTAATCTAATTACACTATAGAATATGTCCTTAGTAACTAGTAATTCATTACTTTTTCAGAGTAACTTGCCCAACATTGGCAAATGTTTGTCACTGGTTTTCGCAAATTTCTAACCAATAAAACTTTTCGTCAACTTTGACGACTCAGTGTGTAATCATTGAAAAAGTTTTGTGTTTTATCTGTGTTAGTTTGGTGAATTTGGACATCAGATGGAGAGCAACAATATGTTGGAAAAGTTTTGTTCTTGTTTCTCTAGCAAACGGCAGCGAAGTAAAAATTTTAAAGCTGTTCTTCACCAAAGTAAAGTAAAGCAATTCTGATGTGATCGACGTGCAGGAAGCCATTTTGTTGTCATCTGACTAACGAGCCATAAAACAGGAAATGAGGAATGACATCAGAAAGAAAGCATCATGAATTTGTGATTGAACCCAAAGCAAATCCATTGAGCGCTGGTGTTGAAGGATGAGAATCCCAGCATGCAGGACACACAGCTGTTGATACTGGTTGGGTTGCTCAACACACTGCTGCTGCTGGAGACCAATGTGGATGTGGATGGTATAGATTTACCTCATTCACAGAACGCTCACATTCAGACCCACTCACGCTCAGCTGGGACATGTGAAACCTGAAGACACTTGTTGACTTCAAACTTGAATTGATTGGAATGATTTCTCTCTTTGAGGGTCAATAATACATGAGGTCATTCATAAAAATCTGCTTTGTAGCTTTCACAATTTGAAGATCTCGAATAATTGTGACATTTCATACAAACATCAGGTATATTTAATAGACTGATCATAGGGAACACACAGTCATTCAGTTCCCTAAAGGTCTCATCTGTGATGTCATTTCCTGTTATATTCATCACATGATAACAAAATGGCTCCATGTATGCCATTAACAGTACACTGACCGGGCCAAACAAACAAATACTGACTTGCAGAATAGTTTTAGTGTTCGCTCATCATTGCGTGATTATTAGATGACTGCGCTGCATGTGTTAAACGTCACAAACCTCATGAGCTCATGCTCCCTGAGGCTTTAAAGCGTTTGTCGTCTGTTAAGAATTTATCGTGCCACCGTTTGCGCATCAGACCGTGTCTTCTGCCGTATGCATTACGCAACCTCTCCATGACATCAAGCAGAAAGTTCACGATTACGCGGCCAGCAATGATGAGGCCACAGATCTAGCTGAACGCTTGGATCGACATCATTACACATCTGTGCGATTGTTTGGTGGTTTCCAGGCGACGGCAGGCTGTTGTTAGCGTTGAAGCAGCGTAATGACTTATGTGTTTAATACGCATATTTTTTATCATGAGCAATTCCAAGTGCACAAATATAAGATACAATCCCACTGGGGAAACCCAGAGTTAAGAGCCAGGACGAAAAGAGATCGCTTTAAATCTACAGCTCGTATGAAACTACAAGCTCATGACCATAACAATTCCACTTTCCTTCAGTAATAATAATAGTATATCATTATAATCATCATGTAGAATTCATCAACCTTGGGAATTGCAAACTTAATCATTTAACTCAAAACTCTTTGATGTAACTTGTCTTAGGAAAGTCAACATTTGTATTCATCAGAATGTGCACACAGACTCAGAAGGACCATTTTTTTCTGCCAATCATCAAGATTATTTCTCCTGTAAATGTCGAATGTATACAGTCCCTCTCCTTCATTCTTGAAAATCAATGATTCTAAAAAAAGTTATTAGTCAGGCTTTATAGGTCAACAAAGAATGAAACACCCACAAAACCTGTTGCACAAAATGTTCTTCATACAGGTTTTAATACTAGAATTGCTTAAACTAAAAGGTCTTTGGGAACCAAAACAATTGTCATCTATAGCATTGTCACTGAAATCCCCTACACCCTAAAAAATGATAAAGGTGCTTCAAAATGTTCTTTGAACAGAAGAACCTTTTTTGTCTAAATGGTTCCCAAAAGAACCCTTAACATCCAAAGAACGTTTTTGTTTCACAAAATGTTATTTGTGGTGAAAAAGGCTCTTAAAGGTACAGTTTGTAGAAATTGCCGCTAGAGCGCGCACGATCAAAACAAACAACGATCACGTAGCTTGATGACGCTGTGTAGAAGCATGGAATGATGGGATATGTCGTCTTCAACTCCACCGCTGATGGTACCGACAGACCGGCAGTACAAATGACTTCCGCATCTGTCTACAACAGTGTCACACGGTTTCTAAGTCAGTAAAGGCGGTAACAAAGCGCAACGCGGATATGACGCCATTGACAGGCGACTAAACAGCCCCGGTTCACTGTTTAGAATTATGATTTTCTCAGGATTTAAAAGCAGTTGGAAACATTTGAGATATTGTAAATACTCAGCTGAAAAAAAGATATAACATTGGCCTAGTGGTTTTTGGATATTTTACTGCAAAATTCTTACAAACTCTACCTTTAAGATTATTAAAAGGTAAGAAGATGGTTCTTTAAAGAACCCTTGACTAAATTGTTCTTTGGCATCGCTGTGAAGAGCCTTTCAAGCACCTATATTTTGAAGATCGTAACGTATAACAAACTGACATGGACACTATACATGTCTACATAGCGGTGTACAATATTACAATCAGAAGGTCGATATACATTTTTTGGTAACATCACCCTCTTTGGAGCTGGAATTGGATTTTATGTGCGGGTGAGAAACCTTGTTCATGACATATTTATGTTTCTAGCTCTAGCTTTAAGTTCTGTCGGTCTATAGTTGGCCTTGGGTGTGTTGA
Organism: Triplophysa bombifrons; assembly: GCA_029783895.1. Classification (NCBI taxonomy): domain Eukaryota; kingdom Metazoa; phylum Chordata; class Actinopteri; order Cypriniformes; family Nemacheilidae; genus Triplophysa; species Triplophysa bombifrons. The sequence goes on along the minus strand of CM056460.1, from coordinate 977,279 downwards.
AGCTGTGTAGAGCCCCTCTTACACCGGTGTAGCCTAACCCCACATTCAGCAACCTAGAGGCTTTCTTTGCTTACAGTGTGGTTAACCACAACCTTGCCTGAGAGGATATTGGCAGCCCTGGCATTCTTCAGTTTTGTATTTCACTCAGAAGAGAAGAAATCTAGTCACAAAGAAGACTTTTGGGTCACTAATCTGTTTTTGGAAACCATTCTGTCTTGGATAAGAGTGTATGTGACCTGTGCCAGTAATTCAGTGATATTGTTTTGATTGCCTGTATGTGAAGAGGGATGTTTGTCTTTGGTCTTAAGTATATTGATTTATTCTGCTGTTGTGGAGAGATGTGGATGATGTTGGCGGGCTGCACTGAGACACGGAGCTTTCTGTCTTTAAAGCGTTTATATTCAAGCACAACCGTTGCTTTCTTTGTCCTGCCGTGGGTAGTAAAATCAGCTGAATCTACGTTCAGGTGAACAAATTTCAACAATCTGAGCGTGTTATGTTCACATCACAGTAACGTACTGTCTCAAGTGGGTAACGATAGAAATATGTCATGAGATTTCTCCTTTCTTTCATTTTAAGAGGATGTTGTGTTAATGTTAGTTAGTTGATGAAGTTAGGGTGGGGCAGTTTGGGAAGCTCCTCCCCCTTTTAAAATAACAAGTAGTTCCCTTTCTGTCAAAAATATTAAATTTGCATGCCGGGCTCGGCCCCCGGATATCCGGTATAAAAGGAAGCCGGCGTGCAGCATTCATTTACCTTTTGTTCTTCAGAGCCATCGCTCATGAGTACAACTCAGGATTCAAAATCCTCTACAACTGCACTGCCGGATCTTCGACGTGTTGCAGCGGATCGTCCCTCCTGCAGCGACCTTCCCCTGGGCGTCCCGGCGGTTCCAGTGGTGTCAGAGCTCATTTCCAAACAGTCTTTTTCAGGACTTGCCACTCTACAGCGCGGCATATCCCGCTGTTCTCTTGGGTGCAGTACCCTCATCGAGGAGGGGGATGGACACGATCGCAGTGTAAGGTGTCTGGGCATCCAGCACGCTGAAACAGCGTTCGTTGGCACATCTTGCCCGCACTGCCAGACCAGCTCCTGTCAGACCAGCTCCGCCTCCCTCACCTCTCTCGATGGTGGGGCAGCCAAGGGCTATGTCGACGTCCCCCAGGTGGAGCGTGCGGTTGCGGTGCATCTGTGCCCGCAGACGGCTGCCACCTGGAGGACCCGACCTTACCTTCCGTCCAAAGCCTGTAAGACTTCGGCGTCCCTGGTGGCGAAGGCTTACAGTGCTGCGGGCCAGGCTGCCTCCTCTCTCCACGCCATGGCCATCCTGCAGGTCCATCAGGCGAAGGCGTTGAGAGATCTCCACGAGGGCAGGGCCGACCTTTTTGCTTTCCAAAAACTCTTAAAATAACACTTCATTTCAAATATCAATCTCCTAATGCAGTCTCACCCAAAGCATGATGGGAACTGAATTTCATTCTCAACAAATCGTCTTGAATTAACTTGTTGAAATTAAGTTGGACTAACTCAAAAGTAAGAATTAGTTACAGGAACTCAAAACATTATTTTTATGTCAAATTAAGTTTACACTACTTTAACTACACTGTAAAATAAAAAAAAAGTTTATTCAGCATTATTTTCAGAGAAGAAGGTGCTGTTTATGAAAAGTTTCCTGAAAGCTTTCCACGCTCTCATAAATGCATTAGATCCTGTTTGGCTTTTTTTCTTGGTCAATTACAGAGAAATCAGTAACTGTTTTTTTTTCTCACAGAACAAAACTGTGTAAAGTTTGTCATAGAGACTTGTGTCTGATTCAGTCTGTGGTCATGTTCAGTCAATCTGCTCTGAGAACTTCCCTATAATTCACTGGATATAAATAAACACATCACATTTGTCCGAATTTCTGGACACCCTAATTCTAAAGCTTGTGTCTATTTATGTAGGCCACGGTCTGGTTAAACAATATTTGAACGGTGGTATTTTGACATTCTGTAAAGTTGTCTGTTGGTGGTTGTTTTGGTTAATGTTTGATTTTGCGGTCTGGAAACAACGCCCAAGTTGTCTCTGATGTAAATGATTCATTTATGAGAAGTGATGAACACATCATGTCGACTGTGATGTTTCTTTAATCTAAATCAAATGTTCTCAAAGATCTCAAAACTAAACAGTATACGTAGGTTATGTCTGGAATGTTTTCTCATCTCGTGTGGCTTAGAAGGAAAGATACACTTCATTGAAGCATTGTTAATGTGGTTGTATGGATCACAGAGTTTCTTACCAAATGTCTGAAAGTAGTGAAGCAGTGATGTGTCTGCAGAGATGTGGATGGGTGGGAAAACAGGTTTAAATTGGATTGACATCTTTTCTTCCCAAGGCCATGTGGAAAAATTTGTTGATATGAATTTCTGATCATGCCAACGTAAGTGAACGCTGATGTTATATTTCTCCTGAAATGTCTCGTTCTTCTCTGCAGCTGCCACCGAGGGCCGCGTCAACGGAGGTGAGGACTTCTTTCAGAAGGTAAGAAAATCATATCTGCAAAAACTCCAAATAATAAAAATTATTTTCATGTTTATTTTCTTGGTTACTGTGCTAGACTGACAGTCGGCCTTCAGGAAATATCACCAGAATCTTGAGGATTTTTAGGTGTTGTGCTATGGTATGGATCACAAGATAGTTACTTGATTTTACTGGAAATTGAATGGTTAAAATTGTATTTCTGGTAAATGAAATGAAATGTTTCACAAATGAAATGCTTCATATACTTCAAAAATACCCCATACAGATTCTACTATCTTTATTTAATAGATTTTGATCTTATAACTTGATGAATGCTAAAAAGGCAATATTTTTTATAACAAATGAAAATTTAAACATTTGAAACAGTAAAACTAATATTACTCAATTTTATAGTTTAACTTTGAATAAATGAGCCTCATTTGAGGCCTTTATAAAATAGCTGATATATGCCAACATCCGTGATCAGATGTAATTCATCACATTGAGAAATGATTTTATCTTCGTTTAAAGATGAGGTGACACACGCAGTTTCTGCATATCTCATAATAATCTTGAGTAACTATAGAGTAGTATTTCATACGTCGTATCTTCAAAGAGTCTTTAGTTTGATAAAATTTATAAAAGATAGATACAACTGTACGATTATTTCAGAAAGACGGCTTGCAGTGGGGGCGGGACTACAGCAAGAGCACACAATACATCATCCCTTCACTATAATGTGTTGTTTACATTATAAATGTAAGCGCCGAATGCCAACAAACACAGACAGTAGACTCAGGTTGACTTACTGTGTGCGGCTCATGACCGGCATCTTTCAGCGCTGGGATCGCTCCATCTATCAGTTTCAAACCATCTGCAAATCCAGCGTTATATCCACCGATTACATAACATCCGTCACCCAAATGCAGTGAACAAACAAACACTGCTGAACTTCACCAACGAATCATAATGATGGGCGTGATCTTTCTCCCCCTCTCGCTGGTTGACAAGTGGGTGTGTTTTTTCAGGAGAATTGTCCAATGGGGGACTGAGAAAAGTTGTTACGTAAGGAGATTTCTTGTTTGAATTACAGAAATACTAAGTCATACGTCCAACTGGTTTTTGTCAAGTTGACCATGTTAAGCATGAGAAGCCAGCACGTTTACCAGTGTAAACAAGTCAGAATGCATGACACACTTTAATGATGCTCAGCAATGAGTCACTTTCCTCAATAACAAGCTCTTGAATGGTTTGGAACACTTATTTTTAATTGCTCACATGTTTAATGAGAGTATAAATGTAGATTCAAATGTCCGGTGGATCACACGTTTACAATGAGCGAAGCCTATATCCTCAAACTTTTGTTCGTCAATCTCAAATCACCTTCAGAGACATGTCCTAGGAAAAAATATACAACAAAATGAAATGTACATTCATTGATAACCGGAGACATCTGTACAGAACTGTGAAACTCTTGAAAGACGCGTCACGTGACATCTGTTGCTTGAGGCCACTTAGAACTAATACTGTAGAAGTTTAGAACAAACAATGTATAAGTTCGGCGGGGCGAGAACGCTTGTAGTATTTAAGGGTGAGCACTTGCGTCTCCAAATAAATACAGACGGGATATGGGATAGTCAGACAGCTCGAGGAGAGGCTCGGCACCTGAGTGCAGTGCATGCTGGGAACTCAGTTCCTGTTAGAAAATCTGCAGAGTGTTCAGGCCAAACAGAGCATCACCTTCAAAATAAACACGTCACATGCCGATATTGAGAAGAAATTCAGCCACGTCCAAGATGTTTCAACCTGTAAGGTGTGAGAAAATAATCATAGAGCTTGAAACCATCAGCTTCTGGCAGCGGCGTATGGCTGAGCCGCGGCACATGACGGCTTTGAGAAATACCCGTCTTTGCTCCTTAAATAAACATCATCTAGCATGCCACGAACATTGTGTTTCATGTCAGCTAAAGTGAAGAGGAATGTTGAAGGTTAAGGATTTGAAAGATATTTGGCTGTCACATTTATAAGATCTGAATGACGATAATTGTCTAACAACCTGTCTACACCGCGAGCGAGTGGTGTGATGTGACAAAAAAAATGAGAACAAGATGTTTGCATCGTGCCGCATCGAGTGAGGATGTTTATAATGGCTTTCATAGTCTTTTGTCGTGTGGACAGGGTGTGATGATTAGTTGTGATTTTTGCCACAAATTGTCATTTATTTTTGCTTTATTCATTCAATCCATGTAAAAATTATTATGAATAATATTAATAAATATAATTATAATTACTTTAATTTTATTTGTTGTAAATCATAATTTTTACTACATCACTTATACACATAACACCTTTAAATTAGTGGTGTCAAATGATTATTCACAATTAATGACACCTAGAATAAAAGCTAAGGTTTGCATAATAAATGCTGTGTACTTTGCATATTATTTTTGTGTTTATAAAAACATACACAGGCATGCATATATATTTGAGAAAAACTTTTAAATTAATAAACATTTCTATATCATTTCAATTATTGGGTTAAAAATAATTCATCTAAATATTTCCTAAATATATCTATATATATTCATTTATGAATACAAAATGAATATGCACGGTACACAAACATTGATTGTGGATGCGATTAATCATTTGACAGCCCTACTTAAAATATAAATTTATTTATAATGATAATATAACTTTCTGAAAATCACGATAAAGAAAACAACTTATTTTATATTTGTCTTGTATTAATATTAATTTATGTGAATATTTGTTTGCATTGAATGAAATCAAACTACTCAACAGTTATTGATTCTTTGCAGAGGTCTACCAAAAGTGAAGTTAAGGCGACATAACATTTGTTTATGTTTTTTCTGCTGAAACCGTCTATAAACTTATCCACTATAAAATGTCTTAATAGTTCTTCGAATATTGAGAATGTCATGAACAGTGTGTTGACTGTGCGGCAGATGAATTAGTGACTGTTGAAAATGAATTATTTATCAGTATAGTCATGCAAGTTTCTGTAAATATGATCCAACTAATATCAAACTAAAGTGATATTTTGCTGCTCATGTCAACATCATGTCATGTCATACAGTACATGTATGGACATAAAAACTTAATGTAAACATACTATGATGGAAGGTATACTATGAACCTGAAACTCATGTCTTTCACACCAGTAGACTGACAAGTTTTCCAAAATATTAACCAACAATCACATCAAATTAAAATCCTACACAACACCACAAACGCACTTATGATAAAAAGGGTGGGGGGGTCTAAGTGGGGAGCATTCAACTGGTGTTTGAAGTAAATCTATGCTGTAAAATAAAATCTGTAAAACAAAGACATTTTCTGTAAACTGGAAAATTATTACAATACAATAAATTACAGAAATATCCCTTTTTTTCGTAACATAATAGGATATAAGGATATACAGTTTAAAGACAAAGTATGTGAATCCTTTGGGCTTACTTGGATTTCTTCATAAATTGGTCATAAAATGTGTTCTGATCTTCATCTATGTCACAACAATAGAGAAACACAGTCTGCTTAAACTAATACCGCACAAACATTATATGTTTTCATGTTTTTATTGAACACAACATGTAAACATTCATAGTGCAGGGTGGAAAAAGTATGTGAACCTTTGGGTTTAATAACTGGTTGACCCTCCTTTGGCAGCAATAACCTCAACCAAACGTTTCCTATAGTTGCAGATCAGACCTGCACAACGGTCAGGAGAAATTTTGGACCATTCCTCTTTACAAAAGTGTTTCAGTTCAGCAATATTCTTGGGATGTCTGGTGTGAATCGCTCTCTTGAGGTCATGCCACAGCATCTCAATCGGGTTGAGGTCAGGACTCTGACTGGGCCACTCCAGAAGGCGTATTTTCTTCTGTTGAAGCCATTCTGTTGTTGATTTACTTCTATGCTTTGGGTCGTTGTCCTGTTGCATCGTCCATCCTCTGTTAAGCTTCAGTTGGCGGACAGATGGTCTTAAGTTTTCCTGCAAAATGTCTTGATAAACTTTGGAATTCATTTTTCCATCGATGACAGTAATCCGTCCAGGGCCTGAGGCAGCAAAGCAGCCCCAAACCATGATGCCCCCTCCACCATATTTCACAGTTGGGATGAGGTTTTGATGTTGGTGAGCTGTGCCTTTTGTTCTCCACACATAGCGTTGTGTGTTCTTTCCAAACAACTCAATTTTGGTTTCATCTGTCCACAGAATGTTTTGCCAGTAGTGCTGTGGAACATCCAGGTGCTCTTTTGCAAACTTCAAACGTGCTGCAATGTTTTTTTTGGACAGCAGTGGCTTCCTCCGTGGTGTCCTCCCATGAAGTCCATTCTTGTTTAATGTTTTCCTTATTGTAGATTTGTCAACAAAAATGTTAGCATGTGCCAGAGATTTCTGTAAGTGTTTAGCTGACACTCTAGGATTCTTCTTCACCTCATTGAGCATTCTGCGCTGTGCTCTTGCAGTCATCTTTACACGACGACCACGCCTAGAGAGTGTAGCAACAGTGCTGAACTTTCTCCATTTGTAGACAATCTGTCTTACCTTGGACACATGGACATCAAGGCTTTTAGATATACTTTTGTAGCCCTTTCCAGCTTTATGTAAGTCAACAATTCTTGATCGTAGGCCTTCTGAGAGCTCTTTTGTGTGAGGCATGGTTCACATCAGACAACGCTTCTTCAGAACAGCAAACTCAAAACTGGTGTGTGTTTTTTATTGGACAGGCCAGCTTTAATCAACACATCCAATCTCATCACATTGATTGGACCCCAGGTTGGCTGACTCCTGGCTCCAATTAGCTCTTGGAGAAGTCATTAGCCTAGGGTTTCACATACTTTTTCCACCCTGCACTATGAATGTTTACATGTTGTGTTCAATAAAAACATATAATGTTTGTGCGGTATTAGTTTAAGCAGACTGTGTTTCTCTATTGTTGTGACTGAAGATCAGAACACATTTTATGACCAATTTATGAAGAAATCCAAGTAAGCCCAAAGGGTTCACATACTTTTTCTTTCAACTGTATATTATTACACATTTTCTTGTAAATGTGTTGTCTTTCTCACCGTATTTAAAAAAGAAACTGTAAAACAATGTAATCATGTTTAAAAAAGCGAACATTTTCTGGCAGCTGGCCGCATCTGGGCCAAATAAACTTTAAAATAACAGGTTTTCCCTGTAAAACTACATTTTCTCTGTTTTTCTTTTAAATTGTTTACTGTATTTTTTTTTATTCTGTAAAAAAGTTTTTTTTACAGTGTATGTTCAAAATATGAAATGAAAGGTCTCCAGATCTTAAATAAATGTCTTGACAAAGCGTTGCGAGTAATAGCTCAGTTTCTCTCACTTTCTACCCATTGATATTCATTTGTGGTTCAGGAGAATGACCTGTATATTTAACATACAAGAGAAATCCAGTGCATCTGATTGACCCGGTGGTGCTGTGAGAGTTTCTGTGACTGATTCTAATAATCTTCTTCTCTGCCCTCTGACATGTTCCAGTTGTATATTGAGTGAGGATGAGTTGTAAACTGTTATTTGTCAACACACTGATGGGCTGTTTTGGAAGGGAAATGAAAAGCAGGTTATGTTTGCAGGACAAACTTTTTCAGCAAGATTACGAAACGCCAATACATGAAGGTTGGAAATAAATATGGCAGTACAGAGACCTGGATGGTGCCCTGTGTTTGTGTCATATTTGAACAGATTTTAAACCACTCTCAGACCACTTAGGGAACTTACACACCAAAGTTTTCTTCCATTAAGATGTCATCATGAACAAAAAACAAAAACATGATTCGTCAGTGCTTAAAGTTGCAATAACATCTGAAGCTGTGTGTTGATGGAAACTGAATGGCCTGTTTTTAAAGCCTCCACCCACAATCCCTTTCACCGTGCCACAACGTGATCAAACTCTCTCCAGCTCTCGGCAGGTGATCTCGACGCGGATGAGACAGAGATCATATGGAGTTACTGGGAGAGTTTGTCTCGTCTCGTCTCTCTCTCACTCTTGCTCGCCATCTGTCTGACTGATTTCCGTAATGGAGTGGTCTGGTTGGCTGGATTTGTTTTTGACCTTTTCGCCGTGTCTTTTCTTCCAAAATAAAAGGCGCGGGATTTTCCCAAGCGCCGGACCGGGCTTGTGTGAGGTCGGAATGTTATTTATAAGTGCTTAGTAACTCCGATCGGGAGAGAGATGTTTTGAATGTGATAGGACATTTCATTTTGTTAGACCAACCGCAGGCTGTATCCGTTTAAAGAAGCGACAGCACGTCTTTGATGCTTCGGATCTCTTGAGGCTCAATCCATCACGCCGAAACTTTGTTTTTCATGATGACATGTTGTGGGTTATGAAGAACGGGATCGCTTTCATGCCGTGTGATTTGAAACAGGATGTAGATCAATGTAAATGTGATGAAGATTGATTTTTAAAAACAAATCGTGAAAGTTTAAAGTGTATTTCTGAGTGCCACTGAACAGTAAATCTGTGGGATCTCATTCACTGTGGGATTTATAAAATTGATGATCAAATCAACCGCTCGACATGAGGTTCAGACGTTTCTGTCCTGATGTGTCTTTTATGTTTGTTATGAATGTGTTTCTCAAGCGTGTTAATGTCAGATCTGACATGTGCTTTATCATCTTGGTTAGTATTATTGCTCCACAGTTCTGTCCAATTTTATGAATGAGTAATAGTCTAGCACACAATTATTAGTGCGTGTTTCCATTTGATTTGTCTGGCTAAGAACAGAGGAACATGTCTGCAGAAGGTTGGACACTAATCATCAAAACAAGTTTTAGTTTTCTTAAATCGTGACAGGATAGAAATGGCTGGTGTGTTGTGGGTAGTGTTGGTTTGTTGATCTTTACCAGTTAAACACGACAGGCTGAAGTTGGTGGGTTATTGTTTTTTGTACACTGATATCAGACGCATTACATCACGTTATTTGTTGTATTTCAAATAAAAAGAGAAAATAATCCAATGAGCTAAAGTGCCTTCAAGGAATAATTCAGTGTATTATCCAAATGTTTTAACTGGTTTTAATTTAAAAGGGACCATTCATCCTATAAAATACAATTTGCTGTTGCCTTACAATATCCCACAATAAACAAGCCAAACCAGCACGAGAGAAGACGAGAACAAACACGACTTCAACACGTGACACGGCGGTAGTAAACAAAGCATTGACACTGCGTTAAACTCAATAAGACAAGAATCAATACACTTCTACAAGACGCTTCTGTTGACTCCTACTGCTTCTCCTTAAAAACTAATTCAAGCTAATAATAAAGTATTATTATTTATATCACAATTTATAATAATTGTATTAAATAAACAATTTGTTGAATGGGCTGTCGCATTTAAGTTTAGCATTGGTTTGGCCATAGATGAATGAAGGAGGACGACCCCGGAAGGCTAACGGTGGAGCCAGAACGTAATTTCGGTTGGAACGCAGTGTGCTGAAAAAAAAAAAGTTGAAATTGTTTATTTATTACAGTTATCGGAAACGTGCATGTGCAGCAACGTTTGTTTATATTATTGTCGATAAATCATCTATAAATGACTCATGTGGCACGCTTGGGGTTTATTTTGTAATAACAGCTGGCTGGCTGTACATTATCTATCGCTCGTCATATAATATTTGTCACATATTTGACATAACAGCTCACAATCCTGCTTGAATCAAACCAGGGGACGCACTGTAAAACTTTGCTATAGTTTTGCAGCAGGTTTGCCAGTAACTTAGTGTAGATTCAATTACTTCTCCCCTATTTTTGTTTTTAATTTGAGTTAAACTTTACTTTAATTAAATAAAAACACTTTGACTTTTAAGCCTCAAAGTGAGCAGAAGAGACCGGTCTCAGTTCTGGCATTAGCATAGCAACGCTGGAAAAAATGACATTCTTTCCGAGCAATTTTGTTTTGTTTTCTAAAAACATTTAAAACATCTTAACTTACAAAACATTCACATAACAAGAAAGTGACCTAAGATATTAAGTCTTATTTTATGAACGAAAATAAGAGAACTAGGTATGTTTATGCTTAAAACCAAATTGAATATGTAATCTACAGTAATTACTGGCAAACCTGCTGCAACTTTTTACAGCAGTTTTACAGTGTGGGTTCTGTTTTTATTTAGCAGGAATAGGACGCACTGGTTTGTTTACCATCTCCCTCCATCCTTTCTATTTATAGAAGTCAATCTTTACAGAGATGATTCAGTTCCAGCATTCTCTGTCCCAGGCGATTCCTCTCATTCCTTGAAAATCTTGAGGCTTGTTTCTATCTTTCATCTCACTGAGCAAATCAAACATCTCGACAATAGTCTCAGTTCATGATCCTCACATACCCAAATGTTGATAAAACCAGTTACAAATGTGAAGTAAGCCCAGTGGGCCAAACACGTATCAGAGGCTCAGCTGAATCAATAAAAGACTTTCAGAATGACTCTTAAAGCTGTTTATGTGAACTGCGACCTGAACTGAGTCTGGTCCTGAGATCCACAAACACCTGTGACAGCACACGCTGAAGCCGGAGCAGAAAACAGGTGCTCGACACGCTCTCGGATGATTCTCACGAGGGAGAACAGCCGGACATTTTCACACTCGCATTCTAAACATCACCATGTGACTCAATCCATAACGCAAAACATCGTAACAATCTGCCAGATGTTGTCCTTACATTTAACTGGGGTTCACAGTCCCAGAACACACACAAACACACACAGAATGTTTAATGGGGTTCATTTAAAACACTTTATGTGCACATGTTTGATTTAATTGAATCCAGCAGCAGCTGAGAATATGGAATGTTCAACATTTTTGGAGATTTTGCAAGACAAAGGATGACACAGTCAATCCATGAAGAGGTTATTATGAACACGTCAAATGATAGACTACATTATCTTTACTAATAATTTGTGACTGGATTTCTTCATCCTGATGAGAGGTTTCAGTGATGTATTTGTTTTCATCACAACTGAGAGTTTCCCTTTTGACAGAATGTGTGTTGGTGTTTGGTCATTTTGGATGTATTCAGTTCTTCATTCATTCATTAATAACTACAGTTAAAGTGATGAAAACAATGAAAATTCTGTCATCATTTCCTCACCCTCATGTCAAACCTGTATGAGTTTCTATCTAACTCAGAACACAAAAGAAGATATTTTGAAATATGTTGTCGGCCGAACAGCAGTAGCAGCCATTCACTGGGATTGGTTTTGTGTGCATACAATAAAAGTCAAGCACTGTGTTTGTTTATCCAGGTTGCTCAAAATATCTTCTTTTGTGTTCTGGAGAAGAAAGAAAGCCATGCAGGTTTGAAATGACAAGAGGGCGTGTAAATGATGACAGAATTTAAATTTGTGGCTGAACTATCCCTTTAAAGTAGATCTTTTTGGACTTGTTTTGTCGTGACCAATATAGATAACGCTTTAGATTACGGCCCGCAATGTACCGCATAATTAAACAGGATTACTTGTAACAATAATATACCTCTATAGTACATATCTGTAGGTAAAGGGGAACAATATGTAAAGTTTGGGGAATAAAGGGGTCAAATTAAAAATAATATTTATGAGGGAACTGCATGCCATATAAACATCCAAATCAAACCGCTCTTGAACTACTTGATTATAGCCTCAAAAGATCAACATTGATTTTGCAAATTTTACACATAAAAACTCATCAAAATAACCCATAGTGACCAACAATCCTAAAATCAATCAAATTAAAATTCAAGTCAAAAAATTTACTGTAGACAGAAAGTCTGCATGCTTCATTCGGGCTGTTTTGCATGATCAAAAACTGAACACATCATTTCCCCTTACTTCATGTTTGCTATGATAATCAAATGTACTGAATTAATATCCACTGTAGCTTATTTATGGGTACATGGTGATTACAAAAATGTAGTGTATGTACACTCTCAGATTGTTGTATAGTATACTGCAGGTCATGCATACCACGTTACGTAAGGGATAATGTACAGGCAGCCGGTTGTTATTGCAGAAATAATCCCCGACAGTGTGATCAGGACGTGAAGCGGAGGGTCTTGTATCACACTTAAGGGGCTTAATTCGCAATAACTCCCAGCTGCTTGTACATTATCCCGCTTATTACACGACTACTTGCCACATGAGAAAAAAAATGGACATTAGCTCATTTGTACCGAATGCAGACCTTACCTGAGGAAAAGCCAGTTAGTTTCGGTTTTAAAGTAAGAAACAACGTTCAAACGTCATGAACAGGCAAATTGGTTTAATCATTTGTAAATAAAATGTCATATATGTGATTAAAAGACACATTCATATTAATTGTTTGTGTAATATTAACCTGCCCCTCTCAAAATGATTTGCAGCATCCGGGTTACAGAGTGTTTTTAGTTTTGAGCGGTTGTTATTTGAAAATACAGTATAATTATTATTCCACAAACTTTGCATAGTGTTCCCCTTGACCTACAGATATGTGCTGTAGATTTGCATTATTGATACAAGTAGTTATGCTGTAAATTCTGTTTTATAATGCGGTACATTGCGGGCCGTAAATCTAAAGCGGTACCCCAATATATATTCTCCAGACCCATCTCCAGTTCACTCCAGTATCTGTTGTGTCCGTGATAACATTAAGAACATGTTCTGAACATGTTGAGCCGGTTAAATGTGTGAGTGTATTAGAGATGTTCTAGTATGACGTATAGTGAAATGTGTTGGTTTGGTAAGTCTTCAGGAGCTGTGTGTGGTCTGTTTGTAAATGTCTTTCACACGGGCACAGCTTTGCAAAGAAAAACATTCACAGAATCTTTTACACGGGTCATTGTTTGATAGCAGGACACAAGCCAGAGTTTCATGGGTCCATCTGTCTGTGACATTGAGCAAACACAATTCTTCACACTCATGATTCACAAGAAAGTCCACATTTAACACACCATTCCAAAAAACCTTCATCAGCACCTGCCCCATCTCACTTCATCAGCACACTTTCACACAGCATTCTGGGATTGCCTTAAAGGATATAAATGGAATTAAATAAATATAAATTTAGAGAAATTCTTCAAAAATATGAATGTTTGTTATCCCCTCACAGGTCATGGAGGAGACGAATACTCAGATCGCATGGCCTTCCAAACTAAAGATCGGTGCCAAATCTAAGAAAGGTAAGAGTTTGTGTATCATGAATTACTCTTTGTTCAGCGCTCAAACGCTTCCTCTCTTTTCATTGGAATGTGTCTTATCAAAGTGATATATAAACAATGTGCTTACAGAAAAGCATTTGATATATCTTCACACAATCAGCTGTGACATTATCTTGGCCTCAGGGTCGGTCGGACGGATCCTTCTAGTAATATTTCGGCATTGACATGACTGATTATGTAGAGAACAACTTGTGCTTCTTTTTATCATCATGTTGTTGACATTGGGCATCTCCTGTCTCATCACAATTGCTATTTCCAGGGGCGGACTGGGAAGCAAAATCGGGCCTGGATTATTCGGTCCACATCTGCCCTCCACCAAACCCATCTGTCGACGGGGTGGGGGGGTGGCAAGGCTGTGTTTGATGGCATCAGGCCTCCACCAATTCTGTCAACGGGGGGGGGGGTTTGTTGTATGTAACATGTGCATTGCATTAGAAAGCATCAGCAAGTCGGACAATGCACACCTTACTTGCATAATTGTCCAACTCGCTAATGCCTTCACGTTGAGTGCATTCGCATTTATAATACATCTGTCCCTGGTCATGGCCGTGGGCCGTCTGTGGGACGGCCGTTCTGGACTTCGACAGAATGTCCTGCCCGTCAGTCCGCCCCTGGGTATTGCTAATATAGTATTAAACTTCATGTAACTCGTGATTTTGCTACAGACGTGAATTAAAGGTACAGTTTGTAGAAATTGCCGCTAGAGCGCGCATGATCAAAACAACAACAATCGCGTAGCTTGATGACGCTGTGTAGATGCGTGGAATGATGGAATATGTTGTCTTCAACTCCACCGCTGATGGTATCGCTGATACCTCAGTCAGACGGGAATGAAAAATCATGTGAACGGAAGAGGTAAAGTAATAAAGTTTTATAAATGTTGCGTTTTAATGAAATAATTTTATTTCATTATAATGAATTAGACCCGAGTAATGTAAGGTTTAAAACTAAATTGTTAGTCATAGATGTTACAGTAATTGTCCAATTCGATGTTGTGATAACAGTGCGCAGTTTAAATCAATCATAGTAAAAGTTATTTTGAACGTACCCACATCATTTGCAATAATGCTAGACGGACCGACGGTACAAACTACTTCCGCATCTGTCTACGTGTCACTTAGGTTGCTACGTCAGTAAACGCAGTAACAAAGGGTAACGTGGATATGACGCCATTGACAGCCGACTAAACGGCCCCGGTCCACTGTATAGAATGGTGATTTTTTTTCAGGATTTAAAAGCAGTTGCTAACATTTGAGATATTGGAAGTATTCAGCTGAAAAAAATATAACATTGGCCTAGTGGTTTTTGGATGTTTGTCTGCAAAATTCTTAATAACACTACCTTAAACATAAAGTAACGTTACTGAGCATGCACGAATTTGTGGTCAAAACGTAACTTCTGCTACACATCTGCACATAATTATTTCTGATAACTAGCAAAAGAAATAGCAAGGAAATGACATTAGCTAGCAAGGTAAAACTAAGTCTTGTCAGTATTATTTGGGGTTAACTGTTACGTGGCTAAACTTAAATGCGACAAAGTTACACAACCCATTCAACAAATTTTTTATGGAATTAAATTCATGTACGATAATATTGTTAATTGATTGTAAATGGCCCTTCGCAAAACTCCCCTTTGTTCCTGTTGCTATATCCCACAAGCTTTCGGTATCAGTGTATATATGTGCACTCCCTGGGGAAGTAGTGAAGAATTTTTGGAAAAATTATACTGATTTCAGACAGAAAGGTCTACAAAATGCATTCGAGGGATACAGGATTTGAGATAATGGCCGTTAGTCACGGTGGCACATAATAACCGTGTTATGATTGGTCAGATCCCTTGTCAATCAAACTGCTTGAGAAGGGTCAATTATTATACAATAAAATATTAATTTAATTATGTATGAATAATATAAATATTATATTATTAGCCACAAGCGATAAACAAACACAGACTGGAAGATATCTTCCGTCTCGGAGCATGTGTCCGATGATCTGTTAGCAGACATTCAGAACACCCCAGAAACCCCTCACAACACATTCACATAATCAAACAACAACCACAGTCACTTTAGACAAATCAAAAATATAATTTACTATGAAGTTAAAAAAATAATGTCATTAATAATATGGTTTAGACGTGACTATAGATGAGCTCATTTAAAGATGTATATTATAAAGAAACAAACCTGCACTAATAAAATAAAAAAATGTATTATGTCATAACAGGAAAACAAATAAGAGTAAAAATGTACCAATAACTTTTAAATATATTTCAGTTTTACATCTCTTAGGGTCACTACAAAATCTTTTTGACCAAACTTTCTGCTGAGTTTTATATCTTTATCTTAGCTCCTTATTTTACTTACAGACAGCAATTCAAAAATAATAAAAAAACTATGAAAACAAATGGGGAAATAATTACATATGAGGAAATAAGTATAAAATAAATAAATGCATAAATCAATATAAAAGTACAAATACTGAATAGAATAAAATAAATATGATTGAAATAAATACAAAAATTACCATTACAGTAATAAATGTAGGACAAAGTTGAAGAAGCATTTATTTATATTAGTTCAACAATTAATTTTTATTCATTCTCCAAAGTTAATTTGATGTAATTAAATATAAAGATTTGGTCGACAGAGGTGCATTGGATAAGAGACTTCAGCTATTCTTGAAACACCATATAGTGACAAAAACTATTAGAAACACTTGGTGCACATTTCCTCATAGCGAGTGTTTAATTTCTCTGGAAAGCTTGAACAGCTTGTGTCGAGTTTCTAACAGTCATGTCCTGGTGTCATAACGCTGTAATCCAGAGGATGGAACGCAAACAATGACAACAACACTTCAGCCATTCCAAACAAATTTGTGATCTGTTTTTAAAGTAAAACCTCTCATGTGTTTGGAGAGCCGTGGTTCCTGGTCAAAGGTCATTCAAATTCCTGCTTTCTGTTGGCAGACGTCCGGGGGCACAGCCTGAGCTGACATTAATGTTACATAATCATTTGTGTTGATCTGATGACTGCATACAGCAAACATCTCGTCTCATTAATGATAGAAAACACATGTGTAACAGTGTTCTGACATGTGAACGGCACCGTCTTTGGCTTATTACAGCACAGAAGAAGTGTTGACCCCGCACATCATGTCCGGAACAGACCACTGCGGTCAGCTCCATAGCACAGCGTGCGTCTCAATCCGCAGCCTTGACTTTGGGTCCGCCTCCATCACACTGTGAAAGTGATACGCTGGCCGTGTGATGAACAGACTTTTGTTTGTAGTTCAGGATGTTAAATCAAACAATCTTATTACCAATCAGACTGTTTACAAATGCAGGATTGGTCCTAAAAAATTATCATATTTCATTAGTATACTCTTTGATTTTCTATTTATATTGGTTCAAAATAGACTCATCATTCCACACAACAATTAATAAAATTTAGGTTGATGTATTTAATAGAAAGAAAATATGAAATTGAAATAATCAAAGAGTAGTTCACTTGTCTATATAAATATATATATTTTCATCCAGCACATACACATTTCATCACCTTGGAATAATTAAGGATCTATCTGCATTCTGTGCAGTTCTGAGATGTTGAGCTTCAACGTTTTTGCATTCCGTTTGACTTTCTAGATTAAACCTTTTTGTTTAAAAAAAAGTCCCAAAATGTACACGATAGAAAATATCACATAAAGTTAACAGGTTTTCACAGAATACGAATATATGGGAATAACTCAACGTTGACAAAAATGCCACAAATTTACATCATCAAATCAACCGCCATTATATCAAATATTTGAGGTCTCAGTGCTGCTTCAGACCCGGGAGGATGGATGGAGTCTTCCAGAGAATAATGTGGAATACTTTTCAGTCTCCTATGAGTCTCCACATCCTTGAATCATTTGGGACGGGACCAACAGCCGCAGTTACTGTATGTGCTATTATCTCTCGCCTGTCCCAGCCAAACACTCATCAGATTCAGTCATTCAGTCATGATTGTCTTGTGATGGACCTGAAGCGGAATGTTGGAGTGTAAATGTAGTTCGCTGTATATTTATGTGGCTCTTGAGAACACATTCCATTCCTGCAGCGTTTCAGCTGAATCAGGCAGTTCTCATCTCAGTCTCCAGTCGCTGTCTGTCTGTTTCTCTCATCTGACACAGAAACAGACGTCTTTCTTCCATTCCTTTCTGTGTGTGTGAAGACAAGTCATAATTACTGTAAATTACTGTAAGGCAGCGAAAGTGCTGTTCTAAAATTAGGAAACATAAAATTAGGAACATGTTATTCCTGCAAGACGTCCTCTTTTCCAGTGTAGACACAGTGTTACGTCAATCTTTTTTTTTCAAAAGCCGTGACCAGCATGACCAGTTTACTTTGTCGTGGACATTTTTTATCCATTTATCTTTGTTTTTCATCTTATCGTAAATGATTAATGAGTGCATGTTATTTAAAAAACACACCATTCAGCAAGTTTTTGTAATACTGTATAAAACCTCTCTCTTGTGCTTCGGTCCAGGTCTGACATTTGGATGTCTTCTAATAGAAATATTTCCTTGTACATTTAACTAATCCTGCAGTATGTTTTGCTTGCACACACACAATTCCAAACATACCCATGTAAAGTGCATATAAATACACACTTTCGACCCATGGTCGGGTCAAACCATTTTCCTCGGTTAATTTGAACTAACTGGTGTTTTTTAAAGTTCAGTAACAGGGCAATTGTAGGACTTTAAAATAATGCTTTTTCAACACCCCCGCTGAAAGGCTAATGGAAAAACATTATTAGTGACCGAGAGTTATAAATTTCAGTATTGGTCAGGGTTATGCCGTGCATTTAAACCCTTTTTGGAGGCCAAGAAACACCCGACGCGGAGTGCATTAAAATCCCTTAATGCTCAGCTAGCTGTGCATTATCCTGCTTATACCATAATCATTTGCCAAGTTAAAGCTGTGATTAATGTTAACAGTGTCATTTTTGGTCAGATGGGTGAAAATGACATCTATTTTTGTCAGATAATTTCAAGCGTTGATGAAGCTGACTGGAACTACCCGTGCAAAACAAAACGCTAACGATATGGTAACGGTAACGGAATATGTTGCCTGTAACGTATGCGGTTTGAAGCTAATGCTAGAAACACACAACAGCAACATTTAAACTTGTAGCACTACTATTGTGTTATCCAGGGCTGTACAGTGCTATTTTAGTTGTTTTTGTGTTTAAAACTGCCATATTTAGAGTCCATATTTAGAGTCATTTGATTTCCGCGATGTGGAAACAGGGAAGGAATTGCGAAGGCGTCTTTCCAGCGGTTTAAATATGTCACCTACTTGTTTTGAGCTGCACCGTTTAATGCATTACTAAATGCGTACGAAACTCGTGCTTTTATCTGCGTCTCTATGAGGACATGAACACATGAACTCCATGATCTCCACAGGTGCTCTGAGAGTTGATTTCATGAGCATTTCACTGTTAGAGAAGAGATATCGTCAACAACATACTCTCTGCGATGGCCCGTCAATAATAAATTGTAGTATTCTATCAGTAAATTGATCAACTATAAACAGAGTATACTTATATTTACTATACTAATATTTCATAAATATATCAAATGATATCAAAAACACCATTGTATCCTCAAAAGGAGGGATTTTTACCATTGTTAATCATATAATAGTATACTACAGTATGTGCACAAATGTATAACTATTGTATAGTAAAAGGATGGAAAACACAGAACTCAGATAAAATAAAACAGAAAAAACTAAATGATATGGCCCTAATTTACCTGACTGTAAAGTCCTTCGTCCATTACCTGCCTACTCACAGTATGTGATAAACTACACATTAATATTTTTTGGTGTATATTTTTTCTAATATAACAGACCTTTTATACTTGTGCTACAACAGTTTGGCCTGTGCTAAATAAACTTTAAACCTCTATAGCACCAGTGGTTTGTGCAAATAAAGTTAAGGTACAGCCCTGTAAGCTCTCCAACAATACTGCAAAGCATACAAAGTGTTTCTACACCACGTTAAATACTTTTTATCTGATAGTCGTTCTGGAGAAAAGCCAAGCACATGTATCAATGCAGGTTTCATAAAGAGAAAATCACTTAAAGCCTTCAGTTCTCACGCGTTGCTTGAGATATCCCAGAGAGTCCTTAACTCGCAAACTACTAAATTGAGTTCTCTTTCACGTCTTCTTACTCGGAGTCGGTCATGTAAACACGAAATGACGCCAATATTCCCATTTTCGCAAGCATCCTCGTAAAAACAGTTCATTTCATGAATGCATGCATCACAGTATACAGTATTAGATCTGTATATCCTACATTTCACTGCTGTTTGTATATTCTCTATATTACTGTGTATGTGACAAATAAAATCTTGAATCTATTCGCCTTAAAGGGGAAGCAGCATAATAAAGATCTCTCTTTGTAATGTTCATCAAACAACAAAGAACGGGCCCAAAAACACTCACTGCATGATATTAAATGAATTGTATACTCCTTACGTGAGTTGTTTTTTACAATAAAGGAAAAAGTTGCATTTGGCACTTTTTCACCGTATGGTTCCGTCAGGTTTAGCATTGCGTTAAGGGTCTCAATCTCCATTTTACTGTCACGATGCGTATAACGAAATGCCAACATTATGTATTAAAATGCGTATTCATGGGTTTGCAAGTCCAATGACGCTGGTAATGATTCTCTCCATCCAATCAGTGATATGTGTGTAAACACGTCACGTTTTGGTATCGGTACAGTACGCTTGGAACCTCAAACGAGGCGGTAATACAAAAAGTTACAGGTAGGGGAGAGCGGGGCATGTTGTCACACTTTTCACACTGTGTAACATTAACTGAGCACCATGCATCACAGCGGTATAAATGTTATACCAAATGAAAGAATGACTTCTTGGGCACATAATTTGTATTAATTACATTTTCATATCTTATTTCATTACGGAGTTGTAGACTGTTGAATAGAGGATGTGCACTTGTGACAATTTGCCCCATCGGCAGGTAAGTTGTCACACTAGATTATCTAAAAATAAGAACACAACTACTTAATTGTGAATATTGATTTTCATTTTTATATTCAAACCAGAACTGGAAATATAAACAATCGTGCCTAGAGAATTCGAAAAAACAATTATTTCAAGCCCAACTGTACACATTTCAATCAAAACGCATTACTTTGAACTTTAAACACAAACGATCGCCGGCTTGCACATAGATCCATTCTGATATGGCCGGATGTCCTCTGGAGTTGGTAGCCTGCTGTCAGCAATAGCATTGCTGGGTAAGGGTGAGCTGGTGGAAGCAGAAGCATAACTGGGAATGCCATAAAGGGCAGAGTTGAGCTAGGCCTGGCAAGGCAGAGTTGGTGCTGGGCCTGGCAGGGTTCTGAATGGGGCGATCTGTGACCAAGGATGGTGCAAACTTGGTTTCCAGAAATAAATCTCTGTTGTAAGGTTGAACGCCGGCCACCCTAAAGCTAACCTGAATCTTCAGGGGGTTGCAGCCAGAGGATAGGCATTTGCCACAAACCCAGGAATGTCATAAATTGACATTGTCCTATCTGGGATGTTCCTCATCCAGGAATCACACGCACTGTTGACGTGCCTCTTTAGTGGCCCGTAGACAGACCTGTCTTATGGTTCGAGGCGATCTGAGCAGTGGGTTGGGAATGACAGCATGATTATGCCATTTTCTTTTGCATAATTGAGTCCATCAATGGACAGATGAGACTCGTGGTTGTCCAAAAGAAGTATACAGGGCTTCTAGTTTGAGCACTTTGTATGTTCACTGAAATGTTTCAGGAAGTCAACAAAGTGCGTGTCTTTCATCCATCCAGAGGAATTTGCCCCTCCTTTGCTGCCAGGTGGCCCATTGATCAGGAGATGTCTATAATGTCTATATATATTTGTACTGGGGCAAGTTGTCAGATGTGACGACTTGCCCCAAAGTCATTGAGACAACTTGCCCCAAACTGACATGTGTGGTAATGTTGGCTAAATCTTAAGGTTAGCTCAACATAGCACGTCAGCTAAAGTATCAAAAGACACGTTATTGTCTCCTCTATTTTGTGCAAGATAATCATTTTTATCATTCATATCTATTAAAGTTGTATTGCATAAAATTTAAAGTGCCAATTTTTTACTTTTTAAGCAGAAAAATAAGAAAATTGTGCTAATATCAGATTAGAGCGATCTTGACCACATGTGAACAGGAAATTGACTATAGAAGAAGAAGTCACACAAAGTGGCTATTTGATTTTTGAGATAGAGCCTCTAGTTTTGGAGTTATGAACAGTGTGACAACTTACCCATGTGACAACTTACCCCGCTCTCCCCTACTAGGTACTGTACCCAGTGGAAACCCCTTAAAGTGAATACAGTGCAGTATAACGCAGTAGAAAAGTGCCAATACATTCATTTAATTGTAAAAATGTGCTTTTAATATGGTAAAATTTGGAAAGAGTTTATGTATAAACAAACAATAATGATTTTTATTCATTTGCTATTCAATTATTAATGTATTAAGCAAGTTTGGATGTAGTTTTAGTGTTGCCTCATCTCATGACTCTGTTGCTACCAAATTAAGGTCCTGTGTCACCAACTGTATGACTTGGCAGCAGCAGTGCCACCCCTCTCATGTGTTAGAGCCCTGATTAAAGGGTTTTAATCCACACCTTCCGGCCAATCAGAACCGAGAGTTAAATCAGACCATGGTACAAGATAATCATAGAAATGCTCTATACTCTATAAAAGCTGCACATTACCCGAATGACGAGTCACCTGAACCACACCATCTCAACATACAACGTTCTGGACCAACCTTTCAGATCTCGCCCGTCCAGCTTAGATTTCTGGAGGAATCCTGGGTTGCTGTGTGGAGAGATTTATAGGAGGACAGAAGAGCATTGGTCCGCTTCTAAAGAAGGGTGAGCAGCTGTGAAAACAGGCCGAATGCTCGGTTTCTCTCGGGTGAAACAGACGGGACCAGCGTCACCATGGAGAGCTGCTAGGCTGCTGCCGTGTGCTGGCCAAAAGACTTCCAGAGTGGACCACAGAGGATTTAAAGCTCTTCTCTTTAAATAAACACCTTGGACTCTTTTGTCTGCAGATTGTGAAGACAATGGCCTTGACCTCTTGATCCCAAACACATAAACATCTCCCCTGAATGACTTTGTTACAGTGTGAGGAGCTGATGAGACGTTTCCATGGCAACAGATGCGAGGGACACTGGGGTTCAATTGCTGGGACTCCCACTGGATTTAATGGTTAATTCAAATCAAGCAGCAGGGCTTTCTTCATGTACTACCTACTGCAATAGATGACAGATAACACACATTCATTTTGTCTCATGAAAGTTTACTGATTTATTGAAACAAAGAAAGGATTTCATTTTTATATTGAATAGAATTGTGCAACGACATTTAACATTACCTATTTAAACCTTTCAAATACAAAGTAGCCATTTCTTAAAGAATGTCAGCAATTGATCTGAAAACTAGAAAAAGGCCACAACATTAGAGGAGCGCAGGACAGCGTCTCTCCATTAAATTCTCAGAATATTATCAGACCTTCTTTGGTTGCGGCCCGCACACACAGAGATGTTATCACGTCTGCATCATGAACTCCATCACCGCATGTTTTCCGACACTGAACTCCTCACGCTGGAGCAGAAATTCAAAGTATTTCATAGAAAAACACAGCGGCTCCAATAAACCCTCACTGTCATTTTAAAAGGAATTGTTTGCTAGCCTCCGTAATAAATTTCCTTCGTAATTTTCACTCTTTCTGGACTTGTCCTCAGTGTTGTGAATTCGTCCAGCGTGCGTGACTGCGTTGTGTTTATGTTCGCTCACTAACATCTGTTGGGTCACACACAGAGTCGCAGATTTTTGTTTGTTGCGCAAGATGTTGTGACTCCAGATGTGCCAAATCATATAAGCACATGATAACGTAGATCTTAGGAATAGAAGAGATATATTACGGCTATATCTTGCAAAACCATCGAAAACATTGTTTTAAGAGTATTACTTTTCTGAAGTTCTTGGAAAAACTGGTGAACATCTTTAATGGGATCGTCTTCCCTCCTCAGAGCTCTCTGAGACTTTCTGTGAGACATCAGAGAACATAAGGACACCTAGTGGTTAAACGTCACTCGATTGAAAATAAATTAAACCAAATCTGCTGCAGAACACAAAAGAAGATATTTAGAAGAATGTTGATAAACAAACATCATCGAACTCCATTGACTTCCATTGTATGAACACAAAACCGCTCCAACATTTCTCAAAATATCTTCCTTTGTGTTTCACTGAAGAAAGACTCGCATACAGGTTTTGAATGACACGATTACACAATTTTATATAGGGGTAAACTATTTCATACTTAACAATCATTCATTTTGATTTCAAGGAACTTTGCTGCAATTCTCCATAAATGCAGTTGCTTAGCAACTGTAAACAACTACACCTGTTGCGTTTTCGCATGACTTCATGTTTCTCATGTGTAAAGTGAGCCGCCTGACACATTTCTATCATCACATGTGTCAGTCTGCTGTAATCTCTCCTGCTGGTTATTCACACAGCGGCACAACTGCAGGATATTTCTCGTCCCTAAAACACAAGACATAATCCACCGTGGACATTTCCAAACAGTCCTTTCAGGAGCCTGTACAACACAGCGGCCGTCACAACAGCATGCTCCATTTCACATCACCCCCTGTGCATGTAGATAAATAACTCTCTACACAACCTGTTCTCTCAGAGATCAGTATCTCCATCTACAGTATATCTAGAAACATTCAAACTGTGTTTACTGAAGTCGAGCTTTTTAAGCGCGATGATGTCTAACGTCCCTGCCAGAGAAAGTAGTCGCTTTTAGCAACTTGTTAGCAACCTCTGTTTGAAAGGCACAATAAAGGTGTAAAAATCACTAGCAGGTTGTAACTGGTGTATTTTAATGTCATGGAATAAAACGTGAATATTTAGAGGTTTTGTTTACCACAGACCTTATTTCAGGCGATTCATCAGGCTTTTTGTTTTTCTGTACATTTTTTGAACATTAGAATAACACTGACATTCTCTGGTACGATATAGTTTGCCTTTTTGCTGAATAATTTCGTCCAATAGGTTGTTTGAACATGACGTCACATGATGACATGATGGCACATTTTACAGATGGAGGGCTGCAAGTGATTTTCTTCATAGGAATTCACTATAACAGAATCAAAATGCCTTTGTTTTGAATTGATGTTCAAATCGATCAAACCATGAAACACAAGGTGTTTTTATTGTGGAGCAAAAGTTGATGTTCATGAAGGGGGGAAATTCCAGTTCTGACTGAGAAACGGAGATAAAAGTGGTTTGCAAACCAGAATCTGTGGTTGGGATGAGCTGAGTCACTTTGTTAAAACGCTTAACGAGGTTTAACGTCCTTAAACAACGACCAGTAAACAGTTCTTCCCCATAGAAGTCCATTATAAGAAACCATCTTAACATTCTGAAACAACGACCACATAAAACCTCATTTCTATTAAACCTTAATTGTAACAAACACTAGCTCTTGTTAAAAGAACAAGCACTTATTCTGGGGATAAGAATAGTCGCTGAAGATTCTTATAAAGAAACCACATAACGTGGCTCAGGGCAGCGAAAAGCTGAGAACATAAACATTTCTGTTATCATGTTTATGTTTGATATCAGTGATAAACATATGTTTTTATTTTAGTTTTCCGTGGTTGTTGTTTCGGTACGTTAAGCTGTTTCCTTTTAATGGACTTCTATGGGGAAGAAATGCTTAACATGAGAGTTTTCATTTTATCTGTTTAATAAGGACTCGTTCTTTTAACATAAAACACAAAATCAGTCCCCTCCATCAAATTAATTTAAGACTACTAAAATAAATTAAGTTCATACAACAAGATTATAAAGAATAGTTCCAAACTAATTCGATTTTGTTGGAGAAATGTAATTCAATTTCATGGAAAAGTTTTCCTTAATTGAATTAAGTTCGTTCAACATCTTTTATTGAGTGTATAACTACCCCAAACATGTTTAGTGTTCTCTCAATTACACTTTTTTCCCAAAGCGAATGATATTGAACTAATGCATTGTTTCTGAGGACATACAATCCCCTGGGATTAAACCCATGACCTTTCTCTAACCACTGAGCTACAGGAAAGCATTCCTATCATTTCATATCTGGATGGTTTTATGTAAACTGAGGGGTCATGAAAAGTTAATATCATTAGTATTTTCATCACCTGACATCATGTTTGGTCTTTGCTGTATGAATATGTCTTCAGTAGATATTACACACCTTTGTTCTGTCAGCACATACATTTCCAAATGTTAAATCATGTACAGCGTCAATGCTCTCCATAAAGTACTCGAGTGTTGTGAAGCATTTTAAAAAGCGTTTTTACTTCTCACATTTGGCACATTGTGAAACACAGTCAGCCCCAGCACAGCTTCATGAGGTGTGGAGTCATTGCGCGTTTAAATCAAAGCCAAGAAACCCAAGCACTTGAAATTGGTGATGTGGACAATAATCTCAAGTGTGAATCTGAGACATGCAAATCGTTCATGTAATCCTAAAAGTGTTAAACCGCACTTCATTGGCCTGTGTGCAGTCGGTGTGGATTATACCTCTGTTCTATCACTAGCAACAGTTTAAAGTCTTCAGATTGACCACAGACAATGGTCACGTTACATGCATTTTTCTCCTCCGGCAATGCGTCTCTTGAATCTGCTCCAATGGCTTGTACGTGGGACGGTGGTTTACTGCGGCTTCTCGCTCGTTCCTCCTGGCATGGAAAGCGCTCATCATGAGTTTCCAGTGCACGCAAACACAGACATTTCACGCTGGATCTGGAGCCGTTTGTTTGTCCTCATTCTTTGTGGAGAGTCAAATGTATGGCTTGACGTGTCTTGTGGGTTTCTTCACATTCTTTAACGGGTTTGCTCCATAAAGACGTACAGTATGAGTACTTAGATGAATTCCAAACAGCATTTTCTGTGCGCTTGAGGACGCTGCGGTTAGCACACGGCACGCCGCTCGAAGTGTAGATTCCAACCAAATCTGAGTCAGTTGAACTCCTTCATGAGTCACGTGATTTTACACATGACAGTTGTTGAAACACATGAAGTATGGTGGGTTACTTAGGGAGTATGGTGCTGTAAAAATTATTGTAGATTGTAAATGTTTGCGTTCATATGTCTTTTGATTGCAGACGAGACAAATCTGAGCTCACTTTGACACATTGTTGACATCTCTTCTCAAACTCTCATGACAGACACATGATATTTCTAACTCTTTCTGTCAGGAGAAATATCTGAGACTTTATTTCAGATTAACTGACCCTTAAATAATATGTAATAACAACACGAGCTGTGATTGGTTTCTGTACCTGTCAATCAAATAGTCTCTTATGTCAAGTACCAGCACGTTCTATATAGTAGGAGTGGGTGTAGTATGAATACATTTCGGACATATTGTGTCCGCCACGTTTTATGGTCATGTGACCCGTATGCTCTTTGAACTATGACGTATTAACATCAACCAACGAACACCTAAACGTGAGCGTTGATAAAAACAATTTAATCAGGAGAAATTAATTTAATGGCACTAATATTAAAAACAGACGTCTGCCTTAAAGTTTCCCTCTATTTTTATTGGATTTACTTTTGAATTGTTACCGTTTCTCAGCTCCCGTGGCATCATGCGATAGATAAGTGTCCATCTGATCCACACTCACGAATGTCGGCGGAAGCCGTAGACCATCCGGATATTTCTCGGCTACTCTTTTTTTGCAGACTGAGGTTTCAGACATACTATTCATGACTCATGACTCATTTCGCCAACTATATAGTATGGGAGTATGTGATTTGGGACGCAGCTATAGTATGGAGGACAAGCGGATGTTGGCATGGATGCTTGGAAAAAGGATTAGTGTGTGGAATCTGGGAGTTTTTCAGCACAATGAGTCTGTTATTATATTTGTTGGAACGATACAGATGTTCTGCATTTATTTACCCATATCACACTGCAGTTTTCTGCCAGTGACACCATACAGCTTCGTTATTATGTTGCTAGAGAGCGTGGTTATTAAGGCGTTACTAATGCCATATGGCATTCCTCCTGTAATGTCATTTTCTACTGAATTCAACTTTTGTGGCAGGTATAATGTGTACGTGTCATTTTTCTGAAATATAATTTCACTTTTCCTTAAAAGTTTTTAGAATATTTGAGGTATCATTCATATGTACATCAACTCACCAACAACACTTCTATCAGATTTATGTGATTTTTTATGACATGGCATATGAACTCTTTTCTTACAGATCCACACATTAAAGTTAGCGGTAAGAGGGACAATGTAAAGGAAGCCAAAGAGAAGATCATGTCTGTCCTGGATACAAAGGTGAGCATGTCAGGTTCCATCAGGGTCGAATTCATAAGATGCCACGCAACAGCCCGATCTCACGAGAATTCATAACAATCTTAAAATGTGAATCGTACAAAAATGTATGATTATTATAAAAAGCTTTACTGAAGCGAAAGCAAATCATGCTAAAACCTACAAATGAGATCGTACCAAGTCATATGAATTAGCCGCTCATTAATTAAGAATTGCTGTGTGACTGTTGCGTGCAAACACATTTCAAAAGCACACAACATTTATTATATGTGCATGTTGTTTATTTGTGATTTAGAATTAGATGTAGAGCTAGAAAGAGTATTCTTTGTATTTATGGGGAATTGGTATTGACAGCAAAATGATGTTACCAAAGAATTAATAACTTCATTTTTTTGTTCTGTTACACTATCAATTCTATTAAAATAATAATTTCAATTTGTTCTTAAATAATCTCAGTCTCTGCCTTTCTTGTCTTACATCATTGGTTCATTTGTGTGGTCACCGGGGTTCAGAGTCAGCTGACCTCTGTGACCTCCATCTTTGGGAGAAAACATTTCTAAACCAAACCAAAGCTACAGATTTTCAAAGAAACTGTATTACTGATGCCAGACTACATTCAGACGTAGCACAGAACCGATGTGTGGAAACAGCTCTCTGTAGACTTGACGTAATGGAAAACTGATTTGATGCTCATAGATCTAATTCATTACGTCACATACTGTAAAACTTGAGTGAAGTCCTTCAGACAGGCAGGCTCTGTTCTCCTCTATTTGAACATGATGTCATTTTTTTCTATCGATCCCCAGCTTTGACCTCTACTGTGCGTCCCCATCTCTGTTTAAAAAAAAAAAAGTTTTGTACTTTACATACTTACTTTTGTGTGGAATGAAGTCAGATAACATCAAAACGACGTTTCCCACAAATTCCAACTGCTTAACCCCTTGAGCAATGTTCGATAACAATAATGATCTAAAAGTAGATTTTTTCAATGATTTTTTTTCATTTAAAAAGTTTGCACACATCAGCTTTAGAATGCAACATCTGTATGTCATTTGTAGGTTATACATCATTTAATACAATTCATGTTTTGTGTCGAGCAGAGTAATCGTGTGACTCTAAAGATGGACGTCTCACACACTGAGCATTCACACGTCATCGGGAAGGGAGGAAACAACATCAAGAAAGTGATGGAGGACACGGGCTGTCACATCCACTTCCCTGATTCCAACCGCAACAATCAGGCCGAGAAGAGCAACCAGGTGTCATTCTGACTCTCCGTCCACAGCGTTTCATATTATACTGTTTGTCAGCAATTTCTCATAGCCGTTGTTGATGTTTAAATCACCAAAAAAGAAAACACGCCTCTACCCTCATCTTTCGCTTTCGTCAGCGCTCGGCTCGACTAATGTTCCTCCTGTGCACGGTGCACCTTACTGCTGATTGGATAAAGGGTTGTTTTGGTACTCGGCCCAACTCTGTCTCAACAATCGTAATTCAGAAATTTGGACACCCCGCCTTTATTAATGTGAATCTCACAGAAATGTTACAAAATATTTCCAGAATTTATTAACTCTGTTATAATGACCAGTTGATCTCTTAACAGTCCTAAAAAAACTTAAAAGGGGTGATATACGTCCTTATTCATTTCTGGACCTGGATATGTTTTTGTGTGATTATCTCTCAGGTTTTGGCTGATATAAGTGTATGAATGAGGCATGAAGTGTCTCTCTCTCTCTCTCTCTCTCTGTACGGGAAGTTGAGACGCTGTTCTCAGACGTGATGAAGTGGGGAATGTAGAGATTGAGCAATGAGTGTGGGCTCATGTGTTTAGAGAGACTGGTACTGAAACTTACAGACTCATAAAAGATGATGAAATCATACCGCTCATATACTTATGATAACATCTGACACCAGTCATTTAGAATTTTCACCCAAAGAACATTTACTCGCGCAAATTTTCTTTCTTGCGGTATCTGAAGAAAATCACATCTTCATTATAGATTCAAATCTCCCGAGTTATAAGACAGCAATCCCTAAACAATAGCATTTTCCTCTAGACCATTTACATTCTTGTTTGTGTTCTGCGGTCATACAGGTTTAGAGTGAAACATGGTCATCAAGTGACCAGACCCTTTTATTTTCATGTTGTGTTGCGGTCATCTTCATTTGACGTCTGTGTGTATATTCCGCAGGTGTCTATAGCTGGACAGCCGGGAGGAGTCGAGGCGGCCAGAGCCAGAATTCGGGTAAATAAACCTTTATAAAATGATTGACAGGAGGTGGGAGGCTGTGATTTATCATCCTAGTGTTGAAGGGTACAGGGAGTATTGAGTTTTGGGGGGAGATAAACACATTCCTCAGCAACACAACAAGGAGCGTTCCGCTCTCTCACTGGAGCTACCGCCCCCTGCTGGTGATTCACCGTCACCACAGACACCGACACACCCATCGTCTCATCTGTGAACAAACATGAATAAGGAGAGCAAAAGAAATGTCTCGTACCTTTTCGTTTGTGATGTCAAAGGCGGTGCCTTCATTTTGTACGATAAACCAAGTTGATACACACTTTGTTTGAGACTTGGATGAGCATTAATGTGTGGATGCAGAACAGATGTTGTCGTCGCTGTAAAACAATGTAACGCTGCCGTGTTAGTGATTTGGCATGCGTTTGGCTGCGTGTCGCTGCTCGTGCTTCAGCTCCGTCCAAACCTTCTGCTCAGGTTTCATCAGCTCCTCACGTGCTTCCTCCTGAGTGAGAACCAAGACAAATACGACCTAACCTCCAGAATCTATCATCAGGCCTCACTGTTATTTCACAAAGCAATTTGTACAAAATGAGCACTGTTGAAAAACCCCAGGCCAACCCATTTCAAACCCAAAATAATGGTGCTGTACATGAACCGTTCAGGGAGTGAAGTTTAGTGGGTCAGCTTTACATTTTTTCCCTCTCTTTACTCTTTATAACCAGAAACGTTGTACGTACATTTTACAACATAATTGCCAGTTCGTTCAGGCGATAACCCATCTTCTCGGCCCAAATCATAATGTTATGTTCCTTGAGGAGCTCACTTCAAGACCGTCCTCCTGACTCTTCTCTCGCGTACTCTCAACACACCAAACAAATGCAGAAGTTACTGATTCTAGAACAGGTCATCTGTGCGGTCCTCCAGATTATGTGTTCACCATAATGAAAACAAAAGCGCAGATTGGTTTTGTTCCGCTCGTAAGCCTCACGGTCTTAATAACTTCAGGAATGAGGAGAACCATTAGCAAAGATGAATGGTTGGAATTCCAGAGCGTTCTCCATGACTGATGCTCTGCTGAACCCAATAAAAGTCTCCTTGTGAGAGTAAAGTTAGAGTGACTGTCCTGACCACATCTAAAGACACTGAGAATGTCTTTCATTTAGGCCTCGGGTGCAGAACACCAGAACACCAGACCAACAGAACCCCACAACATGTGGATCTGATCACAGCTGCATTTCTGAGACCAAGTCGTTACGTCTTGTAGATGTGACCTTTGGATTGAGTCTTAACGATCATTTCAACTCTATTTCAGGAGTTGCTTCCCCTGGTGTTGATGTTTGAACTGCCGGTAATGGTTCAGATGAATCCTGACCCGAGCTCTCCTGCCATCCAGCACATCTCGCAGACGTACAACATCTCTGTGACCTTCAAGCAGAGATCCAGACTCTACGGAGCGACGGGAGTCGTGCGGGGCTCGCAGAACAACGTAGCAGCTGTGAAGGTGAGCATTATCAAGAAATGTACTTTGTGATTTGGTTTTGAACAATGCGGTTTCCAAATACATCCTCCAACTCAACGATAAACCAAAGAAGTGTGGTGAGGAGAACCAACCTCCAGATGAGAAGAGACCTCGACCCAAAGTGAATCCTCTTCCATCGTTTCCCTTGAGGAAGGGTCGGGTGAGAACGGGCGCGTGGAGTCCGGTCCAAAACCACGCACAGATGCAGTGAGAACAGAGCCCTGAAAGACTCACTCGAGCGTTCCTCCCCTCGTTCAAAGCATGCTGAAAGACGGCTTTTGCATCCTCATGCCTGTATATGCCAGAATAAAATGAAGAAGCGATTCTTGTTTTGTTTTTCCGGGCAGCACGAGAGAGCAGCAGTGTTTGTAAGCGGGGTGGTTTCGTGTCTGTGGTTTTGTTTCAGAGGGGTACGGTGGTGTTGCTGGAGCATCTCGCGGGGAACCTGGCCAGCGCCATCACGGTCAGCACACAGCTGGACATCGCCCCGCAGCATCACCTCTTCATGATGGGACGCAACTGCAGTAACATCAAACACATCATGCAGCGCACGGGTGCTCAAGTTCACTTCCCTGATCCCAACTGCCCTCAGAAGAAATCCACCGTATATGTGCAGGGAAACATCGACTCGGTGTGTCTCGCCCGACAGTACCTGATGGTAAGTTTCTGCTCTCGTTTTCAGTGGCGTTCACTAAAACAGTGGTTCTCAACTGGTTTGGGGTCAAGCCGCGACCCACTTTTAGAATATATGACGTCATATGTAGTTTGTTTAAAAAACGAGTGAAGTACACTAAAATACGAACAATTATTTGTGACGTAAATGACTGATACTGATAAATGAACAGCCTATAAGTAAAGGCTATGAAACAGCAGTCCCAAACTAGTTTTTTGATCAAATTGTTGGTTTGAGTCACCACCTTAATTATAAACATAAAACACATAACACGAACAAAACATGGCATTTTGGGGTTATGGAAACACAATACTGAACTGTTAATGAAAGATGAATATGAATATCTTACCTCCTAGCTAACACACAAAGGACCAGCTGTGTGATTTATTTCACACGATGCACGGCATGCTCGTAATGTTAGTTTATTTTGCTCTTCAGTGACGACAGCTTGCCGGCGCATTTGCCTGAGTATAGCACTGTATAAAACGTCTGACAAGACAGGATAGTTTTTCGGATAAAATGTGTGGCCGTGGCTTGCGTATTTTTAATGCGAATTGATTGGATATATAAAAACTGAACTGTTGAACTGAAACTAGCTGCAGACTGACAGTTGAAGGGGAGGAGTTAGTCTCGTCTTCTTCGTTGACTCCAATGGTTTTTTCACAGTTTCAATAGTTCCCGGAAGTTACCAGTAACACATGGAGTTCTGACTAAACAGACTAAACTTCTAACCCATTTAATGACGAAAGCCATTTAATGAATTAAAAAGTGAAAGTAAAAAAGCATTAAAGAGAAAACATTCCTGGTACTATCTGAAGGCTATCACATGATGCTCGGACTTCTGTTGGCAGAACCGTCTAATTTACGTCATTTAAGATGGAGAGTCATTACAGGGCGGAAGTGAACTTTCAGATTTTAACTGAAGGTTATGAGGGCACATGAATTTTTAAGATGAAAATGAACCACATTGATAAGCTATTTACTATAGACGCTTACAAATTTCATGAAATACAAGAATTGTAATTTTTGATTTCACTGGGACTTTAACAACCAAGACTTACAAACAAAAGAGCTTTCAGGAATATGTCCTCTTCTCACCCCACGGTTATATTTAACCTCACTGTTGGTTGGTGGTGATGAAAGAGACTAATTTATTCACACAAGTCTTTTGTCTCAGTTTAGATCCTTAAAGTGCATTTTTAGCATTCATAAAGAAGACCTCTCACCGCACCGTCTCCCATTTAGCACATGTAGCAGTTTTCTTGTCGTCTGCTGAGTTAGCTCTGTCGAGGGAAAAAGAAAAAGCAGCTCAGGGTTCGGTAACTGAAAGCCTGACGCATGGAGGACCTGCCGCTGTTTTCCTTTTTAACATGAGATGGATGTGATGGATCACTGCTGAAGAACTGGAGCTGTGCTGATTTAGGACCCGAGCCAACGAGACCTCGAAACAGTTTCGACTGTATGATATAAAACTTGTGTAGAAAGACTTTTCTCACTCTCTCTCTCTCTTTCTTCTGGTGTTTGCGGCAGGGCTGTCTGCCTCTGGTGCTGATGTTTGACATCAAAGAGGACATAGAGGTGGAACCACAATGCATAACATCACTGATGGAGCAACTGGATGTGTTCATGAGCGTCAAACCAAAACCCAAGCAGCCCAGCAAGGTTTGCACGCACACAAAGACCTCAACCAAACTCTCCATTTCTCACAATTTCTGCATTTTGAATACTCATAAAATAATGTACAGCTCATATATGATTTGTGGGTGAGTTTATACTGCCGGGATGTGGAACGTGAAAAAAAACGCTAAGTATTCATGTCCTTGGTGAAGGGTGAAATCCTATCCTGTGTTTAAGGCTGAACGGGCGATCAGTGTTAACATCAACCTGTATTAAAGCCTCTGTAAACCTTCTTCTCATCTTTCACGCTTAAGACAGCACTGCTCCAGACTGATATATACATTTACTGAGGAAGTATACATTTAGTAAGAGACTAAGAAGAAAATTGAAGACATGGAGAATTACATGCTCAGGAAAACCTCCAGTGTCAAATGTAGCGGAGACATCACCACGAACAGCCTTCAGAAATAATATCACTTAAAATAATATCACTTCAACTTTTTTTAGACAGGAGTTTATTGTACTATGGAAATCAAAACTCCAAAAAGACCGAGAAGAGATTTTGTCCAAACTAAGCTGCAAAAGTGCAGACTTGCGCATTTTTCACATAAGCAAAATGTTCTTCAGAGTAATGTAAAGTCACAGTGAGGTCATGAGGAGAACAGGGTTGAAGTCTGAGGATTTCCTGACAATGTAATAGGAAAATCAATTCCAGTTCTGGAATCGGAATCGAAAAGTTAGGAAATGGATACTTGAGATAACATTAAAATTGCAACGCTTCCTATCAATTTCTGTAACTTGTGAACTTCTGAAATCTCAATGAAAGCCCTTATGAAATAATCATATTTTTACTACTTTACAAAACATGTTTGCTATGTGTGTGTGTGTACCAGTTTTCAGAAATATATACAGACGCGGAAAAAAATAAGAGATCACTGCAAATTTTCATTTCAAATCAGCTAGATGTTTTGTTAACATTCTAGTTTATCGTATGATGTGTTTCAACAAAACCTCAGGAGTGATAAAGTCATCCAACAACATTGTGAAAGACTGACAGCATGACAAGTCCAGTGTTGGGTGTAACTAGTTACTAAGTAATTAGTAATTAGTAATTTAATTACTTTTCACTTGAAAAAGTAAAGTAAGGGATTACTCAGATTTTTTCTGTAATTGAATTATAGTTACATCTGATGTAATTAAAATAAATACTGTGTGTAATATACATTCACCTAAAGGATTATTAGGAACACCATACTAATACTGTGTTTGACCCCCTTTCACCTTCAGAACTGCCTTAATTCTACGTGGCATTGATTCAACAAGGTGCTGAAAGCATTCTTTAGAAATGTTGGCCCATATTGATAGGATAGCATCTTGCAGTTGATGGAGATTTGTGGGATGCACGAAGCTCCCGTTCCACCACATCCCAAAGATGCTCTATTGGGTTGAGATCTGGTGACTGTGGGGGCCATTTTAGTACAGTGAACTCATTGTCATGTTCAAGAAACCAATTTGAAATGATTGGAGCTTTGTGACATGGTGCATTATCCTGCTGGAAGTATCCATCAGAGGATGGGTCCATGGTGGTCATAAAGGGATGGACATGGTCAGAAACAATGCTCAGGTAGGCCGTGGCATTTAAACGAT
This sequence comes from Triplophysa bombifrons, assembly GCA_029783895.1. Classification (NCBI taxonomy): domain Eukaryota; kingdom Metazoa; phylum Chordata; class Actinopteri; order Cypriniformes; family Nemacheilidae; genus Triplophysa; species Triplophysa bombifrons. The sequence continues at coordinate 941,400 of CM056460.1, read as the reverse complement.
GCCCAACTGGCACTAAGGGGCCTAAAGTGTGCCAAGAAAACATCTCCCACACCATTACACCACCACCATAATTGCATTAATGAGAAATTGAACAGGTGTTCCTCATAATCCTTTAGGTGAGTGTATGCGTGTGCAATAGTGGAATTGACATCAAAATGTAAAGTCTAACTTTAAAATCCGTACTCTAATGTATAATTCTCACATTTGTAATACTTGGTCAGTTAATAATAATACTTTATGTAGTTTAATATTTATTTGAATTGAGAGTTGTTTCATGTCTATCATTGAATCACTGAACTAATAAAGGTTGATGTAGGATATAGAAAGTCATTAGTAATAAGTCATTAAATACTTTTTGGAGAGAGTCATTTGTACAGTAATCTAATTACACTATTGAATACGTCATTAGTAACTAGTAATTCATTACTTTTTCAGAGTAATTTACCCAACACTGGACAAGACACATGAAAACTGTGATCAAAATTCATTAAATAATTTTTTTAACTTTTTCTAAATACATGTCTGTCATATCGCTTAAATCAATCCAGAGCATCTCTTCTGTTATTTTTCACCTGTTACTCCAGTATTCATTTCCTGCAAATAGAAACAATTTAATTTTTTTAAATGATCATTTGTCCTAGACACATACCTATAAATAAGTCAGATAAATCAGAAAAACGGTCTCTGAAACTGTCCCTTAATTGTCTCTGTGGCTACATGTATACAGTATATAATGCAAACCAGTAAATAAACAGGCTTAATTACCGTAAAAGTTGATATCGATATTCATTTACTTCATTTTTAACTGGGGATTGCTAAGAATCAGAATGGATGAAATTCAAACGATACACAGCTCTAGTTTCCAAGGCAGCGGTGCTCAGATGCACTCATTTGGAAAAAAATGTTGGACATATTGGCTCCTCCCTCTTTAAAATAGCCAATAATATTTAGTTGACCACATCTGGAATCTGGTAAGAAGCTGAAGCGCAGAATCATGCTATAAAAATCATTGATTCGTATTGATTATTTGGTCAATGTTTTGGAGCAAAAAAGCCACAGTTATAGAAATCCTAAAGGCTAACATAATTATACTAAAGATAAAAAATGTTTGAATGAGGATCATATTAAAGATTTTTAATGTATTTTAGTACATTACGGTGGAGGTGAGTATACAGTGTATGATAATGTGTGTTGTGTCAGTCTGTGATAGTGAAGAGTGTGGAGAGGAACGCTCTGAACATGTATGAGGCCAGACGCTGTCTGTTGGGTTTAGAGAGCAGTGGTGTATCCGTTGCAGACGGCTGCAGTATTCCTCATCTATCATCTCCCGCTCTCACCTGTCCTGTGGGACTCGACATACTCGCCTCCACCGGCCTCGGCCTCACCAGTCTGGGTAATTATCATTCATTCATCACAACACACTTTGTAAAAAACATTAAAGGAGCAGTTCACCCCAAAATATATCCTATATGTTTACTCACCTTCAAGCGTTTATATGAAAATGAAAAGAGGAAATTCAAAAGAGCCTATGTGACCATTTTGAGTGAGAACAGTGATAATTGTTGACATCCAAACGTGATAAATTAGCTCAATATAGTCATGTTTTTTCCTCACAAATGTATCGTATCGCATCATGATATGGATATGTGCGCTTTTTGGAGCTTCAAAAACTGGAGCTTTATTCCTTGCCATTACAAAGCTGGGAAGAGCCAGGATAGTATTCAATTTAACTCGTATTGTGATCCTCTAGCGTTCATATACACCTGGGACCACTTGAGCGTGGGTCAATTTCGCTTGTTTTTTTTAAAATAGAAATTAAAACAGGACACATATGAAGGTTTTTCAGGTTTCTAATTGAAGCGTCAAATTTAAGCCTGAAGCGCAGATCAGATTTTGATTTACATTAACTAAAGACACAAGCAGCATGTGTAGTTAATTCATCGGTGTGAGAGCACACACACACACACACACACACACACACATGCACATCCTTGTGCAGTCTTGTATAAAAAACTCACTCTCATCCTATCACTAAACCAAACACTCACACAAACCTTTCTGCATTTTTACATTTTCAGATAAACATCATTAACTTTGTTGAACAATTTCCCTCAATGTGCTGTAGACGAATGAGACTTCTACTGTTCTGTGTGTGACCTTTAGGTCTTCTGGGACCTGCGACCGCCTCTATGACCAGACCCTCCACCAACTCTCTTCTGAATGCTCTCAACAGCTCCATCAGCCCGTTACAGACGTCCACCTCTGGATCACCCAGTCCAACTCTCTGGTCCAGTCTCACCAGCACCGCAGGTACACAACACACACAACACACAAACACTCACACACCATACACACACACTATTAGTCCTAGACAAGGCTCATTAAAACATCAAACTTTTTCAGTGGGACCAGAAGTGTTCAGGACTTAGTATTCACATTAGATCTGCATTTAAAACTGGATTAAAACAGAGATCATTATTATCGTTTTACACAGTGAGCTTGTAAAACGGTTTTCTGTTATCAGGGAAAGGTCATAAATGACGTAAGCAAAACCCGATCGGCAGAGGTATTTTTTTGCCCATTACTCTGATTTCTCACTGCATGTAAAGGACTTTACCTGTTTTCTCTCAGTTTTGTTTGTGTGTGCATGTCTGAAAGCGCAGTAGTAAAAGTCCCAAACGGAAGTAATAGTAAAATAACGTAAAAAAGTCAGCTTCGGGATCTTGCAGTTGATGTAGAAACGTCAAAATGACACACATTTATAACACAAAGTATTTAGTTTAATTACATCAAAAGTAACTGTAAATAAATTACAGGAAAAATTACTTTACTTTTTCAAAGGAAGAGTAATTAAATTACAGTAACTAATTACTTTGTAACTAGTTACACTCAATACATTACGATATGGAAAAAAATAATTGCAACTTCCAATTCGTGCCGACTTTAAACCAACCTTATGTGGCCCAAACTTAGCTTCCGGTCAAAGAATCCTGCTGAGTAGTTTTCAACTCAATGCATTTAACTCATTCCCCGCCAGCCTCTTTAAAAAAAAGTTGCCAGTCTACATTTTCACCCAACTTTAATGGCTCACAGTACATTTTCTTTTAATGGCGAGATAACTCATCAATGGCGGTGAAAGAGTTAATACACAATAAAATAATAAAAAAGTCATATTACTAGCCACCAGCCAGACGGATAACCAAACACAGACCAGGTAACTTCGGACCAAGCGCCTGCATCCGTTGAAACCGACTGTAATAATGTCGGCTATTCCCAGTTGAAATGTTGCATTTGTAATGTCTTTAGGTTTCTCGTCTCCCTTGATGATCCACCCGGCCACACAGGCCACACTGACCAGCATGCTGTTGTCCGGAGTGACGGGCTACACCCAGAACACCCCCTCCCCTCCGCCTGGTCTCGCTCCTATAGATGCTAAAGTGTCCGACTGCAGTAAAGCCGTGTCCTCCCTCAGCAGCAAAGTAAGCAAGTCTTTCTTCATCCCAGTGTGTCTATCTTACGTTCTCTCATTTTCACCGTCTTATTGACCGAGCTCTTGTGTGTGTGTGTGTGTGTTGTGTAGCAGTCCAGCTCAATGTACAGAATATCTGCGGCGTCTTTGGCCGAGAAGGTTCTGAACGGCTCTCACGACTCTGTGCAGGACGCCAGTGGTCACCGCGCTTCTGAACCGCTGTCCAGCAAATCCAACAATGATCAAGGTGGGCATCCTCTCAGATCCTCAACACGCTTACAGTCGTCCAGTGTGATGGCAGATTTCACGCTAATCCTTGGCACATGTCGTAACATATGTCCAGTTATTTTCTTTGCTAAATGCCAGTAAGCTTTGTTTATACTGCAGCGTTTGACACACGAGTGAACATTTCATGCCAAAGCCTGATTCATTGCAAGATTTATTATTCTCTCCTTAATTCCAGCTTAATGCAAGCGGTGACATTCACTTTTGAAGTATGTCAACGTTTGATTTGTTTCCTGACCTTCTGTAGATTGGACATCAAATGTATTGACTTTGCTGAGTGTAATTATGGGTGAATATAAACTCACATTGGTTTACTGTTCCTCTTCTGCTCTGTGCGAGTGGCGTTTGTGGAAATATGAGGCCGAGGTGTTCTGTAAAACGCTATTGTTCTGGTTCAAGATATTTGAATTGGCCTTACGTTCACTCGGTGGAGATATATGTGTGTTTTCACTTCCATATGAGCTGGAGTCAATTAGATGGCGTTATTCCTGAGAAGTAATGAAGGTAAATGGTCTGTTAGATTCTTTGATGCTGAGAGCGGTGCAGGAATACAAAACTACTCAAACAAAACATTCAATATGAGGAGCTGAGGAAAGAATAACACTGTCATGTGTGTGTCTGTGTGTGTGTGTTCAGGTTCAGATACGTTTGTGGAGGTGGGCATGCCCCGCAGCCCCTCTCACTCTGGGAACAGTAATGAACTGAAGCAGATGTTGGCGTCGTGTAAGACGACCTCAGGAAAGAGACAAGCCCTGGAGCTGCTACAAGCCACCAACAACTCACTGCTACAGTACGAACACACACTATCACTCAACACACACATCTGAACACACTCACGATCACTCAACAAACACACCTGAACACACACACAATCACTCAACACACACATCTGAACACACACTCAATCACTCAACACACACACCTGAACACACACAATCACTCAACACACACACCTGAACACACTATCACTCAACACACATCTGAACACACTCACAATCACTCAACACACACATCTGAACACACACAATCACTCAACACACGCACACAGCACACACTATCACTCAACACACACCTGAACACACTCACGATCACTCAACAAACACACCTGAACACACACACAATCACTCAACACACACATCTGAACACACACTCCATCACTTAACACACACACCTGAACACACACACAATCACTCAACACACACACCTAAACGCACGCAATCACTCAACAAACACACCTGAACACACACAATCACTCAACAAACACACCTGAACACACGCAATCACTCAACACACACACCTGAACACACTCAATCACTCAACAAACACACCTGAACACACACAATCACTCAACACACACACCTGAACACACTCACAATCACTCAACACACACATCTGAACACACTCACAATCATTCAACAAACACACCTGAACACACACAATCACTTAACACACACACCTGAACACACTCACAATCATTCAACACACACATCTGAACACACACAATCACTTAACACACACACCTGGACACTCGCAATCACTCAACACACACACACCTGAACACACTCAATCACTCAACACACACACCTGAACACACACTCAATCACTCAACAAACACACCTGAACACACGCAATCACTCAACACACACACCTGAACACACGCAATCACTTAACAAACACACCTGAACACACTATCACTCAACACACATCTGAACACACTCACAATCACTCAACACACACATCTGAACACACACAATCACTCAACACAAACATCTGAACACACTCACAATCACTCAACACACGCACACAGCACACACTATCACTCAACACACACCTGAACACACTCACGATCACTCAACAAACACACCTGAACACACACACAATCACTCAACACACACATCTGAACACACACTCCATCACTTAACACACACACCTGAACACACACACAATCACTCAACACACACACCTGAACACACGCAATCACTCAACACACACACCTGAACACACTCAATCACTCAACAAACACACCTGAACACACGCAATCACTCAACAAACACACCTGAACACACACAATCACTCAACAAACACACCTGAACACACGCAATCACTCAACACACACACCTGAACACACTCAATCACTCAACAAACACACCTGAACACACACAATCACTCAACACACACACCTGAACACACTCACAATCACTCAACACACACATCTGAACACACACACAATCATTCAACAAACACACCTGAACACACTCAATCACTCAACAAACACACCTGAACACACGCAATCACTCAACACACACACCTGAACACACTCAATCACTCAACAAACACACCTGAACACACGCAATCACTCAACAAACACACCTGAACACACACAATCACTCAACAAACACACCTGAACACACGCAATCACTCAACACACACACCTGAACACACTCAATCACTCAACAAACACACCTGAACACACACAATCACTCAACACACACATCTGAACACACTCACAATCACTCAACACACACATCTGAACACACTCACAATCATTCAACAAACACACCTGAACACACACAATCACTTAACACACACACCTGAACACACTCACAATCATTCAACACACACATCTGAACACACACAATCACTTAACACACACACCTGGACACTCGCAATCACTCAACACACACACACCTGAACACACTCAATCACTCAACACACACACCTGAACACACACTCAATCACTCAACAAACACACCTGAACACACGCAATCACTCAACATACACACCTGAACACACTCAATCACTCAACACACACACCTGAACACACACTCAATCACTCAACAAACACACCTGAACACACGCAATCACTCAACACACACACCTGAACACACGCAATCACTCAACACACAGACCTGAACACACACTCAATCACTCAACAAACACACCTGAACACACGCAATCACTTAACAAACACACCTGAACACACACAATCACTCAACACACACACCTGAACACACGCAATCACTCAACACACACACCTGAACACACACTCCATCACTTAACACACACACCTGAACACACACAATCACTCAACACACACACCTGAACACACTCAATCACTCAACAAACACACCTGAACACACTCAATCACTCAACAAACACATCTGAACACACACAATCATTCAACAAACACACCTGAACACACTCAATCACTCAACAAACACATCTGAACACACACACAATCACTCAACACACACATCTGAACACACTCACAATCATTCAACAAACACACCTGAACACACACAATCACTCAACACACACACCTGAACACACTCAATCACTCAACAAACACACATCTGAACACACACAATCACTTAACAAACACACCTGAACACACACAATCACTCAACACACATCTGAACACACTCACAATCATTCAACACACATATCTGAACACACACAATCACTCAACACACACATCTGAACACACACAATCACTCAACACACACACCTGAACACACACTCACAATCATTCAACACATACACCTGAACACACACAATCACTCAACACACACATCTGAACACACTCACAATCATTCAACACACTCACCTGAACACACACAATCACTCAACACACACACCTGAACACACTCAATCACTCAACACACACTCACCTGAACACACACAATCACTCAACACACACATTTGAACACACACAATCACTCAACACACACATCTGAACACACTCACAATCATTCAACACACACACCTGAACACACACAATCACTCAACACAAACATCTGAACACACACTCAATCACTCAACACACACATCTGAACACACACAATCACTTAACAAACACACCTGAACACACACAATCACTCAACAAACACACCTGAACACACACAATCACTCAACACACACACCTGAACACACACACAATCACTCAACACACACATCTGAACACACACACAATCACTCAACACACACACACCTGAATACACACACAATCACTCAACACACACACCTGAATACACACACAATCACTCAACACACACACCTGAATACACACAATCATGAACACCCACAATCACTCAACATATTATCTATTCTTGTATTTGTTTGAACTCTTTTTTTTGTGTTTGTTTGTGTGTGCAGTTCAGATTCTCTGTTGTCAGACTCTGACTCCAGCGCTTCTGATAGTCCTGTGGCTGATAAACGTGCTCCAGGCAGTGAAAGAGCAGCAGAACGGGCCGCCCGTCTGCCACCTCAATCCTTCTCTAACATGATGAACTCCGATCCTGACGCTCAGCCTGTAAGTTCTGATAACAGTCTTCACATTCTTTCAAACACATGTTGTATCACTTTCTTCTGACACTTGATATCCAGATTAACATTCTACATGAAAACCGTCTGTGTGACACGTTCTCTTCAGACATCTCAGTGTTTCTGAACACACACAGACTCAGCAGCAGTCTGGTAATGGCTCATGACAGAGTGAGGCGGTGTTTAGTATTTGCGCTCCTTGTTCTCTAAACCGAGCTGACAGGAGAAATGAGAGCCATGAAATCTTTTCCAGAAGCTTTAATCATAATTGAATTTCTCTCTTTCCTCCTTCACAGGCTTTTGACTACGAGCAAAAGAAGTTATTGGCGACCAAAGGTATGTGATCTACCAATCAAATCACAGTTTGGGTTATTCATCCAGTGTTTAAGGGTGTCTCCACCCATCTATACTGTTAACAGTTCAAAACTGTTAATGGGAAACTAGAAACTGGATGTGTTTACTCTGGTGTACCAGTAAAAATCACAGACAGAGCATCTGACGGCGAGCAGTGTTTCACAGTAAATAAAGCTTGTCCAGTGTTCACGACTATAAACTATTGGTCTGAGAAAGAAGAATATACTCACCGCTATTAAGACTTCTGATCCTCATACTGTAAATACAGCTCATTCTTCTTTATTTACGTTTGAACTGTGTTGAAATATGTCACACGGTTTTATTACAAAGCGAAAAGTTTCGATTATTCAATTGGTTATTAAAGGGATAGTTCAACCAACAATCATCATTCATTCATCAAGGTGTTTCAAACCTGTATACATTTCTTTGTTCTGTTAAACACTAAGAAAGATATATGAAAAGATGTCAGAAACTGACATATCTGGGACAGCTTTGACTACCATTGCAGGATACAAAAGAAAATATTTTGAGGAATTTAGGACAGCAAACAGTTCTGCGGCACCTTTGACTACCATTTGTTTTTTTCTACTGTGGTAATCAATGGTGTCCCAGACATGTCAGTTGCTAACATTCTTCCAAATATCTTTCTTTGTGTTCAACAGACTTGTTTTGATCAAATATGACCATACGCAGGTTGTAACTCATATCCAAAGGCTCTGGTTTTGTTACTCAGCCTACTGCATAAATAGACCTGAACGCCACACAACACTTTATTGTACAGAAATTCTTGAATTAAAAATCAGTAATTTAAAGGCACAATACGTACTAATTTTACTTCATTTATTAGTTTATACAAATGAACAAGATTATTATTGCATAACAATAGTGAGAATTTATGGAGAAATGATCTTCGCTGTCATCAGGACCACAAATGTTTGCTTAATACAAAATGTGTTTTTTTCTTCGAACTTTGAGGCGAAATATATAATTTCTTCTCTCACTTGCATGATTTTCTGAATAAAATACATAAACACATGCAGTGATGTGTATTTTATCCCTCGTTAATCATACTTTCTTCCGTCTTATGTTAGCCATGTTGAAGAAGCCGGTGGTAACGGAGGTCCGCACTCCCACTAACACATGGAGCGGTCTTGGCTTCTCAAAGTCAATGCCTGCAGAAACCATTAAAGAGCTGCGCAGAGCAAACCACGTGTCCTATAAACCCAGCATGGCCACTACATATGAGGTGAGATGTCAAGAGATCTGAACGGATCGTCCGTGTTCTCTGATCATGCGTGTGATTCTCAGTATAAGGCTGTGGTGTGTTTTTAAGGGGTCGCCGCTGGCTCTGTCCCGCTCCAGCAGTCGAGAGGGGATGGCGAGTGGAAGTGACTCTGATAACTGGAGAGAGAGAAATGGGAGCGGGCTCCCAGCACACCCTGACTTCACATCTCCCATCAGCCCCAAAAGAAAGCAGAACAGAACAGGTGAGAGTCTGCCATGAAGTGCAAGAAAATCAAAGATGCCTGATTTACATTTTATGATTACATTTCAATGATGTCGCTCACATTTAAGACTAGTGAAATAAAAATGACAATTCCCGTTTTTTCATGAAATATTGCACCGTTAATTGTGAATAGTTAACAATTTTTTTAATCCGTGTACCCTCAAAATCTTCAATGAAAATCAGAAAATGCACTTCCGCCCTCTAGTGACTAAGTTAGATGGCTTGGGCGGGGCATCTGTTAACTCCTCCCCTTCAACTGTCAGACTGCTCCTAGTTCCATTTAAAATTGAACGTCTGTTTTTATACATCCAATCAAATTGCAGTGTAAAAACAAGCCACACCCACTCTTTTTTCCTTGTCACTTGGAAATGCCTCGGAATACGAGAGTAAAAACTCACGGGTTCACGGGGACTTTAAATATGTAAATTATTTCTAAATGATGCCTTTCTATCTTCATAGGCTACACTCGGAAAAAGTTAAATGGCAATGTCCTTTACCTGAAATGCATTTGATAAAATTGTTTTTTATATGAAAACCACTGTTTTTGTTTTAACCAGTTTTGTTAAAAAGCAAATGACTTAAGGCAAATGACATTTTAATGAGATAAAATTCAATCAAACAATTCAGTTTAAGTTGAATTTTTATCAACCACAGAAGTTTTTTTCTGTCACGTGACCGTGAAGCATCACATTTGTTAATTGTGAGGTGAAAATAAACAGCCACTGACGATTACTTCTGCCCAGGCCCAGGCTCCAAACTGACCCTTTTGCGTGATTTGTCAGCGCCCATCATTAGACGTTTTACACTCAGTTCATTACAATAGAAGGAAGTGGTGTCATGAAAATCCTGTCTTGAATTATTCTTTCTCAAGTTGTTCCAAACCGGTAGAATTGTCTTTGTTCTGTTGAATACACAGAGCGATATTTGGAAGAATTTAGGAAAGCAAACAGTGCCAGGGCACCTTTGACAACCAGTTCAATGTTTCAGTTGTTAACAAATACAATTCTTTGTGTTCAACCGAACAAAGACATTTATAAAGGTTTGGAACAACTTGGGGTAACAGAGATTTCACTTTTTGGGTAGAGTATCCCTTTAATGTTATCCAGGGCTGTAGTCAAGTCCACCTTTGTCGAGTCCAAGTTGAGGACTAGTGTTTACTGCGGCATAACGGGGGGAAACGACCCGAGTCCCGGAGCGGGCGCTCCAAGTTTGGAGGAACTACTTAGCTCGGAGTCCTCTCCCTTGGACAGCATACCAAATACACACACTATCTGTCCGTCCCTTATCATCCGTACTTATTGTCTGCAAGGCCAACTCGTGAAATGATCAAAATCGGATCAAATTAGGTCCATTTATTTACTTTTATTTATATAATTTCACCAAAGTCACATAAAGCCGAAGTGCAACTTGAGCTTTTCTCTCCGCTTCTGCCGTCATCTTGGATCATGATCTTGTCACAGCGCATCTGACTTTAGACTTCCAGCAGTGACATGTCAAGTTGTTGTTCTGTTGGTTGGCAGAGTGTCTTCATACTTGACGTCAGTATCCATCTGTATCATGAGCTGTAGTTGCTGAAGTTGACATCCACTGGGTTGTCACTCATGTTGCTGACAAAATTTGGCCGAGACAGGGTTTTAGAAATCTGTTCACTAGGCTGTGAAGTGTTTGTGTTGTGTTTTTGTGTAGAGCACTATCTGAGCAGCAGTAACTACATGGACTGCATCTCTTCAGTGATGGGGACTAACGGCTGTAATCTCAACACATCGCTCAGAGGATCGGATCTGCCCGAGCTCTTCAGCAAACTCGGCCTCGGAAAATACACGGATGTGTTCCAGCAGCAGGAGGTAATGATCACATCCATGTGTTCATTAATGATGCTCATGGGACCGCATTCATACACTCAACATGTCTCTTGTTGATGACTGAAGCTATGACCATGAACCTTTCAGCACAGAGCAAAAAAAAGTCCAGTGAATAAGACACATTAATGCAGTTCACGCAAACACGTCCATACCAGAACTATCACTGTGACGTGTGAGCTGGGGTTCTGGACGCACTCTAGTCAGTTGATCAGAGAGTCGTGGTACACATGATCTTGACAGGGTTGATCTGAGGTGTTCACCACATCTGGGAAAATGCCCAAAATGCAGGCTCTGTTTCCGTTTGTGAGTTATAATCTCAATGACATTGGCCGCACCACACAATTGAAGTTGAATTGAAATAAATGGAATATTGAGTTCAACACAACTTGACAAAGAGTAAAACATTTGTGTCTGATCTCAAGATCTGTTTTTACGTGTAAATACACCTTTCATGTAACTTTCTTTCATTCAAATGTGAATAACAGCTCAGAATCCAAATTGAATCAAATAAATGGATATTAAAGGCACTTTGTTCTGAATGACAGGTCACCCTAGTGCTCACAGCGTCTTGATAATGATAATTTCACCTCACACATGCCACAATGAGTGAACAAAACCACAGTGATTGGTTCTGTCGCTTTCTTTTAGATTGATCTCCAGACGTTTCTCACGCTGACCGATCAGGACCTGAAGGAATTGGGCATCACCACGTTTGGAGCCCGCAGGAAGATGCTGCTCGCCATCTCAGGTCTGTGCTGTTTTTTTAGGAAGTTTGCGTCAGGTTTTTTGTTAACTATTCATGTAAACATGCAGTTACACAAAAGAATATTTATACGTATAATGAATATAAATCATATGTTACAATTACTTTAGTGATATGAAGAGTGACAGCTCAACTCCATCAGACATTGACTTGTTATTTTGTCATTGACATTGAGTTCCTGCGTTGGTTTCTGGAGTGTCCAATGACAAGTTTATGTACATACAAGGTGTAACAACACTTTTATTTCCTAATAATTGGCAGTTTTTCTTACCTTACTGCTTGACTGACTCTCAAATGAGTCATTTGGCGAATCATCCTTCTAACCCTCTTCTTCCTGTCAGCCTACTGTGATATGATTGGTCAGATGGTCTAGCCTGCTGTGATTGGTCTAGCGTAAATGTGGCTAATGAACTACAGTGTTTGGGGGAGAAAAGTGAAGTTTTTGCGGGCAAATCTTGCAAAACGTAGACTACTATATGTAGAGTTCTCTGGACTGAAACTGGATTTGACTTTTCAATTACGAAACGTCTGAGGCTTGACTGTCTGTCCAAAGCCCAGCCTGACAGCGAGCGGCAGAGACAAGACGTGAGCGTGTTAGAACAGCCATGATGTGTTTCCAGCACCCACTGTTACATCACCGTCAATAAATTCTTCTGTTTTATCCGCCCGCTTCTGGATTGAGGGTAAATCAGCTCTTTTTTACGGTTCAAAATGATGCTTGATATATGAAGGACTTCAGACGAGTGTTTATTTCATCGACTGATCACAGACATCACACAAAGATCTTTTTTGATCTGGACTGATACAAGTTTGGGCTCGAGGAGAGAAATTCCCTCTTGTGTTTTTAAGTGAAATCCTGGGCAGTTAAATCCGGTTTTGTCAGGGACACTTACTGTAAATCAGATCGCTTCCTCAAAAAAACAAAACACAATGGCTGTGTTCCAAAAACAAGTGAGCTCTCTACATATTCAGAATATACATTTGGTCCTGTTGCTTTAGATGTACAATCTGTGCATCCGAAAACAGCGAAGATCATTTTCTCACTGTTTCTCACGTTCATCACATTGTAGTTGTTTATTATTTTTAATACAAGTATTTATTATATTTCAAATTAAGGCCAAACGCTTACATATTTATTTCATGTGTTTATAGTAGAAAATAACTGTTAACAAAAAAATGTGTTTTACTGTAATATATGTTCACATATATGTGTGTATTCTCCAGCTGACCCCTGTCACTCAGGCGTCAGTCTCATGTTGATATATACTCAAAATATGAGTGCATCATGGGTAAAAATAAGTGAACAAATGTAGGAAATAAAGTTGTTCACTTGGACAATATACGTTTCATTCATTCAGAACCTTAATGTATCAATACAAATTATTTTGTTTAATAGTTGTGTGTGATGAATTTGTATTCTTATTAAAATATTTTGTTTTTAGCGACAAAGAGTGTTTCCAAATCACTCACAATATATAGTTTCTTTAATCTACTGTAGTGTGCTGTCTTTGTAGGCAGCGAGGCAGCTCACTAGATTTTATGAAGCAGATGCCGCTGAAAGACATTTACTGTTTAGTTCAGTCCAGGCGTGTGGTGATGTTAACATGCATGTATGCAGAATATTAAAGCACACTTGTTGTTTTCACAGAGCTGAACAAGAACAGTAGAAAGCTTTTCGAATCGCCCAACATCCGCTCCTCATTCCTGGAAGGGGGTGCCAGCGGTCGACTGCCACGCCAGTTCCACACAGATATCGCCAGCGTGAGCGGCCGCTGGTGAAACCTTCAAAACAAGCCAAACTGCACGAAACCCCAATCCCATCTACAACCTGATGAACAGCGATGGACCAAACCCGGACCTTCTGAAACTGTGGCAAAAATATACATGTCCAAGTGTTTTATTCAGTGCGGTGCTGGTGTTATAATGAAAGAAATGAAGTGAAGGTTCAGGACTTCATTTATAAGCATGTCTCGGCCTTTGTCATACTAATTCTTTGCACTTTAAGAATACTAAGTACTTTGTCACGGACAGATGTTCATCTGATCCGCCTGACTCCACACGCTTGGATCTCACTTACAGCACTTACATGGATATCAAGCCAAACTCAAGTGTTCTGCACAAAATGAATCTCAAACCGCTGCGACACTGCAGTGAAATATGTTGAAATGAATCATGTTTCAATGAATGAGACGTTTAAATTTCTCCAGATACTGGAGAAACACCTGAAGTGGATAATTAAATGAAACACAACGGAGAACTCCATCAAGTCACCTGAGCTATGAAAGATCAACACCTAAACACATTTTCCTCTGGGCTGTCTTGACAAGAGACACACTCTTCAAAATAAAGGTCCTGATGAGGGTTCTCCAAAGTTATTGCACAAAGAACTTTGCAGTCGAAGGTTCCTCAAAGAAAAAACAGCACCTTAATGTTTCATCAATACCAATAATCACAACAGTAGAACCTGTTAAAGAGAACCTTGTGTTGTCAGCGCTCCTCCAACACGTTCATCTAAAGTCATTCAGAAGAGTTTTCAAGCTCATGTTGAATCTGTCAGAAGCAGATCTCTCTCTATCTCACTGTATCTCACTCACTCACTCACTCACTCTCACTCTCTCTATCTCACTCTCTCTATCTCACTCTCTATCTCACTCACTCACTCTCTATCTCTCTCTCTCTCTATCTCACTCTCTCTATCTCACTGTATCTCACTCACTCACTCACTCACTCTCTCTATCTCACTCTCTATCTCACTCTCTATCTCACTCACTCACTCTCTATCTCTCTCTCTCTCTATCTCACTCTCTCTATCTCACTCTCTATCTCTCTCTATCTCACTCACTCACTCACTCTCTATCTCACTCTCTCTATCTCTCTCACTCTCTATCTATCTCAATCACTCACTTTTTCTGTCTCTCTCTCACTGTCTCTCTCTCTCAGTGTCTCTCACTCACTCTATCCCTCTCTCTCACTGTCTCTCTCTCTCTCTCACTGTCTCTCTCTCTCTCTCTCTCTCTCTCTCACTGTCTCTCTCTCACTGTCTCTCTCTCTCTCTCTCTCTCTCTCTCTCTCACTGTCTCACTCACTCACTCACTCACTCACTCACTCTCTCTTTCTGACAGATGTGCAAATTACAACAGCTCAGTTTCAACCACTTTCCTCTATGCCACCGACCACAAGTCTTAAAAACACAAGCTCATCTTTGAGAAATCTTGGAATTCATCTTGACTCGATCTCTTCTCCAAACTACCTCCCTGATTCCACCCGTCCCGTCCAGAGCGCCACCAAAGTCTGCTTGTGTTTGGTTTATAGAAGCGGTTTGATCGTTCCGTATCTCACAGCGCTCTCTCTGTGTTCTTCAGAGAACATTTCCAAAACAAGTGTTGTTTCCGATCTAAAGCTGTGAATGTTGCTCTCTGAAGGATTCAAACCACCCGAGTGCCTTTTGTTTTGCACTGACAGTTTTTCCAAAGTCATCAAAGACTCTTGATCTCTGGAAGGTACAGATGTTTTAACATTTCCCCGTGTGTTTTTGATTTTTATCTTTACACGTACGATATGTATTTACACCTCTCATTTAACGTCAAACTTATGTACCTGATATGTGATAGAGGTACTGTTTAAATCTGCATTGTTGATATAGCATTTAGTCTTATTTCTGCTTGATATTTTACAGGCGGTAGCAAACAATCAGTTAGTTTTGTTTTGTTTTTATTCTTTGAAATTGAATTGTGACTGACAAATGAGTGAAACAACATGTGTTTCCTAAAAGAATAATAATAATATTAGTAGTTTTGAAAATGCAACCGACTATGCAAAGAGTCCCTTTGCCATTTTAAATGTATTGTTTTAAGCACATATGTTTCTGTGGTTTAATCTTTGATTTATTTGAAGCAAATCAGTTGTAGATGCTGCTTTCAGTATATCTCAGTATATCAATAGTTTAGCGCTTTCTACACATCAAATGTTATTTTAGTGAGAGACCGACTGTAAGTCATTTATGGAGCTGTTTTGTTCTCTCCGTTCGAGGGGAAGATAAGGGAATTCATTTCTGACATGACCTTGTGACCGGGGTCAGCACGTTTTTCAGTATCTTGGTCATATGTGTAACCTCTGGGTTGGGAGGGTACATACACAACATGCACAAATGTACAGATCCGTGATTGTGAAGCATAATAAGAAATACACAAGACATTCGTCCGTATTGTTCTGACAGACGTCTTTAAGTTACATCTCGGCCAGTGCCTTGGGAATGACTTCAAATGTCTGTGAGCTCGGCAGATTTTGTAAAATACTCCATTGTAATGTTTTGTTGGTGTTGGGTCATACATTTATATACAGGATGTGTTACCGCTGAATGTTGTTTATAAATCAGAAGCGTTATTACGGATGAATAAAGTGTATGGAAACCTTTTCCGTTTGCCTTTTCTGGTGAGTTTATTGAAGCTTTTTCTTTCTTTAAATATGCGTGCGTGTGTTTACATCTAGAAACGCTTCCTTTCTCTTCCTCGTGGACTGGTTATGTGACTGTTTGTAGACGCAGTGAATGTGAGGATGAGATGGACTGGAGTAAAATGTGTTTTGAGCAGAACCGCACCCATCATCACAGCAGATCATTACAGTATGACACAAATATTCCAGTGATCTCATGATACGCACACACACAGACTTTTCTCTCTGTTTGAATGTCAAAGGCGACAAGTTCACTTTACAACAAGGTCGTATTCGTTAACATCAACACTTCTTCAGCATTTATTCATCTTAGTTCATGTTTGTTTCATCGTTGAAGTGGTACCTCAAAGGCTTCATGAACAAAGCAGTACATACTGTAAAACCTCTAAAGCTTTCTATGGTCAATCTCAAGTTTACTGTACTTTGGGCTGACGTTCAGCAAATATCCTCTAAGTGAAACAGGACAGCTTGTGGCTTCTCATTTCCCTCTGGCAAACCCTCTGAATTCCAGCTTTTCCATCTCAACACATTTTTGGGGTTGTTGTGTCGTTTTCAAATGTGAGAAGAGATTGAGTCCAGAGGTTAAAATGTGAAATGTGTTTATTTCACAACAGATCACTTGAGGAAATGTGGTGACATTCAGACAAAAACACAAATAAATATAAGTGCTTATTGATATTTTTTATTTAGATTTACCCATCATCGTATAACCTTATACAGTTCCTGTTGATCACTTTTAGGGTTTACATGCTTTAAGATCAAGTAAACAGATAAAAATATTGCATAAAATATAATAAACAATCGGTATTGAAACGATATCAGTATTCAGTTCTAGACTGCAGCTCTCGTGTGAGGCTGCTGAGGACAAAGAGGGGACGGATGTTTCAAGTAGTTTCGTCTTCTTCCGATAAGGGGCGCTAAGGTGCGGATTCGCTTAAACTTGCTGTTTTACGAAACCCTTCCACAGTCTTTTCATTGTATTTCTTGTTTATTAATAGAATGTGACGATAAATTATATGAGCATTAACTACAATTCAATAGATATATTCACTTATAAAAATATAAGGCAGCTTTTTCAGTGAGGTTGTTTTCCTTAATTCATTTTATATTTTTGTAGGCCTGGAATGAATGTCCTGGATATAGAAGATCAGCATAAACATTATGTACCTCATACAAAACACAGTTGTCATGAAACATTTTCACATTTAGATGTATAGAGGAAACAGGAGTGGATGTTTAATGTCTTTATAACACGCATTTCAAACACAAATACTGTGAAGGTTAATGTTCATTCTCTTAACACTGCGAGTGCTGTATGATGATAAAACCTGTGATTCACCTGAAGCTCATCCATCACCCGCCGCCTCTGTTTATCATCATGTGACACCGCCGTGTTTTGCCTCTGGTTTGCATTCTGTGTGTACTCATGCAGCTCATTTACATTCTGAGGCTTTGTTTCCAGTGTTCAGGAAGCTACTTTAAAAGTGAAAGTGGACAAACAGGCTCCTCATAATATGTACTTCACCTACATGGAGTCTACATGAAAATAAAAGGACATAAGGTTTATTTATAATGAAAATGAAATGATAAGAAAAATATAAAGTGCAGAATAAATCCTGTTGACAGGCACTGACAATGTAAACAAATCATTTGAGTTTGAACATTTGTGATTTGATTATAAATCTGGTTTCTTGAGGAATGTCAGATCTGAATAATCTGCTTTATGTTATTTAAGAGTTTTCATTAATATGGCACACCAGGGGCTGCATGCAATGATAATAATTAAATATCAATTTCAGAACAACATGTGAATTTTTGTGATTTCTGTCCTTGGGTAAACAAATGCACAGCCAGGATTGACGAGTTCAGTTCATGAATGTCATATTGTGATTTGTTGCCTTCCTTTTTCTGTCCAGTTTGTTTAATGTTTCAGATTTATTTTACTGGCTGTTTACTGTCAAGATGCTATTGTGACATGCAACCAAATCCCTCGACAACACTGAAGGTTAATGTGTGTTATATGAATTTCATCTTTTTGCAGTTTTGGTGGAAGTTTTCTTGTTTGACTCTATCTGTTGTGGAGTTCTAAAAGATTTGTTTAGACCGTTGATGTAAATGATTTAATGTGAGATTTATATACCTCAAAACAGCCTTTAGAAATATTAACTTGAGTAAAAAGGGTTCTTGACACGTTTAGACAGTGACAGCTTTAAATGACTTAGTTTGTGTGTGTGCCTGTACATGCGTGTGTGTGTGTGCCTGTACATGCGTGTGTGTCTGTGTGTGTGCATGTACGTGCGTGTGTGTGTGCGTGCGTGCGTGGATGTGTGTGTGATGAATCCTCAGTGTCAGCAGCAGAGATTATGCACTGGAGTTGTGTCCTAGTCTCTCTCCTTCTTCATTTCTTCACCCTGAGTGAACACCTCACATGAACCTGCTGCACCTGAATTCATATCTGTTATACATCCTGCTCCTTTAATTACTGTACCGGCCTCTCTCTCTCTCTCTCTCTCTCTCTCTCTCTCTCTCTCTCCATGCTGGCTTCTGTCCTCATAAGTCTTACCATCTGTCATCCTCTCGTCTCATTGCAACAACACCATTTGTGATGACACACAAGAGCAGATATTTAGCCTGTGATCAGAATCTATAGATGTGGATGGATGGATAAGGGGATGGAAAGATTCAGAGTTTGGGGTATGTAAAGTTGGATGGATAAAGGGTGTTTGGATCAGGGTATGGATTCATCGGAGGATGGATGGAGGAAAGGATTAAGGGATGGATTAGGAATCATGTACAGTGGATGTGTAGGGGGTGGAGTGTGTTGGGTTTTCACACAGGGTGTTAGAGAATACGGGGGGATGAAGGGCTTCTCACTTTGCTCCGGGGAACATGATGACGCTGCTAATTTACGCCACCACACACTGAGATCCACGTTCAGATCTCTTCTGTGTTTGATCTGAATCAAAAGCACCTGCAGTGAGATTCTCCATCCGTGTGATGTTATACAGTCTATTGAATGAGAATGATGTGATTCATGCTCTTGAGGGGCAGTCACTGTAGATCTTCTGGGTTTACGTTCAAATGCGTTCAACTGAACTCAAAAGACAAATACAGCTCATACAATGAATCTGTTTAATATATGAGAAAAGATGTTCAGATGAGAGTCGTGCAGCAATTGTCATCACAACATGGCCTAAAGGAACAGACAAAACCTACAATTTTAAGATGGAGACATGAGATACTTCATCAGAAAAAAAATCTTTATGAGCTGCATGGGTCCAGTTGAGTTAAGAGAAAAACATTTCACTTATTTCTGATCATTCTGCAAATATAAATGTAACCCATTATTATTACAGTAAATACCTTTTAGACATAATAATTCTCTGTTTAGTTTGACATTTTGTGTTGGTGTATGTAAAGGTTTCGCTTTATTCCTCTTTGCTCAACATACTGTCCGAGAAAAAATGACAGAATCATGTTTTTTTAATCTAACAAGGTTTCTGTAAGTGTTATTATTAGTCTGATGTAACATGAATAAAAGTGTTTGAAATTAATTTAACAGTGAAACAAATGTGTGTTTTGTGAGAGAGAGAGAGAGATTTGGCAGTTTACCCGCTCTACCAGAGTCTAACTCATTTGCTTGACAAATAGCAACAGAGCACAAATGGGAAAACAAGAAAGCTAGTGGGCAGTAATCTTGTTATATAAGAAAACATTTGATTCACTGTTAATCTCTTCTGTGTTCTCTTTGAGCCCACAGGCAGAATCAACATCACTTCACATTAAAGCCTTTATGATTCTCCATCAAACATAAATACTGTACAGATGAAATGAAGCTGAAGTAAAACCAGAAGTTTAATCACAGCATCTGTAGTGAAGTCACAGTGGTACACATGGTAGCCAATACGCACAAAAAAACACGCTTCCCTGTGATATGACTACACACTATAGGCTACATCATAGTACTTGTAAACATGGAAAACACAAAAACAATTATGTTCAGCTCTTTGAAAAAAAAATTCTCATTTGAAAGTCACTTTGGATAAAGATGTCTGCTGAATGAATAAATGTAAATGTACCTTTAACTATAGTAAAATGACCAGATACAGGGTTTTTTTAAACGTCCAATAGAAAATATTATTCACAATAGTTTATAACACCGTCCTACAGTTTAGTACTGTTTACTACAGCAAGTACGGTACACAACATGTATTAGCCTAAATGCGCAAGGATAACAGAAATGGACTTCAAGACACGCAACCTTTTAGAAAGTGAGTTCCACACCTGACACATTAAATCGCTCAATTAAACATCTATCCGTAAGTGTAATGACACTGTGAAGTGAAGGAGTGAGACTGAGGGTCATCGCACTCTGCCCTTGACTGTAGAGGATGAAAGATCAGCTGTGGATGGAGACGCCGTGACGCTGCGCTGACGTGGCGTGGCGTGGCCATCATCAGCACCACACCGTGGAAACCCGTGAGAGAAGCACAAGAGCTTCACATCTCTGTCCTGCGGCACTGCAGTCACTCGCACTAGAGGAATATCGTCCGGTACAGACTCAACGATGGAGGTTCCGCGCGTGGGACATAGTGTGAGCAGCCCCACGAGTCCGTGTGTGGACATGATAAAGAATCTGAGTCTGGATGCCATCCAGCTTTGTGAGAGAGAAGGTAAGAAGAGTTCGCGCAGACAGCTGAACGCGCTTCTAGACGGCGGCGAGCACGCGCGTCGCGAACGCATTGGAGATCGCTGCA
The DNA here is from genome assembly GCA_029783895.1 of Triplophysa bombifrons. Classification (NCBI taxonomy): domain Eukaryota; kingdom Metazoa; phylum Chordata; class Actinopteri; order Cypriniformes; family Nemacheilidae; genus Triplophysa; species Triplophysa bombifrons. The sequence continues at coordinate 919,628 of CM056460.1, read as the reverse complement.
TGTTCTAGATTGTTGATGTTGAAGGTTCAGTCTGTGATTACTGTAGAATGTGCTGGTGTGCAGGAGCGGGCACATCGAGTGGGGCTTATTGTCAGGGAAATGTCATTTCAATACATGCAAAGGCGCGTTTTCCGTTGCGGACGCTTTCGATTATTGAATCAGATGCTTTATTTGTTAGTCAAACGCATTCGTGGAGTAAATGCATTTGATCATTTCACCCCACAAGCTCATCACCCTAAAGCCATACTATATTTCGAGACGTTGAAATATTATTTCAACCGATGCAAACGTGAGTCACACGTGCACTGTTTCGTTTCCAAGAACGGCGTTTGACACCTACATGTCACTCGTATTGTGTGTTTACGGCGCACGCATGTAAATGCTGTAGATGTCACGTGCGCGCGAGACCTTCGTCTTTGTGTCCTTCGGATGATGCACAGAGACGCGCGTGTTGTCTATTTCATGCACGTGAACGCATGTTTCAGGATGATGTTCAGCACCATGGACACGGTCAGTGCGCGCCGCGCGCATCATATGGAAACAGCACCAGACTGCAGCTGCACGAGGCTCTAAACGAGCAGCACAGCGACTCAGTGACTCCGACCGGAATGAAACAGCAGATTCACACTCAGCATCTGCTGATTCATACGGGTGCTGTTCATTGTCTAATGCGCGTGCTGTCTACATTGATTTGCTAAGTTCGACAGAAATGTTGATGGAGAGGGTTCACGTGGGTGTGTTCCCATCCCAAGCATTTTCCAGCCTCATTTCGCTATTGATTTTCCACAGCAGTCTGTTTACTGCATCCTTGTTCGCTTTTATTTTTTATATTAGATCAGGGCTCATGTAAAAAAAGCAATACAACACTATGTTGTCATGTCCTTTAACATTTTGACGCTACAATATTTACATTAGGGTAAATGTATAGCTCCATTTTGTTTAGCTCCATTACTGTGGACTCGCATATCAACTCAATGCTCAAGTGTAGTGAGGACCTACCTTATGTTTTGTATTCTGTTCCAGCGCTGTGTAGAGGAACTTCATGTCCCCTCAACACACTGAACACACCAGGAGAAAGACACAAAGAGAGAAAGAGTGCTTATTGACACAGCATATAATGACTATAGGCACACACAGCTCTATTGACATACATTCTATTGTTATGAATTAATGAAACATTGTCTCGAACTACGTGTCAGATTTAACATAAAATTCCGTCTTGTTTCCCAAAACCCATAAAACAACCCAACCGCTTTAAAGTGGCCGAGCACACGAGTATTGTACTTATTCTCTGCAGGTCTCCATATACTGTAGAATCTTGTTTGTTAAAGGATTCTGAACAATAATGAACACTGATGACTGTTCAGATGTGGACCAAACATGACGTGGTCACAATGGGACATTCTGTTCGGACCCATCTGTGTTCTGTGGCACAACAGCCCTTCTCTCTCTCTCTCTCTCTCTCTCTGTCTCTGTTTGTGTTCAATTGAAGACTACATTTAATTCTACTGTATATACATCCTATATATTAAGATCATTAGAGCAAAGAGTTTATTTCAAAAAAAGAGATTTAAGAGATTTTACAAAAATCATGTTTACAATTTTTGAGATGTTTTTATTGTGTTATTTATCAGTATTTTTCTGCGTTATTATGGCTTAACTCAAAACAAACCGACTGCAGTTTGATTGAAATGAATTGGAATGCACAATAAAAACATGATTTCTGAACATTTTTTTAAAACGGAGATATCTCATTTCGGAAGTAAACTAGTCGTCATAAATACAGTATATCATGAATTAGGTTGAATGATGACTTCATTAAATCGGTACTATGTCATGCGGAAACACACAGGGTTTCACGAACACGTCCCAGGTGCTCATTATGGGATAAGAATGAATGTATGGCTCTGTCGTGAACGCATCTTTCAAATATGCAAAGTCCTTTCTTTGCTGAAACAGAACCCAGCTGGAATGAAATCAGAACTATATTTCCGTGACGTGATCTCTGTGTAACAGAGCTGCACTTGAATACTCTCAGGATGAACGTGCTTGTGTGGTGAAGCAGACAGGGTGGCAGGTCTCAGATGGGTGAGGCCTCGCTGACTCAGTTTAAATGTACAGCTTTGACCAGCTGTGTGTGTGTGTGGGGGGGGACGGGCTCCATCTGCCAAGCCCACCCGCTCAATGAAAGAACGCATTTAACACGGCCATCAATTTACTAATTGTGTCCCGTGTGCACAAAGGGCAGTTAAAACACAACAAAACCCACAGAAATAATGCAGTTAATTCATGAGAATTAGTCCTGACGTGCAGTAAAAAGTGTGAACTAAGACAAAAGCTTTATACAGTCACTACATGTGTGTTTTTATTTCTACATGATCTGATCTGGTCTCGTGAGGTTTCGTAAACTGAATAGATCTCAGTCTTTTTCAAAAAATTTTAAATGATCATCTTAAGAGAATTCTGCTGGACAGACGTTTGTAAAGCCCCTAGAAAAGCATATATCTGCCGAAAATATTTGTGCAACATTTAGGCCCAACATGACCATATAAAATAGATGTGAACTGAAAGCGGATCTCATGAGGTCTGCTGACAAAAACTCAAGATTTATTCAGTGTTTGTATGTTTTTCTGTCACCTCAAGCACAAACATCGCAGTTATAGAAACCCAGATTTGCTTTCTCAGCTCGTGCTGTTATATCACTGCATCACACTTTCACACTTTGTGTGTGATACAATGCTGCTCTATTTGGGGACCATGTGATTATGTAGATATAGAACTTTATTACAACAGATCAGAATCTTAAACTCCTCGGCTAATGTACAATTCTCTCTTCAGAACCCTGACAGTAAAACTAAGAAATAAAGTTCGAAACATGATTCTCCATATATAAACATCAGCTGAATCTACTCAATCGTAGACTCAAGGGTAGTCCATGCTGTTATGTTTAAAGATTGCTCGTTTTATTAAAGGTCCAGTGTGTAATTTTGGAGGATCTATTTGGCAGAAATGCAATATACAGTATTATACATAACTATGTGTTCAGAGGTGTATTAAGTCTTTACTCTTTACATAATGAAGCGGTACATTTTTATTACCTTAGAGGGAGCTATTTATTCATTGTCTATCTCAAACACAGCAGGTCCCCTTAGGGGCGATTCACATTTCGTGTAAAGATGATTCAACTTTTGAGAGTGCCGCACATGCACTGCTGGTCATATGACAATAGAAATTTTAAATCGGCCATTACATGGTATTCTCCATGTTGTTTCTACAGTAGCCTTTGACAGCAAAGCAAACTAAAATGTTACAAAATATTAGTCTGTGTCAGCCAAGGGAGTGGGGAGCGGTGGAGTGAGCCGTTGGTTGCAATTCGAGACTCCACCACTAGATGCCGCTAAAAAGTATTAAAATGTGTTTCAATTGTTAAAAATTACATTAAAGTGCATTACATCTAAATTCACATAAAAATATTTATTATTAAATAGTTGTGTTAACAAGTGATAAGTTTAATAAATAAATGTTTATTGATTTAAAGGAGTCAGAACTGATAAAGATCACACAGTGGCTGGCTTTTATTATCGCGTCTCAAAAAACTTGTTTTAACAGGATTACAGTGAGACCCCGGGATATAAATAACTCATGATCAACAAGCCATATTCATTATTATTTCTATATTTATATCAACATTGGATGTGCAGGTGAACTTGTGAATTCATAATGAAATATGAAATGCCACACATCACTTATTTTAGCAGATTGATGTTGAAAACTGATATGAGGACTAAATGCATCTGAATTAAAAAGCCACATTACGCTGTGTTCACACTTGACTTCATTTATGAAGCTGCTAGTGTCTAAAACGTTTTTTATACACCAGCGTCTTTTTCTGCAGCTCAGGCCGTCTTTTGAGTTTTTTCTGGAAAAAACACCCTACGTCAGCACCTTTTTCACAGCTAAACAATGACAGAGATTTGTCTTTCAATAACAACATGCAAAGAATGTGATTGGTCGAGAAGGCTCAAGCTCGAAAAAATTAAATGGGGGCCGAAACACCTTTTGCTGAATAGTTTTGTATAAATGTAAATAAAAATTTCACATTCAATAACTTCTAATTGCATTTCTAGCAAGAAATTAGTATAGTAGTTTTTAAATATGTGAATGGTTTTTGCAAAGACGCTCTGTGTTTTTAATTCAAATAGACTTCCGTTGCGCTGCCTATGAAGCCTGTCTCTCTAGGCTGCCTCCGTGCACAAATGCTATCTTTGAACATTTCCGGCTGCTTTTTGTAACCAATAATGCTGCGAACTAAAAAGCTCCATTGTCAACATTTTCTTGACAAAAATAATTTAAGTGTGAACACAACCTTATAAAGTGTATGAAATATCAGAAACTAATACCACATTTAACCTTGGACATCAACTCCATTACAGCCAAAGAGGTTTTACATTTCTCGATACAAACCCACAGAGCAGGATTAAAATAAACCTGTGAGGAAGACCTTTGTGTTGAAGAGCTCTCAATCAATCATCTTCTTCATCAAGACTCTCAAAGTTAAAGGGACAGTTCACCCAAAAATAAAAATTGTGTCAAAATTTTCTCACCGTTCCAAATCTGTACAAATGTCTTTGTTCTGATGAACATAGAGAAAGATATTTGGTAGAATGCTTGTCACCAAACAGTTCTTGGACCCCATCGACTACCAAAATACTTATATATATATTACTTACATAATTTTCCCCTGTTGAACACAAAAGAAGATATTTTGAAGAATGTAAGACATCAAAACAGTTCTGGGGCACTTTTGACTACCATTTTCATTTTTCCTACTATGAGAGTCAATGGGGTCCAAGAACTGTTTGGTGACCAGCATTTCTTCCAAATAACTTTCTCTGTGTTCAACCAAACAAATACATTTATACGGATTTAGAACAACTAGAGAAATTCATGGAGATGGGGGTGAGGAAAGTTCCAGATTCAACTTCTCCCACTTTATATACATTGCCCCAATTCGGAGAGTAAGTTGCAACTCGTGGTCGCAATTGTTTGCTCTTAGCAGTGTCATCATTTTGTGTACGCCTGTAAGTAATGATCACAGTTAAATGTTTGTTAACCCAAACCCCTACCCTAAACCTAATATAATACGTTATTAAAAATATGTAAATAAATAAAGTTTGTCTTCACCAAGTTTGTTTTCTGTCAAAAGAATAAGTTACGAATTAGTTGCGTGTGAGCATTCTCAGAACCATTGATAGCCCCTGCAATGAAATGTGAAATATTTTATTAGCTCATTTTTTCCCAATGCAGACCTTCCGTGAGGCCTGCTGAACATGCACAAACTCCCGAAGCCTGCTCGCTCCCGCTTTCTCTCTCCCGTCTGAAGCTGACGTTTCCAAAGTCATTGCTTCTAATCACCCGACTACCTGCCCGTTAGATCCCATTCCAACCCATCTCCTTCAGGCCATCTCTCCATTGGTTGTCCACGCTCTGACCCACATTATCAACTCTTCTCTCACCACTGGTACATTTCACACTGCTTTTAAGGAGGCCTAACCCCTTTACTGAAGAAACACACTTTTGATCCTGCACTGCTAGGAAACTACAGAACAGTATCTCTCCTCCCCTTCATTGCAAAAACCCTTGAGCATGTGGTAGCTGACCAGCTTTCCTCATTTCTCACACAGAACAACCATTTGGATAGGAACCATTCTGGTCTCAAGGGCGGTCATTCCATTGAGACTGCACTGTTCTCAGTCATCGAAGTCCTGAGACTGGCAAGGGCAGCCTGTAAGTCATCTGCACTCATCCTCCTGGATCTATCTGCCGCTTCGACACTGTAAACCACCATATCCTCCTGTCGACCCTCAAGAATATGGGTGTCTCTAGAACGGCGCTACGGTTGTTTAAGTCTTACCTCTAGGATAGGTCATTTAGAGTATCCTAGAGAGGTGAGGTCTCTGATTCCCAGCATCTCAGTATAGGGGTACCCCAGGGCTCAGTTCTTGGACCGCTGCTCTACTCCATATACACAACATCCCTAGGTTCTGTCATTTAGAAACATGGCTTTTCCTATCACTGCTATGCGGATGAGACACAACTCCACCTGTCATTTCAGCGTTATGATCCGACGGTTTCTGCACTCATTTCTGCATGGCTGAATAACATTTCACTCTGGATGAAGGACCATCACCTGCAGCTCAACCTTGCAAAAACTGAACTGCACGTGACACCGGCTTTCTAACTTGTATAAAGTTTTATGCATTCGGTCCGAGGTTGATGAGATGACCGCTGTGAACGCCATATGCTCATGTGTGTTTTCTCAGTTGATTCAAGTCCATTCTGTTTTACCCTCCAATATATTAATAGCACAGACCTGTGTCCTGTCAAATCTACTGTACATTCATCATTGTGTGTTAAAAAACCTTTTCATTGAAAAACACACTTTCTTCCAGATCCATAGCTTTATTAAATGTGACGTGTGTTACTTTGATTCATCATTTAAGAGGTGCCTTATTCCTGTGAATTTGCACAATATAAATTAAACAAAAACATACAAATATTAGAAAATAAGGCAAAGATGATGAAAGCTACACCAGTGAAGATGCAGGAATGGTGGCGTTTCATATGTCTTGAGGGTGATGGAATTACTGAGGCAGTGCATTAAAGTTGCATCAGTTCTTGGTCCCAAGACTATAAATAGAGCAGCCTCTCATTCTTCAATGTGTTGAATCAGACGAAAGTCATGCCGCACTGTGACTACTCATCTCTGTCAAGAAAGTGTTGATGGGTCATTCTCACCACTGATGGACAACATAAAGGACAGAGATGAAACATTTGGAATATTTCATTGTATTAACACTGTTGGTAATGAAATTCTGTGCCAACAAGATCGCAGTAACATTATACAACCGTAAAATTTCATCATAATACTTTGCTTGACCTTGAAGGCCATATCATCTGCTATATTATGAGAGAATCAGATGAACTCTTGAGATAAAGCACATCTATCTATAAGCAAGCAGAAACCCCCAATGACTGCAGGAAATTTATCACGTCCAGTTTTGAGTTTCAGCCAGTATTATCTCAACGCTGCCCAGAATCAAAATATTTCTAATGGAAATTAACCCATTCGCTGAAAGGTGGACAGCTAGAATAAATCCTGATTATTAACGCTGTATTAATCCCGGGAAGACAAATATCTCATCCATTTAAAAGTTAAAGTGCCGCTGAGCTGATGAGAAGCAGACACGTTCATTCTTCAGTAGATGTCAACTGTGATACAGCATTACAGCAAAATACTGCTGTAAAAATACACTGCAAAGATTGTATCATGTTGTAACATTTTTGTAATTCTACATTTATACACACAACAGCTGTTTTTAGTGCATTCAAGCCCTACATTTTCTGTTGTTAATGCAATGCAATGCTTTACTAATTAATAATAATGAAAACAAATAATACAAATAAAAGCAGTAAATAAATTCAAAGTGAAAATGAAAATTGGGTCATCACTTGCTCACTAGACCTGTTTGACTTTCTTCTGCATGCAGAACACAAAATAAGATATTTTAAAGAATGTATTTTTTCGGGTGAACTATCATTCTTATAATTACTTTACAGCAAAACCAAACAGCTCATCTCCGGCTCTCGCTTCCTATGCTGAGACAGAAAAAGTATTTTATTTTTTGTTTCCATGATCATACAGGAATAAGAAGGTCATGTTGAGTGCAGTGCATTGTGGGATGGGGAATGTCTTAGCAAACCAGTCTACCGGTTACTCCTGATGTGATGTGATACAATCCCAGTCAGGTTTGTAGTAACTCAATCATCATGTTTTCTTTGGCGAGTGTTTTTGGATAAATTCCCATGACTAGCATTCATATACAGTATGAATCCAAACGAACGCATGTTCAGTATTTCAGCTCTTTCCTGTTTATTATTCATACGGATGAATGAAACAAAGCAGAGCTTCTGTGTCTCATGCTTCAGAGCTGCTGAGGGCTCAATGAGGGCGTTGTGGAGATCTTGGAGTGACCCGTCAGAGAATGTCTGGCTTTGTCTGTGCTCTCATGCGTTCACTTTCTCTATTGTTGTCTGGTCATGTGAGGAAGCCCATGGATGTCGTCATGCGTGTAGAGTCCATAACTATCATTCATCTGAGAGACATAACTCGATCTTTCCATCTGTTAAATTCTCATTTTACACTTTAAATATATTGACTGATACTGACAGACTATAAAGCTGAAGACTTTCTCTGAAATATGTTGATCACTCAGAATGTGCAGGAATATTAGCTCTTATGTATATATATTACACCTCCACTCGCATGTTTAACCAAACTGCCAAGGCACTTCAGCAAAAGCCTTTACTTTGTGGAAAACACAAAAGTGATCAACACTTACCAATGTAGCATGAGAGAAGGCTTCAGCTAACATTTTGTCGAGTAGAAAGTGTTGAGGGTCTTGCTCTGAATGACTTCAGCACATCACTATTTTCTCACAATGCCCTGATGTTCGGCTCTTTTTGCAGTCTCTTCCACTTCATTTTAGTTCCACACAGTAAAGGGTTTTGTTAAGGGCCGGCCCGTGGCATAGGCGACATAAGCAGTTGCCTTGGGTCCAAAATGACCAGAGGGGCGCCAGATGAGAGCGCAAAATGTGACATGTGAACAGCTTCTTGCATTTAATTTTATTTTACCTAATCACATTAATAACACATACAATATTTTAAATGCACCAGATTTAGCCAACACTGGCTCATTTTCATCCGTAGTCCCTTTCGGCAGGTTGATACTAACGACAGGAAGAAAATATAAACAAAATATGAATACACCAAATTACAGTTTTTCAGGATTGCTAACACACAGTTCATGAAACAATTCACCATTTTCTGACAACTATAAACATTCTCAGAACAATACACCAACTTGTCCAAACCCCACACACAAACGTCCTCATTTTGCAAAGGTTTGACCATGTTCTCATTCAGAAAACACAAACACACAATAAAATGAAGTGAAGTGTCAAGATGTAAACTCAAACCGCACACATTTATCCATCAGTAAACATTCAGTCAGACTATCAGAGTCTCAGAGTGCATCCTAGAATCATCGACAGGGCTTTATACTGCTGACTGTAAACATACAGTATAATCACACTACACACTTTATATCAGAGAAATTTCACTAAACTATCTCCAGTAAACTGTACGTTTACACCCTCAAATTTGTGATTGTCAAGTTTAAAATGTGCATTTGTCGCCTTCTTTACCTGTTCAGTGTTTTTGCTGACAATCTGATACCTTTATGAAATTGTGCCAAAGGTTCAGAGGATGACATGTTTTTTTACATTGCCTCCTATTGACAAATGGCTTTACTGTTGTGTTTCCTTTATCTTCTCTGTAAGTGACTTTGGATAAAAGCATCTGCTAAATGCCTGAATGCAAATGTAATTTGTGCAGTTTTGTACTGTATTGTGTTGCATGACCAGTTCATATTGTTCTTTGGAGTTTTGAACTGTTCTTGTCTTGTAAGATCATCTTCATCTACTTTACAGCAGTGTAATGCTTTATTAAAGCAATAAGCCCCAAGAAGCCGTGGGTTACAGTGCATTTTATAACAGCTAAGGGGCGTTGTTTGGCACAACGCGAAGCGGAGTGCCTAAACCCCCTTAGCTGTTTTTGCTCTGTGCACTCTTTATGTTGTATATTGTCATAAACAGTAAGTTGTCAAATTATTCTTGAATCCGAGTAAGAGGTTTTAGTAACAGTGTTCTGGGTTGATCTCACCAGTGTCTCAGAGTGTTATGCGTCAGTGTTATTGAGGTCTTGTATGTCATGTCTGCTGTAAAAGTTTGGTTTTCAGCAGGTTGAATGGTTTTGTGAAGAGAGCTTAATTTTGACCTGAAAATAGCATTTTTGGGGAATTGGCTGATACGTCATGGATTTGTGCTCACTGTTTTGCTAATACGAGGCATCATTTCAAGAAATGTGTTTAAGCAATTTTGCATCATGACGCAATTATAATTAACTATGATTGATAATCTTAAGGCATGAATTATGTATGTGTAACGGAGACCAGCTAGTGTGGTCTGTGCAGGTGAACTTCACTCCGGGACTTCAAGAAATGCCCCCTAACTTGTGTCAGATTGTGGCCTTGTGGTTAAAGTGCCTGCTTCCTGTTCAGAACTTATTGTCTGTTTGAAGTTTGAAGTCCACTCGGAGCATCTCGCTTATTTTGAACCATTTAACTGGTAACACAGACACTGTGTGCTGTTTTTGACTGCTTTCAACTAAGTGAACTCCAGAAAGTGTTTACTGGCACAGTGACTAGGCCATGCCATTTATTTAAGAAAATCCAAAACAATACAAAAAAGCTTTTATTTGTGTCCTTATGGCATTTGCGCAGAGCTGTACAAAATGTTCTCATTGACCTTTATCTAAATAATAATAATAATCAAATAACGTCTTATGAGCTCTATTTTTCAACTACAGTATTATTGAGAAAGTTTTATTTTACGTACATACACTACATAATTAGAAATATATAATATTTTTTAGCTGTTATTTATTTAGCTCCTATTTATGTCGATCAAAATTCATGTTATATTAAAATAAATATGAATTTTGATTTAAAAAAAAGTTAATTTTCTGATATTTTTATTTATTTATTTTGTATAGTAGGGGGACGGGGCGCAATCTAAAATCCTCCCTAGGGCATCTGTAAGTTGATGAAAACACAATGTGCAACCCAGTTTCACAGCAGTTCGTGGCATAGACACAACATTTGGAATCTATTACAGTAATGCGCGTTCATGGATAAGAATATCCAAAATTTTTTTCGTGTCAGTGAGCACAACCTTTTTTAATGTCACTCAGCACGACTTTCAATACAAAGACTAAGTGTATATTTACATTTATAACCCGATATGCTGACTGACACGAAAAGAGGGAAATTTGTGTCAGTAAACACAAATTAATAGATTATAGTTCCTGACAATGTCACAGATTCCTGTGAGTCTGTGTTACAATGTGATGATCTTTACTGCCACAGATGTGGCCTTTCTAAAGACAAACAAAACACATCAAAATCTCAATCTGAGCTCATTTTTGATAAAATGTTAAAATTGTAATGTGTTTCATTGTTTAGAAGTACAGTGTTTTGATTTTCTGTGCTGCAGAGAATTTGGATTTTCAAGGTTTGAACTTGTATGCTACCTTCAAGTTATGCTAATGTGCTAAAGAATACACTGAGGTTTAGCATCTAGAGCATCTATCAGAGAGAATAATGATGACATCATCACTGAAATAAATAAAACGGACACTATCAGAGCGAGAAGGTGGGCAGGACTTCAAAAGAGGGGGAAAGGATGTTACCCATTCTGTAACGGCAGTTCTCTCTATCTCTCTCTCTCTCTCTCTCTCTCTCTCTCTGTCTCTCTCTCTCTCTGTCTCTCTCTCTCTCTCTCTCTCTCTCTCTGTCTCTCTCCCTCTCTCTCTCTCTCTCTCTCTCTCTCTCTCTCTCTCTCTCTCTCTCTCTCCTCTCTTCTGTCTCTCTCTCTCTGTCTCTCTCTCTCTGTCCTCTCTCTCCTCTCTCTCTCTCTCTCTCTGTCTCTCTCTCTCTCTCTCTCTCTCCTCTCCTCTCTCTCTTCTTTCTCTCTTTTTCTCTCTCTCTCTCTCTCTCTCTCTCTGCTCTCCTCTCTCTCTCTCTCTCTCGTCTCTCTCTCTCTCTTTTTCTCTCTCTCTCTCCTCTCTCTCTCCTCTCTCTCTCTCTCACTCTCTCTCTCTCTCTCTTCTCTCTGTCTCTCTCTCTCTCTCTCTCTCTCTCTGTCTCTCTCCTCTCTCTCTCCTCTCTCTCTCTGTCTCTCTATCTCTCTCTCTCTCTCCTCTATCTCTTCTCTCTCTCTCCCTCTCTCTATCTCTCCTCTCTCTCTCTCCTCTCGCTCCGATCAGAGTGTGCACAGCGGGTGTTTGATGACATCATCTGGGCTCCTCCTATGGGAGTGTGATAAGCTTGTGAAACAAACAAACTAAAGCTGGTCTGAGTCAGTAGCAATGGTGGACACTGGACGGGGGTCAGTACTATCGGTCTGGACGTAAGATCATGAGTTCCACCTGTCGCTCGTGTGGTAAGGAGACGTCATGTGTTCATCTGGTAGGGTGCTGCTGTGGGCTTGAGGTTCTGCCTGTGATCTCCTGCAGGTTCACACGCATGCATCATCATCACCATCATCATTTAGAAGCGTTTGTGGCTTATTGTGTAAGTTATATTTTCTTAAAAGTTGTATTGTGCACAATTTTGCACTTAATTGTGTTTTAGGGAAAAAAAAATTTATTCTGCAGTGAAATGAAGCAGTTGAGTTGTTTATGTTGCAGTTGAGTTATGTTTTATAGATGAGAGGAGACAGCGGTTTATTATTGTATTATGTGTATTAAACAAATATTTGTTGATAGATTTATGTATTGTGATCATTTGACTGAAAAAGTACCTAAAAACTGAGCATCTCCTCTCGCTGTGATCATGGGATGGAGATTTTAATAGGATCTTGCCTGTCACGTCATTCCAATGTCCTTACAAGGAGAAAAGAGTAAATAAGATTGATGTAGTGTTTAACTGAGCCTGTGCTACAGTTATTTGTGTGTGTGTGTGTGTGTGTGTGTGTGTGCGTGGTGTGTGTGTGCTGTGTGCGTGTGTGTGTGTGTGTGCGTGCGTGCGTGCGTGCGTGCGTGCGTGTGTGTGTGTGTGTGGTGTGCGTGTGTGTGCGTGTGTGTGTGTGTGTATTTGATGATAATTCTAGACGACAAGTTATTTGTTCTGCCTGAGTTAAGATTCATTCGTGTAACCGTATAAATGCTTCACACATACATCAACAATACCAGTCAACATTCAGACACACTTGACTGAATCTGGTTTCATGTTCTTAGAGGTACAGTACTTTAACATCTCTTTATATTTCATCTTTAAAAATGCTGAGTGAGAAAACAGTGTTTAGTAAGTCAAGCATCTGGTCGGCTGTGCTGTAATCATTGTGATTTGTCCATTAAGCATGAGATTATTAACTTTTACCCCACAGAGACTCTAAAAGCTCAAATAGCAGCAGTTTGTCATTTTGAGCCTCTTACTGCAAAGCTTTTTAGTGTCATTTCAGTGTTTTAGTATGAAATCTCTTTGCATTCACGTCACTGATGGCGTTTCTCTGTGTGCTTTTAGAGACTGTAAAACTCTAAAAATCAAGCTTTATAAATATAAACTTCACAAAAGTTTTGGATTGTCTCAGGTAACCAATCATTTATGCGATCACTGTTAAAAATAACAACTTTATTTTACTTTAAAAAGTATTTTTTAATATGGTCAGGAAAAATGATTACTTTACGCCCAGCTGTTTTACAGCTTATTAAAGGATCTTATAAAAAGAAGTTTTGTTTTACAGTACATAAATAAATGAGTCTTATTTTTGGATCATTTAGATTGAAGACATAAGTTTGACTACTGCATTTTCCTGCCAAAATTCAAAATCAACTTGATGCAAAATAAGTGAATTATGACAATTGTCAATTTGTTACTAATTTGTATGAATTCCTACATTGTCATACATTTTGGTCTGATCAATTTTCACCTGTGATTATTAGGTTTAGGCGTGTTATAAGGGGAGGGGAGGGACTTCATTATTGCTTTTTTCTAGTTTCACATATTTTTATGAGTCACTCAGTACAGATTCACATGGAATAGCCAAGTATTAGTGAATGGTATTACAGTAATGCAGTCATCTGTTTAATTTGATCCCAAAAAATAATTTATTGCAAATTTTTTATTGCATCTTTGCAATAAAGATTTATAAAAAATACAAAATACGCTAAAAACATAACAAAAAGAGCAACAAAATAAATAATAGAAAACAGAGCAATTACAAACCACGTGCTATTCTTGCTCCTTATTGTGACCCTGTACCACCAGTCATAAGAGTCAATTTTCAAAACTGAGATTTGAATAATGAATAAATAAGCATTCTAGTGACGTATGGTTTGTGTGGATGGGACAATATTTGGCAGATATACAACTATTTGAAAATCTAGAATCTGAGGATGCAAAAAATTTAAATATTGAGAAAAAGAGGCGCTGTAGCAGGCCGTTACTTAGAAAAAAAGTTCTCTATTGGCATAATCGGCCATTTTCACAAAAATAAGGTTTGATATTTTCACAGTAGGAAATTTACAAAACATATTTATGGAACATGATCTTCACTTCATATCCTAATGATTTTTTGGAAAAGAATGAAAAATTGATCATTTTGACTCACACAATGTTGTGGATTGTAATCAGACTGATAAAAAATAAAAATAATTTTAAGGATAACAGACATATCTTAGGATATGTCAGCAGTCCAGACCATTGAGGCCAACAGAAATCAAGAATCAGAATGCGAGTCTCAAAACGTTATGAGGTTAATTGTATTAAACTGATTTTATTCACAATGACAATAATGTCAAAATACAGAAAATCTTCTAAAGATTCATAAAACAGGCTTTTTTTCTTCAAGCTGAATATCCTTTCCTTTATTTGTCTTCTCGCTTCATCCTCCTACATTATAGCAACCTGCACCACCACCTATAATCCCACAGCAGAAGTACAATCTCTCGTCTCTGAGATAGAAACGCAAAGAGCTTCTGATGTGTGAGGACAATTGCTCTTTTATTTAAGAGTAGAAAGTAACAAAGAGTTCTGCATCACACCGTTTAGACAGATCGTCTCCTCCCTGCCGTAGGCGTCCGGTCTCTCGTGTCTTTGTTCTGCGTTCAGGCGATAGATGAAGTAACACATGATTCAGCGCTGAGAGCTGTAGAAACATTCATTTATGAGAAGATCTGCAGAACTTCACCTGTGTGTGTGTTCATCTCTCACAGGCATTCACTGTCTTTACTTACTGTGTGTGTGTGTGTGTGTGTGTGTGAGTGCGTGTGTGCGCTTCATTCAGTCGTATTTCCCTATAGAGCTCGGCTGAATAGAACAAACTCATCCTGGCGCCAGGACGGAGAGAATTTGGGGTTAGTGTGTGAACGTCTGGAGATTGTTATTTAAGGCTTGTCCTGCTGTGGCAGTGCTCAGAGGGATTCATGCTGTTTTAAACAGGTCTGCAGTAATGAGGGTTGTGAGGAACGGCTTTGAAGGTGATTGTTTAGTTTGTGTAGATTTTTCGGTGTTTCTCAAATGCAAGGCTGAACCCTCCGCATTTGCAGGCTGCTTACATCATTAAACCGGGTGTATTTCAGTTAAAGGTACAGTTTGTAACAACTTTGCAGTAAAATATCCAAAAACTTCTAGGCTAGTGTTATAAGTTTTGTTCAGCTGTGTACTTACAATATCTCAAATGTTTCCACCTACTTGTAAATCATGAGAAAATCTCCATTCCAAACAGTGACACGTGGCTGTGCAGACCCCTTTGTTTCCGCCTGTACTGACAGTGTTGTGGACACATGCAGAAGTTGTGTCTAGCCACTATTTTGTTTCGTGTACTCACATATTTATGGACCACAATTATTCGCAACAATTATAAAACCTCATTACCTCATCCGCTAACATGACTTCTTGTTCCCGTCTGATTGATGGTCATCTGCAATGGAGTTGAAGACAACAGATCCCATCATTCAACGCTCCTTCGCAGCGTCATCATGCTACGTGATTGTTGTTGTTTTGGTCGTTCGCCGTCTACAGTCGTTTTTTACAAACTGTAGCTTTAACTGAGCAATACATTCACAAGTCATAAGCATATTACAACAATTTACGCTTAACTAAGAATAATGGTCATATTTATTATTGTCAATATTATTTCATTCTTAATGACGTATGCAGCCTTCCGTCTGAGAAACGTCTCTAGGGACTGCAATATGAAGTCTGCACTTTTAAGAAAAACAATGAATCTACAGAAGAATTACAAAGTCAAGCAGTCGATGACAAATAATAAAAAGGCAGCCAAAATGTCATAGACTCATATTGATCTGTGTCATATCTACAGAGACATGGGGAGGGACTCTTTTTACTTGAGCCAGTACGTAACCGCCTAGCAACCAACCGGCACACCCTAGCAACCACTCAGCAACGTCTGCCAACCCCACAAAACACTTTACATCTGTTTGTACTGCAACCGATAGATATACTGACAGTTTACTTGATCAATACTTGTAGATGTTTTATTGTTTTTTAAACATTTTAAACTTTAAGAGAACGCATCATTTTACAGTTTGCTATTTAAGAATGCTTCTATGTTCCTATGTTCTTGAGGCATTAAGGTTGATCCTTGAAATACACCATTAAGTGGGATCCTTGAAGTAAAATCCTATCACCATAACAGCTCAAAACACAAGTTTCAATCCATGTGTGAGAATTCGTGAGATGTCCTGATATGCAAGATTTTTTTAGGTTCAGAGTCAAGCAGAATCCATCACAAAGCATTTCCTCAGACATCTTGTTTCTTTTCTCATCCGTCTCTTAGGGAATAAGTCTCTGGACAGCGGCATCGCTGAGATGGAGGAACTCCCTGTTCCCCAGAACATCAAAATCAGCAACATCACGTGTGACTCCTTTAAGATCTGCTGGGACATGGACCCAAAGGCCAGAGAGCGCATCACACACTACTTCATCGACCTTAACAAAAAAGAAAACAAGAACGCCAACAAATTCAAACACAAGGTGTGTGTTTGTGCGCGTGTTTTACTTTTATAGCCAAACTCGTTCAGTTCAATCCCTTTTAGATCTGGTCTAGTACATCCAAGAACAATAATTCTGTCATTATTTATTTACCTTCATGTGGTTGTAAACCTATATGCGACTCTTTCATCTGTGGAACACAAAAAAGAATGTCTCAGTGGTTTTGTGTTCATACAATGGAAGTCAATGTGGTTTGGCGTTGTTTGGTACTCAGCGTTCTTTAAAATAATGATCTTTTGTATTCTGAGGAAGACGGAAGTCAAACAGGTCTGATATGGGGATGAGTAAATCTTCATCTTTGGTGAACTATGAAGTTGAGATGACCGGGCAAATTTTCTTTCCTCCACTATCTGTTTTCTTTAGGATGTTCCCACTAAACTGGTAGCGAAAGCGGTTCCTCTGCCCATGACAGTGAGAGGACACTGGTTCCTCAGTCCACGTACTGAATACTCTGTTGCTGTCCAGACCGCATCCAAACAGGGTGACGGAGACTACGCCGTGTCCGAATGGAGCGAGATCATTGAATTCTGCACAGCCGGTGAGATGCGTTTCAATTCTTATTCTTGACCAGTGTTGGGTGAAACCATTTACTAAGTAATTAGTCACTGTAATTTCATTACTTTTCCCTTGAAAAAGTAAAGTAAGGGATTACTCTTATTTTTCCTGTAATTTAATAAGTTACTTCTGATGTAATTGAACTAAATACTGTTTAATATATTCAATAGTGGAAATGACATCAAAATGACAAGTCTAACTTTAAAATGTATGCTTTAATGTATCCTTCTCACATTTGTATACTTTGGTCTGTTAATGAGAATAATTTATGTATTATTTATTTAAATGAGTTAAGAGTCATTTCATGTCTTTCCTTGAATCACTGAACTAATCAAGGTTGATGTAGGATATAGAAAGTCATTAGTAATACGTAATTAAATAATTTTGTACTGTAATCTAATAACACTTTAGAATATGTAACTAGTAATTAATAATTTTTCAGAATAATTTACCCAACACTGTTTTCGACAATAAAACGTTAAAGTGAACAAAGCAGTCTTCTAGATTTTCTGGAACAGAGGAAGGCACTATTGTGGACTCATAAGATCTCCTCTCGCTTCTTTTTGTGCACACAGATTATTCGTCTGTTCATCTCACGCAGTTGCTGGAGAAAGCTGAAGGTATCGCAGGGAGAATGCTGCGCTTCTCCGACTTCTACAGAAATCAGCAACAAGAGTATTTTGACCATGCCAGGTGTGTACTACTGTAATCCAGAGCTAAGGACCCAAGTATGCTTAGTTTCCTAAAGTTGAAGGCGCACAAAGTTTACTTCATTTGACTCGAGCCGACAGGTGTTTCACGCACGCGCATAGCAACAAATTGCAATACGTCTCCTGACTTACAGGGGTTTGTAAGGAACACTTAAGCATGTCTTACGGACACGGTTTCTACCTTGCGGATAAAATATTTACTGCAAAACATCGAATGCTTATGTGCAACCAGCGCATTTCAAGTATGTGCGGTACGACGATCCAGACACACGTATTCACTATTCTACGCCAATTTGTAGTATAAATAGTGTGAGTAGTGTATTTACATTGAAAATCCTCGAAACAGAAGTGCACTTTAAGTACCCGTATGATGCACTTTTTCGACCGAAAATATGAAGTGTGGAACTTCACGCACTCAACGGTCGCAGTTTCACTTACGTAGTGGAAGAGAGGCGGTGCTATCAGACGCTGCTCAAGCTAAACTCTCCTGCAGGGTGATAACACTTCAATCTGATGATGACTAAAGTAATGCTGGGCAAAACACATGAAATCTACATTAAATGAACAATGCACAAGTATTTTTTTATTCACACGCATTGTGAATAAACATACTCCGACATACTTCCGGTTAGTATAAAACCGTTTAATATTCCATTTGGGACGATATTACTCTTCTGATATTCATATACTAGATGGTTTAGTGCATAGTGTATAGTATGTCATTTGGGACACAGCTAAAATTTGTGTCACGTAAGTGTGATAGGTGAAGTATACTTAGCCCTTTACTTTACCAATTTACTTAGGGTGACCTTATGTGCATTTTTCCCGGACACATCCTGGCCTGGATTTCGGGAAAAATGTCCCGTATGGTCACCATAAACTTATTCTCAATTCTGTTGTAATTTTTCACCAACATTAAGATCTAAAGCTGTACAGCCTCCTTTTTTCTGTATTCTGGCCACTTTTATGATGAAGTTTTGAAGTATAGCAAGCAGACAGAATGTTCATTTGTGTGTTTTATTTCATAAGCTGCATGAACTCCTGAAACATTTGGGCAATATTCCTTGATGTAAATTACATTTTCAAACATCCCAAATGTAAGTTTACGTTATTAAAAATCCTATTTCCATAACACTTTCCTTGAAGCATGTATGTGTAATGCATTATTAAGAGTTATTAAAGGGTAACATGCATTATAATAAAGCAATAAGCCCCAAGAAGCCGTGGGTTACAGTGCATTTTATAACAGCTAAGGGGCGTTGTTAGGCACGACGCGAAGCTTCTTGGGGCTTATTGCTTTTATAAAACAGTTACTCCATATGCTTAGCAAGGTTTCATTAAATAAAGTCAATAAAATGATATTTAGGCTATGTGGTGCGGTCAGCCGTTATATATCGGGGTATTTTATAACGGCTTAGAACTCCGCTCAGCCAATCAGAATCAAGGACCAGAACTGGCAGTTTTATAATTCTTCATAATGTGTGTTGTAATGCATTATATGTAGTTCATAAGAATTATGACCAATTTAAAATGTGTAGTTTAATAATGGATTAACTGTAATAACAATTATTTATAAGACCGTACAATGCATTAAAAGGTGCATTAAAATGTTTTAAAACTACTTTTATAATGCATTATACATACATGCTGTAAGGAAAGTGAAACCCATATTTCTTCCTATCTTTGACTTTTTTATCCTATCTTCTATTCTAGCTTTATGTGTGGATTTAGGCTTTTATTAAAAGTAATATTTATTTAAAATCACAGTTTTGTACTGTGGTGGTATAGCTCTTAGATAACAAAAAGCAAATATGTGTAAGTAGAGTAACTGCAGCAATTTTCTTTTTACAATAACATAATACTTTTAATTTTATGAAAGCCATTATGTCTAGAGAAGAAAAGACACAATTTATTCTGTTAAAGTGAATGCACCTGACTCGTGAGCTTTATTAAATCTGCTTTCCCCAGAATAAAAGATCATTCATTTAAAGGGACCTTGGAATGAAATTAAATCCATTAGAAATGAATCATTGCAGCGCGGGAAGAGTCTTACATTTTACCGCAGTTCACGTATCAATAGCGCTTCATCTTTCAATCAATAGCACACAGTATTCATCCCCTTTTGAGTCAAAGTCTATCCATGCTGTATTTACCCCAAGCTGAATGATAAATGCTATTCATATAAATTGTAATTCTTCATTATAATTCAGTTCAGATGTTTCATCCATTGCTTTCAACTGAGATCTCGTGTGAGACTGTGTCTGTGAAGTTCAGAAAGCATCTGACAGACTACATCATAGAGCAGTTCATTCCCGCACGACAAAGAGGGATGAGAGCATTTAGCAAAATTAGGAGATGGAAGTGAAAAAAGATTGATAATAAAGATGTCGAGAAAGTATATAATTCATGTCCTCCAACCTCGATATTTCGATGTTAAGCGCCCTCTAGTGGTCATAAAAATAAGAATGAAATGACAATTGTCACAAATCGAAATGCAAGTTCATTTTTATTCAGTGTGAGGAGTTTTTACACGGTCCCTTACGCATTTTTCTTATTAATATCACTCTAAAAACTAACTTAAATCACAACGCTGAGATTTGAGAGGTACAGCAACAGCTTTTTAAATGAGTTTGATCTAATCTGAGAATGACAGCTATTAGTTGTTTACGGTGACGTTTGTTTGTTTGTCACAGGGAGGCCCAGAACAACAAGATGTTGCCGTCAGTGAAAGACAACAGCGGCAGTCACGGTTCACCCATCAGCGGCAAGCTGGAGGGAATCTTCTTCAGCTGTAACACCGAGTTCAACACAGGCAAACCTCCCCAGGACTCACCGTACGGCCGCTTCCGATTCCAGGTGCCCGCCGAAGCGCTCTTCAACCGCAACACAAACCTGTACTTTGCCGACTTCTACTGCATGTACACCGCCTACCACTACGTGATCTTGGTGATCGCTCCGAAGGGCTCTCCTGGCGACGAATTCTGCAAGCAACGCCTGCCGGCACTGGACATCGCCAGCAACCGCTTCCTGACATGCACGGAGGACGGAGACGGGCGGCTGGCGTTCCACCACGCTCAGGATGTCATCCTGGAGGTCATCTCCACCGATCCCGTGGATCTGAGCCTGGGCACAGTAGCCGAGATCAGCGGTCAACAGGTCATGAGTCTGTCCACAGTCAACGCCAAGAAAGACCCCAGCTGCAAGACCTGCAACATCAGCGTGGGACGTTAACCTTTCCGTCGCCGCTCCTCCTTACCCAGAATGCTTTTCACAGCATGTGTCTTCTGACGAATCGCTCCTTTCTTTTACTAGCGTATCGCTCCTGACCCCAGTCGGGCTGGATATGTCCATCAAACTCCTGTCAATCAAACTGCTTCTTTAACCTTATTGGCTGTCGAACCCCTGCTGATATCCCTCCCATTAGAAAGCAGCATCGTAACAGTTATTCAACCAAAGTTATTCCAATTTAACACAAATGGCGTCACCGCGATTTCAAGAGGCGTTGTGAACGTCGGGCAGACTGTAGCATGACTGCGACTGTAAAGAAAACCATCGACTGTTCTTCGGCAGTGTTTCACGTTATTTTTTCCAACCCATCCAGTATACTGTGATCTACCATATAACAAACGTGACGTGTAGATAGAAAAATATTTATTTTTTAACCAGTGAATAGAAAACATGGACAGAAACGGAAGTGCACGATACAGAAGACTGGGGGGGGGGTTGATGGAAAAGAACAGATTCAGAGAGAAGCAAATATATAGAGAGAAATATATTTACTCTATAAAACAATGTAGATTTAACGTGCACTAGCTAACATTCAAAAACTACATTTGTCATTGTGGATGTACAGCAAATAAAGTGTTGAGACACACTAAAACCACACCTGATTGTAGCACAATTCAACAGTTCACGCTTGTTTGCATGCAAAGACACTACACAGAGAGATTGTAATAGTTCATTGCAGTAGAGCCGTCGTAGAACGAAAAAGATCGACTGAGAGAAGCTACTTGAGCAGAATTGCACTTCAAGCGCATTTATCCACTTCTTATCAACATATCTCCTGATAGATGGGCTTCAGTATTGATTTAAACTTTAACGTGATCGGACAGTGTCCAAGTGTTCATTTTAACTGCCTTCATGTCACTGATTGTTTGTGAGAGCAACTTTAAACTCAACAGATAATGTTCTTCTCTTTTAGGATAGTCATCTTTGCAAAAATACAGCCATTAGCTTTCTTCATCTATTTGCTGGAATACAGATCAGTATTCTGTGTATGTTTCACACCAACGAAATTAATGCTACAATCTGTAACCTTTTTTGTTAATAATAAATGAGTACGTAAAAAAATCTCTCTTCGCCTTACTATGACTCCACAGTAAGTTCATAATAATGATTTCTACCTTGAGCTCTTCGGTACGATTTCACTCGAGACTAACCCGCAGTTTCACATGTCAAAAAGAGATGGCGATAGAGAGGCAAATGTTACAGATTGCAGCTTTAACTTGCGTCCGTTTCTACAATGGCTGTCGCTGTATTTATACGTTTGGGAAAGCAATGAAACTTGCATACGGCGGTTTTAAGTGCTCGGAGTTGATTTCTGTCGAAAGCCTTGCATTATTCGGCAGTCTCTGAGAATCACGGACCCTCGGCCGCGTTCCTAATTCCAATCATAAACTAGCGTCACACCCACGAGCGAGGAACTGTGAAAATTGCATATGATTTAGACTTTGGTTAAAAAAATCTCCTCCAAAAATAAAGTGCCATATTTCATTAACATAGCTGAATACTCTGTGTTTCCTCTTGCCCTTTAAAATACGAGTGAGGTTTATATCCATCTGTACACTGCACAGACATTGAACGCTGTGTTTATGTGATAATAGCCGTCCATCAGAAGGCTTCCAGTCTAAGACTTGTTAAATAACATTAAAGTGCATTTCAGCATCGTTATGGCACAAATATGTCAAATGCACGACTCCGTTTGGTCCGAACTTGAGGTTGAATATAGAAAGGCAGAAAAGGACTCTATGTGGTCTCCTGTTTGCTGAGCAACACCTCCAGTAAGCGTAATTTGGCTTTCAGGCTTTTGTACTCCTGGTATTCCTCCGCCATGGGGATTCGGTCATCTTTTTGTGCGCTTCTTCATCGTTTCGGTGAAGGGGAAACACATAAAAAACACATATAAGTTAACCCTTGAGTTGCCTTACTGAAACGGTTTTGTACATCAACAGACAGCAGATAAATGGAAGTGTTCTTATTTTTAGATACTGTGTACAGAAACATGTCTTTATTTCCTGCTGGAGTTATTTTTGTGTATTTTTGGTTAGACGTGTGTTGTGCTAACTATGCTGAACTCTTTTGAATCTTTATTTTCCTGTTTCCTTCCTGTCCATGTTCAAAACGTAACATGAAATCCCATTAAAATGTGTTAATGAGACAGTGATGCATCAGTGTTTTACCTTCCCATCTGTCTGAAGAACTGCTCCTCAAACTCACGGATGGCTTTACGCCGTCTCTTCTTTTCGGCTCGGGTCTCACGCAAGCACTCCAGCAACTCAGACCTGCAATTCGTGGAAACAAATCGTTGGTTCTTCGGTTCTTTTGAAAAAAAAAGAACCTTG
Source organism: Triplophysa bombifrons (assembly GCA_029783895.1). Classification (NCBI taxonomy): domain Eukaryota; kingdom Metazoa; phylum Chordata; class Actinopteri; order Cypriniformes; family Nemacheilidae; genus Triplophysa; species Triplophysa bombifrons. The sequence continues at coordinate 896,043 of CM056460.1, read as the reverse complement.
TCATTGTTTACTGCTCTTTTACAAAAAGGTACAGTAAAAAGTGCCATAAAATGTATTAGAATGAAACAGGATTTAACATTTGTCATGAAGAGTTTGATTTCAGTTAATAATTTTTTTGTGTACGTTTCTTAAACAAAGCAATCTTATGACTTTAGATTTAAAATTTTCATAGTATAGTTTGTAATATTTTGGATTATTTTGGATCTCAACCGACCCTTTACTTTCGTTTAAAAGTCACACTGAATATTTTCTTGTTTTTACTCCAATATACTCTTACTGTGTGTTCCCACCAAACGTGAATGAAGCATTAAGCACGAGTGATTTACATGTTAAGTCAATGCAACGACGCGATAGGACATCCTGCGGCGTGATTCGCACAATGACTCTGTGCGAATTGAGCATTCCGGCCGTTTGATGCGCGAAACACGAGAGTTTAAAAATCTGAACTTTGTCGAAAATTTGCACCGCTTTAACCAATCAGGAGCTTGCTCTAGTAGTGACGTGATTATGATGTAGCGAGCGGAGGCAGAAATCCGAAACAACAATGGAGGACAAAATCATTGTTGCTGTATGGTGGAGCTGTACGATACATCTTACTTTTATCCAAACAGGAATAAAAGAATCTTGCTTGGAAGAAAGTAAGTGAGGAGGTCGGACAATCTGGCAAGTTGTCAAAAACGATCTTTACACAATTTAAGGAATATATATATATGGGACTAAATGAGTGTGTCAGGGATCACGTGGCAGGAACCCAATTGCAGGCAGACAGATGGACACGAGACGAGATGGTAGGGGTAACAGGACTTTTAATATACAAAAAAGGAACAAAACAAAAACCCACAAGGGGGAAAACAAGACTGGAAAACTAAATGACAAAAAAAACAAGAACACACACTAACTAGACTAAGAAATAAAACACTTTATGCAAACAACTAAACTAGATTTACGGGAGACAAGGTACACTACGCGTAGCAACAGGATACACGAACAAGGTATGATAAATGCAGAGCAAGGTATGACACACAAAGCTACATACAACGAACCAGCACAGGACAATGAAACATGAGAGGTATAAATAGGGGAACAAACACAGGATAATTAAGTAGGGACCAGGTGACACAGATCAAACACTAAGGGGAAGCTAATGAGACGGAAAGGGCGGGAAACACAGACGAGACTCGGGGAAAGTATGGAAGCCCACAAGGGCAAAAACATCTCTCCCCACATGAAACAGGGGATTCTGTTTTGGTTCTGCCTCAAGACCACGAAATAGTCAACCAAGATTGGCAGAACCGTGACACAGTGAGGAGGTCGTACAATCTGTAAAAAACACTCTTCATTCAATTTGAGCTATATATATAGAGCGGGGAAAATAAGTATTTGACACATCAGCATTTTTATCAGTAAGGGGATTTCTAAGTGGGCTATTGACACAAAATGTCCACCAGATGTAGCCACCTAGCCAAATATTGAATTCATATAAAGAAATCAGAACATTTAAGCATACAAGTTCAGTCATAATAAATAAAGTGAAATGACACAGGGAATAAGTATTGATCACACTGTAATTGTCACAACATTATAATAATGTATAATTTGTTTTCAACCAATGTCATAATTTAGAATTATAAATCGCATTTAGTATTATTTAGTGATTTTACTTGGTAAAGGTGAAGTGCTTTTATTTTGAAGTTTCCGCGCAAGGTCTTATGGGGACGTACGCGTGTGAGAGAGTCGTCAAGTTAACAGCAAGAGAAGCAGGGACAATTTAATGCTCTGATAAAAGTGTTAAGGTTGATATAGTGGATGTCAGCGATCTAAGGAAACATTTATTCCCTTGTGTACAGCATGCAGCCAACGAGGTATGCTGTTTTGTGTCTGTATTTTACGTTGGTGAACGTTATTTTACATGCTGCGCATGCCATTGTATGTGCATATTAAGCTAATGCAGTCTTTATTTTCTCGTTATACTGTATGTTTAGTTTTCACGGTGGATATGGAGAATAAGCTTCAAATAAACCCGTTGCAAGAAAACCACTTGTGTCTGCCAGTGCTTCGAGGGAATTATAGTGAAAACTCGAACTGTTCATCAACGCGAGTGGACATTAATCGACAGCGCGCAAGTTCAAAGGACTGAAGCCGAAAACATGCACGCACGCAGACAGAAGTAAGATGACGCACAGATCTTAATGAACAACGTTTTCAAGACAAAGCCATAAAGAACTGGAACACTAATAAGTCAAAAGTGATCTAAAGAGGGCTTCTGTTAAGGTTTGCCAAAAAGATTTACGTCAATATAGCATCTGTGTGTGTAGTAAATGTTTTTGATTTATGTGACTATGTAATATACATTGAAGCTTGCCATTTTGTAGACACAGTGCCAAAGTTGAGTTAACCTGGGGCTCCCCTTTTTGTGCACATTTTCTAATCACATTTGAACCTCATTGAAAACTGAAATTTGAAAATCATTTAAGCGTACAAGAAACAATACGTAAGTGACATTTACATTTGAGTATGCGTTAAAGGCAAACATAAGTTTAATTTAACAGTTTAATTACAGCCTTTATCTAGAAAAGTTGGGTCAATTTAAAGGATTAGACAATGTCAGAGTCAAGTGAGCCTACAACTCAGGTTAGGGAAAGCATAGAAGAAGATCAAGTTGGTGTTGCTGAAGTCCAGCAAGAGAAAGCGCAGCAGCCAAAACGAAGTCAAAGAGTCAGAACTCTAACCGAAAAAGGTAGAGAATTGCAAGATAAAAAAACTAAAGCGCTTTATCAAAGGTTCAGTTACATTTATGATAAATGGAGAACCCAAGTTAAATCTTCAAAGAAGTCATTATCACAGTCAACAGAGCCCTTACCTGATGATCTGCTTAATGACATCATTGGTTGCATCACAGGTCTTTCTGCGGACGTTCAGCGTGTTTATGATGAACTACGTGACGTCTCAATTCCAGAGCAAGACACGCGTCGAAAAGTGGATCTGTGTGTAGAGATTTCCAAGTTCATTGTATCCAAAGCCTCAAGTCGACTAGATGGAAAGATTCCAGAAGGAGAAAAACAAGATTGGCCTGAAGCAGGCTCTCTCTTCGACTCAAGTACAAACAAATCAGGTTCTATCACTTCTTTCTTGAAAAGCAACTCGGTGCATTCAAGTAGGTCTTCTGTTAAACGACAAGAAGCTGCTGCTGAAGCTGCTGCAAGCCAAGCTGTTCTGAAAGTGTTACAAGAACAAGAGAGAGAACAATTGGAAGTACAGCGCCTAGAAGCAGAAGCTAGAAGGAAGATAGCTGATCAAGAAGCAGCGGCAGTAAGGCGTTGTTTAGAACGAGAAGCAGAGGAAGTGAAACGAAGACAACAGAAAGAGGAAGACGAATCTAAAATTAAGGCTCAAATGGAAGAAGAGTTTGGAGCTTTACAGAAAACTCTGGAAGAAAAACGGATGAAGATACAGCATCTGGAGGCAGTAAAAGGTCTTAATGCAGCACGAGCAAGAATGCAGGTATATGATCAAATGAAAGTCATAGAAGAAGAACGGAAAGATATACTGGAGCATGAGATGGTAGCAGATAATAAACTCCCGGCTCCTTCAAATCCTCAGGCTCTACGTATGACCTCAATCCCACAAGCTATCACCACCTCAAATGAAAGTACATCAGAGCTCATTACGGTGCTTGCAGGCGCTTTAAGTGCCAACAGAATTCCAGTTCCTGAACCTTCAGTTTTCAGTGGCGATCCATTGCAATACAACGATTGGAAACTCTCCTTTGAAACACTGATCGACCAGAAGAACATTCAAGACAAAGAAAAGATATACTACCTTCGAAGATATGTGAGTGGAAAAGCTAAGAAAGCCATCGATGGTTATTTTCTTCTCGGAACTGAGTCTGCCTATGTTGCTGCATGGGAGATTTTGGAAGAGAGATACGGAAACCCATTTACCATTGCAAAAGCATACAGAGACAAGCTTCAAGCGTGGCCCAAAATAGGATCTAAGGACAGCCTTGAGCTCAGGGAGTTCAGTGATTTTCTCCGTAGTTGTGAGGCTGCCATGGTTCACATCAAGGTATTGGAAATCTTGAACGACTGTAATGAAAACAGGAAAATTCTCTCCAAGCTACCTGATTGGCTAACGGCAAGATGGAACCGGAAGGTTATCGAAGTAGAAGAAGAGATAAACCAATTTCCCTCCTTTAGCCAATTTGTCAAATTTCTGACAAGGGAGGCCAAAATTGCCTGCAATTCTGTCACATCATTGCAGTCACTAAAACAAGATGAAGCTGAAAACCTAAAAGTCCAAAAACATCAAAACTTCAGAGCAAAGACACTGACCACAAGTTCCAGCGAACAGACTTTTATTACATGCACTTTCTGTAAGAAAACTGGGCATATTTTGCACAAATGCAGGAAGTTCATGCAGAAAGCGGTTTCAGACAGAATCAAATTCATTCGAGTTGAAAGTCTATGCTTTGGGTGTCTCAGGTCTGGTCACCAGTCAAAGAGCTGCAACAGTAGAAGTGTCTGCGACATTTGTAACAAGCTGCATCCTACCTGTCTGCATGAGGAGCGAGACAAAAAAGAACAAAGACCGCCAAAAGCCAAGCAAAATCCAAATCAAGAAAGATACAGAGAAACACTTCAATCATCCCAACATGAAGAAACCATAGCTGCTACTTCCAATAGAGCAATACTTGGTGAAGTTAATGCACAAACAGCTGCAGTAATTCCTGTCTGGCTTTCATCCCTAACTCAACCAGAAAAAGAAGTCCTTGTATATGCTCTGTTGGATTCTCAAAGCGACACAACCTTCGTTCTAAGCGAAGTAGCTGAAGTCTTGCAAGCAGACAAAGAACAAGTGAAGCTCAAGCTCTCTACTATGACCTCAAGAACCACAGTAGTAAGCTCTCAAAGAGTAAATAACCTACAAGTCAGAGGCTTTTACTCCAGTAAGAACATCTCCTTGCCACCCGTCTACACACGCGAGTTTATTCCAGCCAACAAATCGCACATACCTACAAACGAAACTGCTAAAGCATGGTCCCATCTAGAGCATCTCCAAGAAGGGATCGCACCTCTGCAGGACTGCGAAGTAGGTCTGCTTATTGGGTATAACTGCTCACAAGCTCTACTTCCAAGGGAAGTTGTGTTTGGCGAAGATCATCAACCTTATGCACAACGTACGGACCTTGGATGGAGCATTGTTGGTCTTAGACATCCCACTGTAGACTACGGTGATGCCATCGGAATTAGTCATCGCATAGTAGTGAGACAAGTGACACCAGGTGTGGAGCCTTCTCTCAATCTCAAAGCTGAAGTACACTATGTGAGCCGAAACAAAGTAAAAGAGATCACTCCCTCAGACATTATAAAGATCCTTGAGTCTGACTTTTCTGAAAGAGCTGGAGAAGATAATTTGGTGTCTCAAGAAGATCTCAAGTTCCTGACAAAGTTGAGAGAAAACATCACACAGAAACACAATGGTCACTACGAAATGCCATTACCGTTCAAAGAGGAAAGACCCAAATTACCTAACAACAAGACATGCGCAACTCATCGACTGCACTGTCTTGAAAGGAGATTAAAGAAAGATCAACAGTATTGCAAAGACTACGTAAACTTCATGGACGATATTATTTCACGTGGTGAAGCGGAAAAGGTCCCAGAGGAAGAAATTGACAACAGTCCGGCCTGGTACATTCCACATCATGGAGTTTATCATCCACGAAAACCAGGAAAAATACGTGTAGTATTTGACTGTTCTGCCAAGTTTAAAGAAACATCTCTCAATGACTACCTGCTTACCGGTCCTGATTTGACAAATACATTGGTGGGTGTTCTATGTCGCTTCAGAAAAGGTTCCATTGCAGTCATGTGTGACATTGAAAGGATGTTTCACCAGTTTCACGTGAAAAGGGAAGATCAAGATTATTTAAGATTCCTTTGGTGGGAGAAAGGCAACTTGGAAACTATACCATCAATTTACAGAATGAAGGTCCACTTGTTTGGAGCAGCCTCGTCTCCTGGCTGTGCCAACTTCGGCCTGAAACATCTGGCAGGACAAGGACGAGGTCAGTTCAGTGAAGACTCCATACGCTTCATTCAAAGAAATTTCTACGTTGATGATGGTCTTGCAAGTGTCCAAACTGTGAAGGAAGCCATTCAGCTCTCCAAAGAATCAAGAGAACTTTGCTCCACTGGCAAGCTAAGACTCCACAAGTTTGTTTCCAACAGTGAGATAGTGATGGCAACCATCCCAGAAGAAGAACGTGCCACAATCAAAGATCTAGACATGGCCTTGAGTTCACCGCACATGGAGAGAGCTCTAGGAGTAGAGTGGTGCATCACATCAGACTCATTCAAATTCAGAGTTCAAGTAAAACTTAATCCACTAACAAGAAGGGGTGTGCTCTCTACTGTAGCCTCTGTGTATGATCCCCTGGGGTTCATGGCGCCCTTTGTCCTTTTGGGGAAACAAATACTCCAGCAAATGTGCAGAGAAAAAATTGGCTGGGATGAGGAACTTCCGGAAAACCTAAGACCTAAGTGGGAGTCCTGGATCAGAGACCTGCCCAATCTTGCTGAAATGCAAATCAAAAGATGTTTTTTACCTTCAAATTTCGGCAAAGTGAAAGGATATGAACTTCACCACTTTGCAGATGCAAGCGTCTCTGGCTACGGTGAATGTACCTACCTTCGAGCCAAAAACATGTCCGATGAAGTTCATTGCTGTCTGGTAATGGGCAAGTCAAGAGTGTCACCAACCAAGGTCACAACTATTCCGAGACTTGAGCTCTCTGCGGCAGTTGTTGCGGTTCGAACTAGTGACATGCTCCAAAGGGAATTAGAAATCCAAGATCTGCAAGAGTTCTTTTGGACAGATTCCACAGTCGTTCTTGGCTACATAAACAATGAAGCTAGAAGATTTCAAGTTTTCGTAGCCAACCGGATACAGAGAATCAAGTCAAGTACTATACCTGAGCAATGGGCTTATGTTGCCTCTGAGAATAATCCGGCAGATCATGCCTCTCGGGGTTTAACTGCAGAGCAACTTAAGAACTCAAACTGGATCACAGGTCCAAAGTTTCTTTGGTGTAAAGAATTACCTGAAAGAGAACCCAAGGTGGGAGATATCAGACCGGATGATCCCGAGCTTCGCAAGGTGCTTGTGTGTAATACTAAAGCCAAAGAAGATAGATCTTTTCTGGATCGCCTACAGAAATTCTCTGATTGGTCAAGAGCAGTAAAAGCAGTTGCCAGATTGAAACGACAAGTCAAAGAATACAAAGGTGTGAAGCAAAGAACCAACGCAGCTACAAGCTTAGAAGAAAGGAAAGAAGCAGAACTCACTATCATCAAGCTAGTTCAGGAAGAAGCATTCTCAGAGGAGATAAAAAGCTTGAAAGCAAAACGGGTAGTTACCAAGACCAAAAACAGTAAGCTGTATAAATTGAGTCCTTTTGTGGACGAAGAGGGTATTTTAAGAGTGGGAGGACGCCTAAGTCAAGCCACGTTACATCCACATGTGAAACATCCAGCAATACTCCCAAAGAACTGCCACATATCAGTCTTACTCATTGAGCACTTTCACAAAAGAGTACAACATCAAGGACGTGGAATGACAATGAATGAACTGCGAGCTAATGGATGGTGGATCCTGGGATGCAGCAGTGCTGTCTCATCACACATCTCCAAATGTGTCAAGTGCAGAAAGTACAGAAGAGGTACTGAAGAACAAAGGATGGGTGACTTACCACAAGACAGAACGGAGATGACTCCACCCTTCACTTACGCAGGCATAGACTGTTTCGGCCCATTCTACGTAAAGGAAGGAAGAAAAGATCTGAAGAAATATGGTCTCTTACTTACCTGTCTATGTTCAAGGGCCATACACATAGAAATGATTGATGACATGACAACTGATGCATTTATTAATGCTTTAAGGGCGTTCATTGCCATAAGAGGAAATGTGCGTCAACTAAGATGTGACCAAGGAACTAACTTTGTTGGTGCAAGGCGAGAGTTTGCAGAACTCCTGAAAGGAATGGATCAAGAAAGAGTAAAGGCTCTAGGATGCGAATTTTTTATGAACCCTCCAGCGGCAAGTCACATGGGCGGTGTCTGGGAGAGACAAATAAGAACAGTAAGGAGTGTTCTAACTGCAATACTTGACCAGTCATCGCGAAGGCTTGACAGCACCTCTCTAAGAACATTTCTGTACGAGGTTATGGCTATAGTTAACAGCAGACCACTCACAGCTGAACATTTGAATGATCCATCTGGACCTGAACCTTTGACTCCGAACCATATCCTTACAATGAAGTCAACCATTCTTCTGCCCCCACCTGGACAATTTGTTGGAGAAGATCTCTATCTTCAAAAGAGGTGGCGTCGAGTGCAGTATTTGGCTAATGAGTTTTGGACCCGATGGAGGAAAGAATATCTATTAAACTTACAACCAAGACAAAAGTGGCACATGGACAAAAGAAACTTGAAGGTCAATGACATCGTCCTTCTGCAAGATGATCTGATACCACGCAATGAATGGAAGCTAGCAAGGGTCTCGGAAGTCTATCCAGGGTCAGACAGTAGGGTGAGAAAAGTAAGGTTGCTAGTTAGTAACACTACATTTGACAAAAAGGGAAAATCCATAACTAAAACAGTGTTTCTTGAAAGGCCCATACATAAAGTTGTTACTCTGCTTGAGGCAGACTAAAGAGTTTTTTGTTTTTATTGAAACTCTATGCTAAATAGTTAAATACCAAAAGGTTAGAAGTTTTGTTTACAAGTTTATTTGCAACATCCATTATGTGTAGAGAAATCCACATTAAGGTTTGTGTGATTTGGTGGGAGTGTAATTGTCACAACATTATAATAATGTATAATTTGTTTTCAACCAATGTCATAATTTAGAATTATAAATCGCATTTAGTATTATTTAGTGATTTTACTTGGTAAAGGTGAAGTGCTTTTATTTTGAAGTTTCCGCGCAAGGTCTTATGGGGACGTACGCGTGTGAGAGAGTCGTCAAGTTAACAGCAAGAGAAGCAGGGACAATTTAATGCTCTGATAAAAGTGTTAAGGTTGATATAGTGGATGTCAGCGATCTAAGGAAACATTTATTCCCTTGTGTACAGCATGCAGCCAACGAGGTATGCTGTTTTGTGTCTGTATTTTACGTTGGTGAACGTTATTTTACATGCTGCGCATGCCATTGTATGTGCATATTAAGCTAATGCAGTCTTTATTTTCTCGTTATACTGTATGTTTAGTTTTCACGGTGGATATGGAGAATAAGCTTCAAATAAACCCGTTGCAAGAAAACCACTTGTGTCTGCCAGTGCTTCGAGGGAATTATACACACTTTATTTAATACAGCTTCAAGACACCTCTTGTATGGAGAGACCAGTCATCTGCATTGCTCAGGAGTGATTCTGGCCCATTCTTCCACACAAATGGTCTTTAAATCTTGATGATTCCTTGGGGCTCTTTTATGAACTTTGATCTTCAGTTCTCTCCATAGATTTTCCATGGGATTTAGGTCAGGTGATTGACTGGGCCATTCAAGCAGCTTGATTTTCTTTCTTTGAAACCACTTCATTGTGTCCTTGGCCTTGTGTTTGGGATCATTGTCTTGCTGAAATGTCCAACCTCTTTCATTTTCAGCTTTCTGGTAGACGGCAGCAGATTTTTATCCAGAATGTCCAGGTACATTTCTCCATTCATCCTGCCTTCAATAATATGAAGTCTGCCAGTACACCTTGCTGAAAAGCAGCCCCAAACCATGATGCTTCCACCCCCAAACTTAACTGTTGGTATGGTGTTCTTGGGGTGGTGGGCAGTGCCATTTCTTCTCCAAACATGGTGTGTAGAATAACTGCCAAAAAGTTCAATTTTGCTTTCATCATACTATAGTCTCCCAATAATCCACAGGCTTTTCCAAATGCTCTTTGGCAAACTTTAACCGAGCCTTAACATGCATTTTGTTCAGCAATGGAGTCTTGCGTGGTAAGCGTGCATGGATGTCATGGCGGTTCAGTGCATTGCTTATAGTTTTCTTTGAAACAACAGTACCTGCTGATGCAAGGTCTTCCTGAAGTTCTGCCCGAGTAGTTCTTGGCTCTTGAAGAACTCTCCTGATTACTCTTTGGACTCCTCGGACAGGGATCTTACGTGGCGCACCTGATAGTGGCCGGTTTATGGTGAACTGATGCTCTTTCCATCTCCGGATAATGGCCCCCACAGTGCTCACAGGAACATTCAGCATTCTGGAAATTTGCCTATAACCATTCCCATCAAAATGCTTTTCAACGATAAGATTAAGATCTACAGAGAGTTCTTTGCTTTAACCCATCATGAAGTCTTACCTGTGTGCCTCCTAGGTAATGAGAAGCCTTTATAGGCCATCAATTAGGACTAAAGCAGCTGATATCAATTAGTACTGATAGGGGCAGGGTTTCTCTCTCAATACTGACAGATTTCAGGTGATCTCATGCCTTTCTATGCCATTTTGCACCTTGTTACCTTCATGTGATCAATACTTATTCCCTGTGTCATTTCACTTTATTCATTATGACTGAACTTGTATACTTAAATGTTCTGATTTCTTTGTATGAATTCAATATTTGGCTTGATGGCTACATCTGGTGGAAATTTTGTGTCAATTGCCCACTTAGAAATCCCCTTACTGATAAAAATGCTGATGTGTCAAATACTTATTTTCCCCGCTGTATATATATATATATATATATATACGAGACTGGAGCCGCCTGGCAGAAGCCCCTCCCATGATGCAAACTCGTGTCTGTTGTGAAGTGAATTTCATGGGCAAATGACGCAGGTAAACTCAAAATGTTCAAGCGTCCAACTATGCGGGAAAACCGCAATTTATTCCCTTTAGTCGCGATTGGTGGGAACGCTCTATTAGGGTGACTGAGGGTTTGTGTACCTGGAGGCCTCGTGTAGATTGGACATGGTCACGGTGGAATGTCTCACGGTCTTAATCTCATCCAGAGGGGACACGAATGCTGTGTCACTGTCTCCCTCCTCCCCCCCACAGCACGTCTTCTCTGGAAAACACACAGGCGGGGGGGTGTACCGCACCGAGTCTTCATCTGACCCCTCCTCTTCTTCCTGTCAAACGTTGACAACAGGCTGTGTTAGGAACTGATGATTTCTTTTTTCAAGAGCACATATCACGAGCTGAACTGCATTCACAAATCAAATCTTACTTCTGTCCAAAAAAATCATTTACATTACTGAGACAACATTTACACATTTGCACAATGACAATGATTATTAAAAACTCAGAAACTTGGATTATGTACTATCATTATGTATTATATTTCTGAAGTAACAGGTAAAGTAACAAATTGTCATATAAATTGTCATATTTAGATTTGAGTTTCTTTTTTGAAAAGTACAACAAATTTTCATTTATATATATTTTTTTGCTGAATTCAAATGAATATAGTTAGTTTGGCACTTATGTGTGCGCGGGAACAGATGCTAACATGTGTTTAGCTGTTCCAAAAAATCACACAATATATTGCACATATCTATTATCTATCTGTTATTATAAATTAGGAGAAATAGATAATGTTCCTTGTGACAATTCATTTCAGAATGTTTTTAGCAAGACTATAGGACTATGTTCTTTAATGTAATTAATTCTTATTTCTGTAGCATTTTTTACAGTTTGCATTGTTGCAAAGCAGCTTCACAAAACACATTGTAGAAAAAACAAACATAAGACAAATCAATATAAAAGAAATGTGTTGAAGATATTAGTCCGACTGTTAGGGTAAAAGCTGTAAGAACTTTTTTAAGTTAAATTAGTGAGGATAAGCCGCAGGTTTGGCAAACCGTTTGCCAGAGTTTCTGACCTCAGAACAGCAGTCATATGGTCAATGGGTTGAAATTTGATGTCAGAAAGTTATGATCTATTTTAGTTAGTTTAAATAATTGATGTTTTTATAGTACAATGATTATTTATTCTATGCACAGAAATAATAATAATAATAATATGAAATGATGAGTAGAGTTTAGGGATGTAACGATTCACTGTGAGCCTGCTGAAAATCGATTATAATATATCAAGCCGGTGTATTTTGAGTCGCAGTACATGTTTTGAACAGCAGGGGCCGCTGCGTTTACTGTACATTTGGAAAACGTGGATATGATCTCTTATAGCTATATATAAATATCTCTTAAATGTAATAATCCTAGAAAAGCACAGACAAAGTCTTAGTTTGTTTATAAAAAAAAAAAGCTTTGTATTATTCATCTTTCTTTTATTCAGAATTTGTTTTAAAATTGCAGTTTAGTTTGTTATTTGACATAATATATATATTTGTTTTATAAAGAAATGTGCAGAAAAATTGAGAAATAATAAAAGGGCAGTTGTTAATTTCTAATTTGACTTAAAAAAATTGTCTAAATCTAATTAGTCTGTTTTGTAAAAATAAATCTTGACTGAATCATATCATTAGATCAGTTTCATCGCATCGTGAATCATTTCATCCCTACAAGGTTTTTGGACAGAAAACAGTAATAAGTGGACGGTGGTGTCTGTTGATATAAATGAGACTTACTATGGTGGTGATGGTGGGTGTGGCACAAAGAAGATGCTTCACCATCTGGTATCTGTCATAGAGTGGTTTCACCAGATTTCTTTCTTGTTTTGTACCCTGCGGCCACAATCATAAAGCCTTTTTGTTTGGATATTATGGACATAATCCTAATCTAAACTCAATTAACTGGAATGTTTCAATATAAAAAATCCTCTTACAGGTCGACCGTGTAAACTCTCAAAATACAGCAGACATTTTTGCAGCGTGATCTTCTCCAGAGCCATCTGTCTTTGGGTCATCTCCTGCGGACAGAAGAGCGTGTGTCGGGTTCAATCTCAAAGGGACGTCCAGCGGAGCGCAGATGGTCTCTTACCTTCATGTTGTCCGGCAGGCCGAGGGACTGACGTTTCTCACGCAGCCGTGTCAGGAGCGTCTCCACCGTCTCCTCCAGAGAGGGGTCGTGCTGCTGCTCTGACGGATCCTGATGGCCGTTCATGTGTCCGCAGACGTCGGTGGTCTGGCAGTCGTCTTGTCTGCGGGTTTCCTCAAATGATTGTTTCAGCTTTAAATCTGAGAGGAGGGTTAGATAAACCGGCTGAGTTAATATCGTTTTGAGCTGTGATCAGGATAAAAAATATCTTATCATTTATTTACTCATTCTCATGCCAGTAAAGGACATAAAAAACTTTGTTTGTGTTCAGTTGGTCACTTTATATGCACAACACAGAAGCTCCAAAAGCACATTTATCCATCACTGAAAGAATCTGAAACCTCATGATGAAATATCGGCTACTCATGAGACTCACAAGAACCTAAAACATCTCAAAGTGATCAAAAACTTCTTGCAGTAACATTAAAAGAACATTGTTTCGAAGTCATTGCTCAATGTACTGAAAATCTTCTTAATATGTTGGTATAGAAATGTAATTCATACATAGTTAGTGGAATGTTTAAAACATTCAGGAACATTGTTTGCCAAACTTAATAGGTCTTAAGATAATCTTTTTAGCTTGGTAAATGCTCTTATGGGTTAACATTTACACGCTTGAAATATCAAAAGTTCTTGGCAGAATCTATTTATATATCAGTTTTAAAGGGACGGTTTATTCATAAATGAACATGAGCAATTTACTGATTTAAATTTTTAATTCAACATAATTCAGTATTTAATCATAATTACCATTATTATGTTCTTTCCCTTGCTCAAAGAATCATTTTAACATAGGATCAAATTATTTATGTATTTCTATTGCTGTATCGTAACGCGTACAGATTTATTTTGTAATTTAAACAGAGAAAATTTAAATATGTTCTTAAATCAATGAAAGAATAGGAAAAAAGGAAGAAATAGAGGGGAAAAGAAGTGTCCATGAGTGATGTTCTCATCCCCTGTGACATTTTAAAAGTACTGTTTACACACACACAAAAATATTTACATTAAAGTTTTATTTTATTTGAAATAACACATCTACCAGTACTTTTTTTAAAGATAAACTTTATATTTATCTAGTTAAAAGCTTAATATTCTTTTGCTGTGTAAAATACTTTTTCATTCTCATTACTGATTCAGGTAGTTTTCCAAACTTTCTTTTTTTTATTCAAATATACTCTGTGGATGTTTTCTCACGTATGATTAATGAACTTGCTGAGACATCTTGGCCTCACTTTTTCTTAGTAAAACATGCTCTGCCATTGAAATGGTTTCTGTAATGAGAATTTTTAAGGTTTGTGTTAAACCATCAGTAAAGATTTTGAAATTTATGGTTTTAAATTCGCCTTTTATCTGTTTTTTAAGAACATCATGTTTGACACATTGTAACCAATATTTCTTGAGAAACACCCATCTACCAATCTACTTCGATTGTTTATCACAGATTTGGTAAACAATACACATGTCTAAGAAAAGCATTACTGACGGTGACTTCAGTCTCTCTTACCTTTGAGTTGCTTGCGAGATCTGGCCAGTTCACTCATGAGCTTGAAAATCTCTGGATTGGCCGATTTATCATTATGTGAAGGCTGTGAGAAAGAGATGTGAGCTGAAATCAGTCTACAACATATTCTCCTGATCTCCTAACATATATTGCTCAAGTTATCTTCCCCGAGTCCCACTGGACAGAAGATTCAATACCTCTCATCGCCAGCAGAGGGGGCAGCAGCACACTATATAACACACTACACTGAATCATACAGACAGAAGCTTACATGAAAGCAACTTAATTCTCACCTTATAGTTCATCTCTTGCTCAAAGTGCTCCTCAAACCTTCTCACTTTTCTCTTGAGGGTCTGAATGTGTTTGCTGAGGAGTGAGATGGAGGTCACTTCAGCTCCAGGAGCCTCTGTTCTCACAAGCCCACGAGCCCTAAACACACAAACACACACATAAACACTTACTCATGCATGTACATGTGCAGTACAGAACAACAGTCCATTTCAACATCCAGAAAAAGAAGATCGACTGATATTTGGCAAATCTGTGTCAGCAACGCAAAGGTTTAGGGTCCAAACACACACAAAGTAAATGGATTAAAAGGATTGTAAATCGCTTTGGATAAAAGCGTCTGGCAAATGTAAAATCTCTCCGATTTATTGACATATCTGGACTGTTTAGTGTCTCTTGTTTCACTCCGTGGCCTCTTGCTTTACACAATGAACAACTGATGAACAGCTTTTGGAAACTCATGAAGAACGTTAATAATGACTAAACAAACTACAAGTAGGTCAGTGTGTCACTAGCAGCTTGTGAATGCAGTGAGCTGCTGTTCAGGAAGGGAGCAGATCTGAGAGAGTCAAGTGTGTGTGAAGGCTAAACCCTAAAGTATGGGGACAAAATGTCCCCACAAAGATGTCAATATCCAAAATACTTGACATTTTTTGGTCCCAAGCTTATAAATCATACAGAATTAACTTTATTGAAATCTAAAAGAGCAGAAAGTTTTGTGTGATTGTTAGGTTTAGGGGGTGGGTTTGGGGTAGGGAATATTATATACAGTTTGTGCAGTATAAAACCATTGTGTCCCCATAAAACATGGAAACCCAACATATGTGTGTGTGTCTGTGTTCGTACATGATGAGATGCTGTGTGCAGGGTGGAGACGGGGCAGATTCAGGGTCTGTGTTGAAGCGTTGACTGTGACTGAAGCTGGAGCAGCGAGGAGAGGGCAGGGGGCTGTTGTCGTCTGTGATGTGCTGGATGAGTCGGCTGGGACCTGGCCTCTGCTGGAGATCACTGCTACACTCACCATCCGCCAGTCTGACATCTACACACACACAGGAAGATGAAAGCAGCATGTCTTAGCACAGAGAAACCACAAACATTTTCACTTCACTGAACCCGCGCTGCTAAAATAAAACATATGTTAGTCTAAACTTCAAACTCACTGCCATGAAGCAAGTTTGCTGTTGTTAGGGTGTTGCTATGTGGTTGCTAGGGATGTTCCATTTTTTCAAATCAACAACCCTTCATTAGTCCTAAATTAAAACTAATCATTAATAGAGGGGCAATGTCAAAATGAGCAAACTGAATCAAGCTGCTTTACTGTCAAACGTACAATTCAATATTTTCTAGAACGTCCCATGTGCATCTGCTGTGTTTTCAAGGCATTGTGCATAATATATTTAATAACATACACTAAAATTACTGACACGGGAAAATAAGGTCTCAAAAGAGTTTTTGTTATAGTTCCCGCATAAGAAAATACTGCAGCTTCATTATTTTTTATTTTACACATTCATGACTTCATAAAAACGAAACACAGAACATTTGATATAGTAGACAAACACACAGTTGATACAGACTGAATATGACTATATCTGAATGAATGGTTGAAAATGGAGAACACACACATTCAGAATCACACACTCTCTGTCAAGATGTGGTTAGACGAGTGAAATGACAAACAGAGAATGCATTACATTCCAAATATACTGGAAAATCTAAAGTATTACAAAGTGTAACAAATTGTTGTTTCGCTCGACCTTTTTATAGTTCTTGTCCAATTGTGTGATGCTTATTATGGTGGTAATATTTATTATCATGTAGTAGCATCAATGTTTAGTGTATATTTAGCTCAGGTAGATTTGGAGCTTTTATCATTCATTGTGATATCAGAATCGTCTGAAAACACATCTCTTCCATCAACACCACTGATCACTTCTGACTTCTATCTCTTTTCTACTCTTTCAAATAAAAACTTAGTTCTGTTTACTGTGGCTATATGAGACCAGGTTTTTATTGCACTAATGCTTTTTGTCCTTATGTTGTTCCAGTTGCTTCCCTTGTTTCCATCCTCTGTAAGTCGATTTGGATAAAAGCGTTGGCTAAATGACTCAATGTAAATCTATATTATTGTGTTGATATATCGGTTTATTGCAAATAATAACATCTTAAAATGATTTTTTTTTCAATTGTCACTGTCAGAAAATTCTAGAAATGTCTGAAGCACAGGGAAGGTGGGATGAAGCGATGGTGACTAATGTCTGGAACTTGGTTCGTGATCGTGAGGACAGTATTAATCATTCAAGACAAAAACGATCAAATGTATACTTGTGAAGTTTTAGTAGTGTTTTGTCAGGAGGATACCTTGTTATGTCTGCGTACGAGTTCTTATTCTGCATGTTAAATTTCATAAAGAAACAGTAAAATGAATGTTATATTGTGTTCATTATTTATTAAGACATCACGAGAACACGTTTGTTTGTTTGTAGGTGTAAAATAAAGAGAGTTTAAACGGAACGCGCACGTGCTGTACTGAATGCACCATACAGCTAATGTGATGAAATACACCTGAGGTTACTCTGCTCGGACACCTGCGAGAACCCGAGGGGACGAGACTACAAAAATCAACATCACAGCATCAAAATCACTTCTCTGGCAGTATTTGATATATTCCTCTCAATATACGATAAATTAGTCAATTTGTAGCCTAAAAGGTGCTGCAAATAAAAAAGAAACGCGTCTATCGTCCAGTTGCGCGCTGCACGCGAGCGTCCGCCGCCTGTGATCTCTCCATCATCTCCATCATCTCCATCATCTCCCTGCGTCCCAACATAAAGCCAACAGACACACACTTGCCCAAAGACAAGAGCCATCTTCTCCACGTCGAGCTATGAGCAAACACGCCCTCCAAAAGAAATCTTAACCGTGTCACTCATTCATTCTGCATCGCTCGCATGTCTTACCCAAAAGGCTTTTCTCCTCTCCGACGCCGTTGCACGAAGGATGCTGGCTCTCCTCTATGAAGCCCAGGGTGGGCGGACTGTCTTCTGGAGATGGATCTGAGGATGGGCTGGTGTCTCCTTCCAGCGCCTGGAGCTTCAACAGAGAGCTCTGCAGGCAAAAGCAGAACATGCCGACTTCAGCTTCTGCAGCACGAGGAGTAAAAAAGAAAGCCGCGACGCGTCGAGATGCGCGAGGAAAGACGCTACTGCGGTCTCACGCGACCCTCTGTTCTGCCTCCATCAGCGAGTCCCCCACACGATACACGCACCACGCGAGCGTCTGAGGGCGTGCGTAAGTGCGCGAAACAGCTTGCGTTTACGTGCCTTACTGCTGCAGTTCTTTATGTGGCATGGATTATTCATGCCCGTCTTTGAGAGGTGGAGAAAGAGAGACGGGGAGAGAGGGAGGGTGAGAGAGAGAGAGATAGAGGGAGAGAGAGATAGAGAGAAAGAGAGAGAGAGACAGAGAGAGAGGTAGAGAGGGAGGGGGTCTGCTGGCGTCAGCAAGCTGGCTGGAGCTGGTTCTTCTGTGACAGGTGCGGCGGGGGCGTTCGAGTGTGATGCACGAGCGCGTGGGATGCGTGGGGGGGTCGTGAAGGCTTTTCCAGCATCTGGGGGTGTGAGGTGTTCACTGCGAGCGTTGACATCACGGCCACTCCCAGCATTCATTCATAAAACACGAAACAGATGCTGCAGAGCACGAGACACGACACTGACGAAAAGACGAGATGTGACGAGCCGAGCTCAGATCGATCAAATCTGCAATCAAAAGTCAATATGATTGAAGATCTCAATATGAACTCAAACATTTCTCATCGAATTTACACGAATCCAGATGATGTCACTTCTACATCCACCATCATTTGACATTGAGGGAGAAACGTGAGACTGAAACGCAACAGAGAGCTGTATAAGAAGTATAAAAGACCTGAGCACTGTGCTTTATTTAATTATATTCGAATATTGTGTTGTCTGTTTAGTCCTATAATATAAAACTCAGAGACTTTGTACATTTCTGAGGCAGTTCTATAACTTCTGGTGGCCTCGGTTTATTTATAAATTTGACATATAGGCACGATGTTACTTTAATCTATTTACAGTAGCTCAATATTTCTGTCTTCGTTTTCCCACATATCTGACGGGTTGTGTTTGGTGATGTGACTGTAAAGGCTGATCTGAGACAGGGTGAGTCATCCTCTCTTTCTGGAGGGGGGGAGAGATTGAGTGGGGAACGCCACTGACGCTAAACCAGATCCAGCACATCCGCAATCTTGATCAAAGCTGATTTTTATTTCACTGAAATACAGCGAATGAATGGAGAGCATCTCCTCATCCTGACATGCATCAGTCACTGCTCTCTTCTCCATCAACCACCATCATCGGTGTCAAGTATGTTTCAAATGACACTCTCAGTGTAGGGAGACAGGCGTCATGATGTTTTCTGAAATATTTTATAGGGTTGACGGTCAACCGTGAGCTTCTGTTTCCATGGTAACAGTGACTTTCTGATTGATTCTCTTCACCATTTTTATGGGTATGAATTGACAAAAATGTAAAAATAAAAATGAGGAACTGTGTGCTTCTAACCAGCAATTCTGTTTCCGTATTGATCTACAGCTTGTCATATTTATATTGGTGAATATTGGAGTTTTTCTGTAATATACATTGACAATACATCAAATCTCCATTTAAACTTTATACAAGTTATTTATCCAAACAAATCAAGAGTATAGCGTTAGTTCTGGCAGGTCACGTGAGTCAAGCTCGCATCAGCTGATCCTCATCGACTTAGATGACGCAATCACAGCTTCCGTATTTAGGGGTCATATGGCGGAAATACGTGTTTTTCTGTGTCTTTGGTGTGTTATAAGTTTTCCATGCATGTATTAGACACGTAATATTGCAAAAATGTTAGTGTCGGAACAAAAGATGCGTTCTATCTAAAAGCCAATGCTCACCCAGACCTGCCTGAAACACCTCGTGTAGCCACACCCCCACGCATGTACGTCACTTTGTGGCATGATTTGACTAAGACCGCCCAAATGTATACGCAAGTAAGGTGGGCGGTCTTGTAAATCTCATTGTACCGTCACCGTCCAATAGCATCTGGCTGCAGACGAGATGCACTGTCAGACACATGGAGAAGGGTCTGGCTGCAGACCAGATGCACTCTCAGCCCAGATGCACTGTCAGCGGCGCATGCGCACTCCGACACATGCAGTCTCAGCCACGTGTGTGAATGAAATGCACCTACAGGCCAATTGTAAGTATATTTATTCAATATTAAATTTATCTATTTATTTATTCTCATACAATATTAAGTCGAAGTGACAGTGTTGTTTTAACTACATTCAATTCAAACAAGATTAAGTCGAAGTAAAAGTGTTATTATGAATTATTTGACAAATGTAATCGAAAACGTTCTTTAACATTATCAGACGAATGTTGTAAGTATATTGATTTCATTCATACAGTATTAGATAGATATAAAAGTATTGTTTTAAGATATAAGACAATGTTTTCGAAAACTAACTTAATCCTTATAATCAATAGTACCAGATGTATCGCATCTATGATACTTGGGTAATGATACCTGTTCTTCGTACAGTAATTTATTGAAGAACTAACGTTATCTAAATTAATTTTGTAGCGTTGCTTGACAACTCACAGGAAAGTTTGTAGGTGACCTGCACTTTATAATTATTTTTTAGACAATGTGTTTCTCAAAATTATTTAATATGACGTTGAAATCTATCAAATATAGGGATGTAACGATTCACTCAGCTCACGATGCGATTTATTCAAGATTTATTTTTACAAAATGAACAACTTCCCTTGTATTATTTCTTAAATGCTTCACGTTTCTTTGTATAATAAATTATGTTTAATTTCAAACAACAAAACTAAACTGCAATTTTAAAACAAAAGAATATTAGAACAATTATTTTTATATAAACAAACTAATACTGTCTGGGCCTTTCTTGGATTTTAAGGCATTTTTACGAAATATCAGCAAGTCCACGGTTTGCAGTGAACATGGTGGCCCCTGCTGTTTAAAAATGTATTTCCATTCAGTTCACACCTCAACCGATTTGAATCGTCACACATTATAATCGATTTTCAATCGGCTCACAGTGACTCGTTGGATCCCTATAAAATAACGTAACAAAAACAGAATAATATTATACACATCAGAATGATTTTCATTTCTATCTAAATTTTTGCTTACAGATGCATCAGTCAATAGTCCTAGCAGGTGTAAACCACCTGATACCACAGTGCATTTCTTGTTGCACATCATTTCATTGCCCTTTGTGCCCTTCACTGAAGCCAATGACAAAAATGAAAGTTCAGGCTCATTGGGAAGTCCACTTAAGAAATGCAATCATTTTTCAAGGTGAGATTAGTGTATTTCAAAATGGTTTGAATTTGTCTGTTTGAAGTACTTAAACAGGTACAAAAATATATGAGAGGCTATTCAAGGCATTTGAAACATACTCTTGCGCAAACTACCAAAAATCTTTCAATCCTTGTGTCATTAGATCATTTTCTTTCTAATTTAATAATTAATTTGTTTATATATACTTTTACCCCTGTCTTATGCCCCATGGCTCGAAAAGGACGCAACAAAAACGGAGACACACAAGAAGGTGCAAATAATGTCTAGAATTTATTAACGAAATGAAACTATACATAAGAAAAACAAGCTACCTTAAAAAGGTAGTCGTAAAGGTAACAACGCATGCACTCTCAGCCGCGCATGCGCACTCGTCACATGCACTCTCAGCCGCGCAAGCGCACTCGTCACATGCACTCTCAGCCGCGCAAGCGCACTCGTCACATGCACGCTCTTACGTATTTCACGAGGTGAACTGTAAGGTTCTATTAATAAAATGTGAAGGTTACTGCTTTTTAAGAGTACCGTGCATACTGGTGGTTCGGGACAAGGCCTGGTATTTATTATAATTATAGCTGAAATACATTAATGAACATCTACACTAATCATTTTATGTGGGTTCGATCCCAGGGGATTGCAAATACCTATGTAAAATGTATAGGATAAGCAATGTAAGTGGCTTTGGATAAAAGTGTCTGCCAAATGCCTAAATGAATACAATGATAATGAAAATACATTACTAAATAAAATCTTTTCTTGTACACGTATTCTTCTGGCCTAAAATTATAAACAAACACACATAAATACACAAATGTCTCATTCTACAATAAACAGGTGCTTGTTAATCAATGGTTTAATGAAACAGTTTTATTATATAGATATATATAAAGAGCAGGACAGGTTATATGTGTCATTGTGAAAAAAATTAACATAAAATCATAACACAAAACAAAAAATGGGCAACCCTGTTCAATTTTCGACTCTACAAAAGACTCTAAGGTGCATTTTGTCCGCCACATTCTCTAAAAATTGATGCATGTCCTGCATAAAAGTAAAAACAAACATCATAGGCTCTACACTATCATGCTCTATGATATCTGTAGCGAAGAACTTTTCCAAGGCCACGCAGCTTCATCATCCTCCATGCACATTATGAGTGGAAGCTGAACTGAGCCAAGAAGATCCCCAGAGTTCTCCAAGCACCACTGACTGGCAGTTTTTAAATCCGTCATGACACGCTCCTAAGAAACAACAATGCAGGAGATAAAATATATAAAAATATGCTGAACAATAATGGGCACAACCTCTCTAACAAAACCTACTTTTCGTGGAGACTGAACCACCTGCTTCTCCGATGCAAACTCACAGTTGAATAGAATGGTTTCATCTACCTAAAAAGCAAATATAAATTTTTGTTACCTTTACGACTACCTTTTTAAGGTAGCTTGTTTTTCTTATGTATAGTTTCATTTCGTTAATAAATTCTATACATTATTTGCACCTTCTTGTGTGTCTCCGTTTTTGTTGCGTCCTTTTCGAGCCATGTGGCATAACACAGGGGTAAAAGTATATATAAACAAATTAATTATTAAATTAGAAAGAAAATGATCTAATGACACAAGGATTGAAAGATTTTTGGTAGTTTGCGCAAGAGTATGTTTCAAATGCCTTGAATAGCCTCTCATATATTTTTGTACCTGTTTAAGTACTTCAAACAGACAAATTCAAACCATTTTGAAATACACTAATCTTACCTTGAAAAATGATTGCATTTCTTAAGTGGACTTCCCAATGAGCCTGAACTTTCATTTTTGTCATTGGCTTCAGTGAAGGGCACAAAGGGCAATGAAATGATGTGCAACAAGAAATGCACTGTGGTATCAGGTGCTTTACACCTGCTAGGACTATTGACTGATGCATCTGTAAGCAAAAATTTAGATAGAAATGAAAATCATTCTGATGTGTATAATATTATTCTGTTTTTGTTACGTTATTTTATAGGGATCCAACGAGTCACTGTGAGCCGATTGAAAATCGATTATAATGTGTGACGATTCAAATCGGTTGAGGTGTGAACTGAATGGAAATACATTTTTAAACAGCAGGGGCCACCATGTTCACTGCAAACCGTGGACTTGCTGATATTTCGTAAAAATGCCTTAAAATCCAAGAAAGGCCCAGACAGTATTAGTTTGTTTATATAAAAATAATTGTTCTAATATTCTTTTGTTTTAAAATTGCAGTTTAGTTTTGTTGTTTGAAATTAAACATAATTTATTATACAAAGAAACGTGAAGCATTTAAGAAATAATACAAGGGAAGTTGTTCATTTTGTAAAAATAAATCTTGAATAAATCGCATCGTGAGCTGAGTGAATCGTTACATCCCTATATTTGATAGATTTCAACGTCATATTAAATAATTTTGAGAAACACATTGTCTAAAAAATAACTATAAAGTGCAGGTCACCTACAAACTTTCCTGTGAGTTGTCAAGCAACGCTACAAAATTAATTTAGATAACGTTAGTTCTTCAATAAATTACTGTACGAAGAACAGGTATCATTACCCAAGTATCATAGATGCGATACATCTGGTACTATTGATTATAAGGATTAAGTTAGTTTTCGAAAACATTGTCTTATATCTTAAAACAATACTTTTATATCTATCTAATACTGTATGAATGAAATCAATATACTTACAACATTCGTCTGATAATGTTAAAGAACGTTTTCGATTACATTTGTCAAATAATTCATAATAACACTTTTACTTCGACTTAATCTTGTTTGAATTGAATGTAGTTAAAACAACACTGTCACTTCGACTTAATATTGTATGAGAATAAATAAATAGATAAATTTAATATTGAATAAATATACTTACAATTGGCCTGTAGGTGCATTTCATTCACACACGCGGCTGAGACTGCATGTGTTGGAGTGCGCATGCGCGGCTGAGACTGCATGTGTCGGAGTGCGCATGCGCCGCTGACAGTGCATCTGGGCTGAGAGTGCATCTGGTCTGCAGCCAGACCCTTCTCTCACCGTCGCAGCCTGATGTTCCCAATATGGTCAATGGTGTTACATTTCCGTGCAGTATTCGACCAATCACTAAACACTATTAATCTGGCCATTCATAGCACACCTCGCTTTTCACAGCGATGAGCTTTGTAAAATATCAGCGCGTTTCAGAGAGGTGGAGCAAAGAGGAGATACAAACATACACGGTATGTGGGAAATACAGCGTTTTTTAATCTTAAATCGTGTATACACATTGGATTACATCTAAAGCAAACAATAATATAAGTGTTAGCCGAGTCAAATGAGCCCTTTAAATTTAATTCAGTTAATAGCAGTTTATCGCGTCTCCAGCTCACATTTACCATCGGGACACAACTCTCTGTTATTCCCTTTCATAACTCTCAATTACGTTACACAAAGTGTAACACTTAAATGTAATTTAGAACAAACCACATCTGCGTGTTCTGTTCTGTTTACCCTGAGGAAAAACAAATCGTTGTAAGATTAAACTTAAAATAAACTGTAAACTTATTTCTGAAATCTGATTGGTTGATTTAAATGTTGTCCCAGGGTCAACATGATGTTGGACATCAAGCTCTTAGAATAATCAGGAAACCCTTAACAAATGCTAATTGTCAATCATTTTTTAACGATAGTGAACCTGACAGAAACAAAACATGTAAACTTTAATCCAAATGTCAGTTGATCTAATGTTGTAGAAAGAATATGCTTTACCACACAATATGTCAGTAGTTGCACTTTTCTTCTGTACGTAAAAGCATTAAACTGTGAGACATGAGAAATAAAGAAAATATAGATCACATTATAGACCTTCTATTACAGTGTTAGCTTTATCGAGTATGAATCTGATGTTTTTTAGCGTTTGTATGTCGTGTCTTACCTTGTATTGAGCAGGGTGACAGAGAAATCATTCCACGAAACAATCCCACAAACCTACACAACCCTTCATCACACACAGTAAAACACAACACATCAGCTGCTGATCATCTCTCTCACAATTCTCTCTCATCATTTTCATTTGATTGACACATTTTGTGTGTGTGTGTGTGTGTGTGCATGCGTGCGTGCGTGCGTGCGTGCGTGAAGTTTACTCTACTGTTTTAAATTAAAAGTCATTTAAATGTTTCTCTTGACCTCATAAACCTTCTGAAGGTGTATGATTACTCATCTGAGATACCCTTTTAGACCAGATCATATTGTGCAAATATATATTTTTTTTCGATACAACTTGGACTGAATTAATAATAAACATCTGGCAATAAGAGCTCAAATTAAATCAAGTTTAAAAAGGATTTCACACTGAAAATAACAACTGGTAGGATTTACACATTTTTTTGTTTAATTTACTTATTAATTTTGGACGCAGATTTTATTTTAAGTAAATTTACTTAAACATTTTTGTGGCAAGTTTTTGCAGACAGTTTTTTGTGAAAATATTTCATTAAAATTAATTAATAATTTTAATAAATTAACCCATAAAATTAAGTAAATCCAACTAGTTGTTTTTTTCAGGACTTTAAGAAATGAAACTACAAGAGAACAATTCAATACAACACAAACAAATAATGTCCTCTAGATCCTAAAAAAAACATCTGAGACTATAATGATATCAAGTAAAACTAACACAACAAACACAATATTACAACACTTGTATGAAGGTGTTACCTGGTGGAGAGATTTCAGCATCAGTGGGTCAGTCTTTGTGAAATCCTCATAGATTGGCCTCTAGAACCCAGATAGCACAGGTACATATGTAAGATGTCGGCTTAAGATCTGGAAAACATCTGCAGTGTAAAAACATCTTCTTAACATCTTAGAAAGAGCGGTTGTACATCTATTATAATACACATCTTACAGACATCTTCTAGAGGTCTATAGGACATCTGACAGCAGACTCAGAGATGTAGGGCAGATGAGCAAACAGCGTCTGCCAGATGTCTTGCAGAAGAAAATGTACGTGTGCTATCAGGGAAGGCTCTGGTTTGCCTGATGCTCATTTGGCAGTTCCTGTAAAAGTGACAGCTCTTCATCAGCCTTCTCCAGCCGCACTAGGGTACGGTCACACTTTCGGAGGGAAGGATACTGTGCACAACACGGCTGATACTTCAAAGGGGTTTTAATGCCATCAGAGAGTAATCCACTTAGTGAAGACAAGCAGGCAACATCCACAGGAGATACAAGGAATGGTCTGAACCAGTAACTGATACAAACAACAACTAGACTTGACAAAAAATGAAACAAAGAGAACTATATGTGACCCTGGACAACAAAACCGGTATTAAGGGGCAGATTTTTACATAATCTGAAAGCTGAAAAAATAAGATTTCTATTGATGTATGAGTTGTTAGAATAGGAAAATATCTGGCTGAGATACAACCATTTGCAAAAAAGACTAAATTGCCTATATTGATAAAATTGCCTTTTAAGTTGTTAATTAGGGGCACTGTAGAAGCTCATCAACTCACAAAAAACAAAGTTTTTATATATTTGAGGGAGGAAATGTACAAAATATCTTCATGGAACATGAGCTTTCTTAATATCTGAATGACGTCTGGCATAAAAAAGAAATCGATAATTTTTGCCCACACAATGAATTTTTGTCTTTACCTATACTTAACCTTTTTTTTTCTTTACTTTTAAGACTATTTTGTTGTCCTGGGTCACAAATGAGGTTTGGGGTGATGAGCTGCAGGTGCCAGGTGTGATCAAGGTGGTGTTCGGTGCAAGGGGTGATGGGAAATGTAGTCCGTGGCATTAAAAGTCCGTGGATTGTGAGAGCAGGTGAAGCTGGGAGAGAGCGCTGGTGCAGGGGGACGTGGTCAGCTGAGATGCTGAGTTTGTTACAGGCACATGTTGAGAGATAGAGATCATATCATTGGACTGTCATGAACAGAAACACCCAATGATGAAACAAAGATGGAAGAAAGATGGAACTGTCCTGCCGAGTGGACATAATGCATGAACAATGCTTGGCTGGAGGAAAAGCGAGAGAGAGAGAGAGAGAGAGAGAGAGAGAGAGAGATTGTCCTGTTTATAGTGAAGTCAGGAGAGTCTGGCCTGCACTAAAGAATGAGGTCACATGAAAAAAGCTAGTATACTAAAATAAAATAATGCCACAGTTGTTCTAAATCTTTACTGTCCAATCAAAATAGGTCATATATTTGCCAGAGAAAAAACAACACTCACTGTGCAGTTATTAAGGTTTTACATGGTGCTTTTATCTCAAAGCTATGCTTTTTTCTAATGTTATTTATTTAATAAACAGAAAGACCTCTCCATCCCAAGCAGCCTTGCTGTGAGGCAACAGTGCTAACCACAAAGCATCTGTGTCGCCCTGTTTGTGAACGTTAGGGAAACTCTGACACAGCCACATATATTCACATAATGTATTCCTGACTCCCTCGGGATCTGGTTGAAGCTCTGCCGGAGGTGGAAGTTGAAGATCTTTCTGACAGGCGATTCAGCCAAACGTTCCCAACAGACCCTCACAGTACGTTTGGGTCTGCCGCGTCTGTCCAGCTTCCTCCCCCGCCATCGGATCCAACTCACCACCAGGTGGTGATCGGTTGACAGCTCCGCCCCTCTCTTCACCCGAGTGTCCAAGACATACGGCCGTAGGTCAGATGAAACAACTACAAAGTCGATCATCGACCTCCGGCCTAGGGTGTCCTGGTGCCATGTGCACTGATGGACACCCTTATGCTTGAACATGGTGTTCGTTATGGCCAAACTGTAACTAGCACAGAAGTCCAATAACAGAACACCACTCGGGTTCAGATCAGGGGGGCCGTTCCTCCCAATCACGCCCCTCCAGGTGTCACTGTCGTTGGCCACGTGGGCGTTGAAGTCCCCCAGCAGAACGACGGAGTCCCCAGTCGGGGCGCTTTCCAGCAACCCTCCCAGAGTCTCCAAGAAGGCCGGGTACTCTACACTGCCATTTGGCCCATAGGCACAAACGACAGTGAGAGACCTATCCCCGACTCGAAGGCGCAAGGAAGCGACCCTCTCGTTCACCGGGGTAAACTCCAACATATGGCGGCTGAGCTGGGGGGCTATAAGCAAACCCACACCAGCCCGCCGCCTCTCACCCTGGGCAACTCCAGAGTAGTGAAGAGTCCATCCTCCCTCGAGAAGTGTGGTTCCAGAGCCCAAGCTGTGCGTAGAGGTGATCCCGACTATCTCTAGTCGGAATCTCTGAACCTCACGCACAATCTCCGGCTCCTTCCCCGTCAGAGAGGTGACGTTCCATGTCCCTAGAGCTAGATTCCGCGTCCAGGTATCGGGTTGTCGAGGCCCCTGCCTTCGACTACCACCCGATCCACTTTGCACCGACCCCTTACGGTCCCTCCTGTAGGTGGTGGGTCTACGGGAGGGTGGCCCCACGTCGCTCCTTCGGGCTGAGCCCGGCCGGACCCCATGGGGGAAGGCCCGACCACCAGGCGCTCGCATACGAGCCCCAACCCCGGGCCTGGCTCCAGGGTCTGAGTGGACCATGTTCTCCACCTCCATTGTCAACGCAGCCACTCGGAGCTGTGGCCGTAAGGTCTCCGGTGCCTGTCGAGGCGGCAATCCCCGAACCCGGTGGTGGACACCGGAAGTAAGGGATGCCGTCAAGCTGAAGAAGGAGTCCTATCGGGCCTGGTTGGCTTGTGGGACTCCCGAGGCAGCTGACAGGTACCGACAGGCCAAGCGGACTGCAGCCCTGGTGGTTGGGGAGGCAAAAACTCGGGCCTGGGAGGAGTTCGGTGAGGCCATGGAGAAAGACTATCGGTCAGCCTCGAAGAGATTCTGGCAAACCGTCCGGCGCCTCAGGAGGGGGAAACAGTGCCCTACCAACGCTGTTTACAGTGGAGGGGGGCAGCTGTTGACCTCGACCGGGGATATCATCGGGCGGTGGAAGGAATACTTCGAGGATCTCCTCAATCCCGCCGCCACGTCTTCCACTGAGGAAGCAGAGGCAGAGGGCTCGGAGGCGGACTCGCCCATCACCCGGGCTGAAGTCACCGAGGCAGTCAAGAAACTCCTCGGTGGCAAGGCACCGGGGGTGGATGAGATCCGCCCTGAGTACCTCAAGTCTCTGGATGTTGTGGGGCTGTCTTGGATGACACGCCTCTGCAGCATCGCGTGGCGGTCGGGGACAGTGCCCTTGGACTGGCAGACCGGGGTGGTGGTCCCTCTTTTTAAGAAGGGGGACCGGAGGGTGTGCTCCAACTATCGGGGGATCACACTTCTCAGCCTCCCCGGGAAAGTCTATGCCAGGGTACTGGAGAGGAGAATCCGGCCGATAGTAGAACCTCGGATTCAGGAGGAACAGTGTGGTTTCCGTCTTGGTCGTGGAACACTGGACCAGCTCTATACCCTCTCCAGGGTGCTGGGGGGTTCATGGGAGTTTGCCCAACCAATCCACATGTGTTTTGTGGATTTGGAGAAGGCATTCGACTGTGTCCCTCGCGGCATCTTGTGGAGGGTGCTCCGGGAGTATGGGATTCGGGACCCTTTGCTAAGGGCCATCCGGTCCCTGTACGACCGGAGTAGGAGCTTGGTTCGCATTGCCGGCAGTAAGTCAGACTTGTTCCCGGTGCATGTTGGACTCCGGCAGGGCTGCCCTTTGTCGCCGGTTCTGTTCATAATTTTTATGGACAGAATTTCTAGGCGCAGCCAGGGGCCGGAGGGCGTCGGGTTTGGGGACCACACGATTTCATCTCTGCTCTTTGCGGATGATGTCATCGTGCTGGCCCCATCAGACCAGGACCTCCAGCATGCACTGGGACGGTTTGCAGCCGAGTGTGAAGCGGCTGGGATGAGAATCAGCACCTCCAAATCTGAGGCCATGGTTCTCAGTCGGAAAAGGGTGGCTTGCTCACTTCAGGTAGGTGGAGAGTTCCTGCCCCAAGTGGAGGAGTTCAAGTATCTGGGGGTCTTGTTCACGAGTGAGGGAAGGATGGAACGGGAGATTGACAGACGGATCAGGGCAGCTTCTGTAGTAATGCAGTCGCTGTACCGGTCTGTCGTGGTGAAGAAGGAGCTGAGCCGCAAGGCGAAGCTCTCGATTTACCGGTCAATCTACGTTCCTACTCTCACCTATGGTCATGAGCTGTGGGTCATGACCGAAAGGACAAGATCGCGGATACAGGCGGCCGAAATGAGCTTTCTCCGCAGGGTGGCCGGGCGATCCCTTAGAGATAGGGTGAGAAGCTCGTTCACTCGGGAGGAGCTCAGAGTAGATCCGCTGCTCCTCCACATCGAGAGGGGCCAGCTGAGGTGGCTCAGGCATCTTTTCCGGATGCCCCCTGGACGCCTTCCCAGGAAGGTGTTCCGGGCATGTCCCACCGGGAGAAGACCCCGGGGAAGACCTAGGACACGCTGGAGGGACTATGTCTCCCGGCTGGCCTGGGAACGCCTCGGTGTCCCCCCGGAAGAGCTGGAGGAAGTGTCTAGGGAGAGGGAAGTCTGGGCAGCTCTGCTTAGACTGCTGCCCCCGCGACCCGGTCCCGGATAAGCGGAAGAAGATGGATGGATGTATTATTTCTTTTTTTAAATTGAGCAGTTGGATTTCAGAATTACATGAAGTTATTATTATAGATCATTATTATACATCACAATTGATCACACATAATCATTTACAATCATTTAATTTCATAACAGGGATACCTCAAAGTCAGTTGGTCATTTCTTGGTCATCTCAGATGGCTGCGACTATTATTAAAAATAATCCTATGAATAATTCACATTTAATAAATAAATAATTCAAAGCTATTCAGTGAATTAAACACAGCACAGACATAGCACAGAGGGCACGACCAGCATGGGTCTCAGCCGTTACCATGGTGACCAACTCCATGCTCATTTTAATACAGTTGCCTTTCCAAAAACATCTGCACAGTCAGAGCAATAATAAAATAGCTATGTTTCTTTTCTTGACCTGTTAAAACTATTCAAATGGCTCCGTATTTTCTAAAATCATACTGAAATCTTTATCTATATACTGTATCTATGAAAACTGGGACAAAACAGGCGTTGTTTATGACCACACAACCATTAAGGCAACTATTCACGGTTCAAATGCCACACTCAATGTCATATCTATATTTTGTAATAATACCATACACTCCAGAAGTCTCCATAGATTAATCTTTCTAGATTGAAGAATCTTAAGGAAGAGGTTTTCAATGAATTATTAGAAATAATCAAACAGTGCCACCTGCTGCTAGGACCAAAACAATACAATTATAAAGTAGTAAAAGTATGAACATTACGCCAGAACTAAAATCATAATTGTGCGCTGTTGTAAATGTTATCTTTGTGTTCATAGAAAAACTTTCATCAGGCTGTTTTCTTAAACCTTTTCCAGAGGACCTAAGGACATCAAGGGGAAGGTGATTGGAATGGAGGTTTTCCAGCTTTAATAAATGTCCTCATGTCACCGGTTACCTGCAGGGTCAATGAAGACTAAGACATTTGGAACAATTGAAAGGATTCAAAAATAGCAAAGGTCTTCTTCAGAAGATCATGGGAAGAGAGTAAAACCAACCTTCACTAGCTGCTTTTGTCCCAATAGAGTATCAGCATTGGGCTGAAATAAAACAGAAGTAATTCTGTGAAACATAACAAAATCTGTGAAAAACTCAGAAAGACATGGACACATTACAGTTTTCTCGATTGCTTAAACACATTTCTTGAAATGATGCCTCGTATTCTCAAAACAGTGAGCACAAATCAATCACGTATCACCCAATTTTCAGGTCAAAATGAAGCTCTCTTCACAAAACCATTCAACCTGCTGAAAATCAAACTGGTGAGATCAACTCAGAACGCTGTTACTAAAACCTCTTACTGGGATTCAAGAATAATTTGACAACTTAGTGTTTATTACAATATACAACATAAAGGAGTGCACATAGAGCAAAATGAGATTTAGGAAAAATAAAACATTACACTGCTGTAAAGTAGATGAAGATGATCTTACAAGACAAGAACAGTTCAAAACTCCAAAGAACAATATGAACTGGTC
Organism: Triplophysa bombifrons; assembly: GCA_029783895.1. Taxonomy (NCBI): domain Eukaryota; kingdom Metazoa; phylum Chordata; class Actinopteri; order Cypriniformes; family Nemacheilidae; genus Triplophysa; species Triplophysa bombifrons. Next base: position 863,800 of record CM056460.1, on the reverse strand, counting down.
ATGCAACACAATACAGTACAAAACTGCACAAATTACATTTGCATTCAGCCATTTAGCAGATGCTTTTATCCAAAGTCACTTACAGAGAAGATAAAGGAAACACAACAGTAAAGCCATTTGTCAATAGGAGGCAATGTAAAAAAACATGTCATCCTCTGAACCTTTGGCACAATTTCATAAATGTATCAGATTGTCAGCAAAAACACTGAACAGGTAAAGAAGGCGACAAATGCACATTTTAAACTTGACAATCACAAATTTGTCTGATATAAAGTGTGTAGTGTGATTATACTGTATGTTTACAGTCAGCAGTATAAAGCACTGTGGATGATTCTAGGATGCACAATGACCTTTGATCCTATTGATATGATCCTGAGACTCTGATAGTCTGACTGAATGTTTACTGATGGATAAATGTGTGCTGTTTGAGTTTACATCTTGACACTTCACTTCATTAAATGTGTTTATAGTTGTCAGAAAATTGTGAATTGTTTCATGAACTGTGTGTTAGCGATCGAGAAAAACTGTAAACAAATGTTTATGATGAAATAAAAACTCAAAAACACAATAGCTCAGTAGATCACGGTTGTGTTGTTTTGTACTTTCATCACCTCTAAACAGAACAAAGAGTAAATTATCTTCTTTGTGATATACATCTGTTTTTCTACGAACACAAAGATACAATTTTCTTGAGGATGCAATGGCGCACAATTATGATTTTAGTTGTCTAAAATCGGCCTATTTTTTTTGACGGACAAAATTTAATACCTGTTTCGGTCGTGTGGTTTACATGAACAGTCCATTTAGAGAAAATTGACTGATAAATTCACATGTAAAGATTGAAAGAAAAGAGAAAGGTGAGATGTGTAGTTCATGGGATGAAATGTGTTCCCAGACAAACTTCACAGAAAACTGCAGCTAAACAAATCCTGCTGACTGCATCAATGCATCTCTGATTCCAGTCGCCATGGTTACTGTATCCATAGAGATCACCTGGACACCACATCACATACTGTATGAGCCGTCGAATCAAATCTGTTGTGATGAGCCCTAGCTTTGTTTGCATTCTGTATAAACACAAACTGTGTTAGAAAAAATATTCAAATACATATTTTTCATCCTTTAATAATAGAAAAGCACATTAAATAGAACAGGAAACAATAATATAAAAACAAAAAATATATAGTTGACATGTTCATGACAAGAGTTCAAAATACAAGCAGTCATAGCAACCGTTACACTTTCAAGTAAACATTTTTACCTCTCCACTATCTCCTTCCCAACTTGTCTGATCTTTTTCTTTATAACAATGTCAAGTTTTAAAAAAGCGAAAACAATCAGCAAGCAGTACAAATACAACAATACACAATCATATATAAAGTGTATAAAAACAGAGTGGTTACAAAAGCATACAAAAATAATAAACAACACATCTAACGGCTGTAAAAACAACAACACGGCAGCATATTTATAAAAAAACATGTTGTTTTTGTATCAAACATTGACAAATGTTTTAAAACAAGGCAAAAAAAAAGGCTGTGTGAGCGACAGCATCGACATAAATCAAATAAATAAATCAACAACACAACACACAAGGCATTGTCATATTCTCTCCCAATACTGTGACGTGTTTTTCAGTACAGCTGTGGAATAATTCAGCAATAAAACAAGCACACTTAGTGTAGTGCCAATATAGCCAATCTGTAAACTTGATTTAATGTTTCAAACTGTCATAATGTGTAAAAACATAATTTCAATCCCAAACATCTTGTCTTATATGTCTACAAAAACGTTATAATAAAAGATCATTTCAAGACATGGCACAGAGGATTGAAGCAAATTATGTTACGGTGAAGACAAAACCATTGTAAATAAAATGGAAACTGAGCCATTTTGTATGTTGGACAACAGCCTCTTAAAACAGTCAGTCAGTGTTTTATTTGCTGTGTTCAGTGTCACATGTCCAGTTGTTAAAGCATGAGCTGAAGCTCAGGCAACAGTAGCCACTGAGTCACAGTCAGTTGTGTTTTCTTTCTCTGTCGTTTCGCATTCATTCTGCTTCTTGTTCCAGCAAGACAAAGCAGAGATGAAAAGAGCAGCTCCACCCAGCAACACGAACCCTCCACTGCAGAAGAACGCCAGGTCGTATGAATGCATCCAGTCATAGATCCATCCTGAACCGGAAATCAAACATTAGAATTGTTTTCATTCAAATGACTTAAGCAATGAAAATGAAAGAAGCTTCAAACAGATGCATAAGCTGAGCAAACATTATTCTTCTGAAGTCATGTTACAGTACACGTGTTTTCATCAGAGAAACACCAACGGACAGTTTGTAAAATAACTCCTTTTTCTTTTGAGATCTTATCAAAGATCTGTTGAATAGAAAAAGTGATTACAGTCTATTCAGTCTGTTACTCTCACAAAGCTTCATAAGACTTACTGTGCGAGACCAAACAAACACAAATGCTCTCATGTCTTTTCAGGGCAGAAACCTTCAGAATGAAAAAGTGGTTAGACCACATTGATGTTCATTTCTTTTAATAACGTTTGTGTTACACAAAAGGTGAAGGTCTAAAAGTTAATTGGAAATGTACAGAATGTTCTAGACACCTAATCTTGACTTTATCCTATTTCCAAACTGACCTTTCTCTCAAAAAATGTTTCAATGTTGTTTTACTTGAATAACAAACCTTTTCAAATACCAAAGCATTCATGTGAAGTTTTAGTGTGGTTTTAGAACCTTTCACAGTAGAGACTGCTTTATTATAGATTCTATACCATATTTATCTGAGAACACCATAGATAATGTTTTTCTAACATTGTTGGATCTCAGCCGTGATATACAGAACTAATTGACTGTATATTGGTGGTCCTCAAAGGAATCATTTTAAACATGCTTGCTATCTAAAGGACCGCAGATTTTCAGGTTTATTCTAAACCCTCTTATGCTCACCATCTCTTAGGGGTTCCTCAGGGTTCCATTTTGGTGCCTACACTTTTCTCCCTTTATACGCTCTCACTGGGTAATTTCTTTAGGATATATGGCACATAACCACATCTTAGCTTGAATTGATTGGTTACCGGTACGTTTTAGAGATGATAAAAAAATTCTCCTGTTTGTTAACAACTTTTCATTTGTGGCTTTTATACTCTCTAATCATGTAATTTTTGTCTCCTTTTCATTGATTATTTTATGCCTTAAATTGTTTGTATGTATTTATTTAATATTTTTTTAAACTTCAATCCATCCCTTCTTGGTGAAAAATGAAGAAATCAGTTTAATAAGCAACTACTAAAGTCTTTTTAATGTAAGTATTATAAGTAAATTTATGATTTCTAACTTGTGGAACGATTTTGGAAACATCATTTGATTTAAGACTTTTCACGTTTCTGTTTCAAACAGAGATGACGGACAAAGTTCTAGATTGCACTGTGTGAGATGTATCATCAGAATAAAAATGTTACCTGCGATGGGCGGTCCAAGCATGATACTCAATCCACCGAAGAACATCAAGATCCCGTAGGCCTCAGTCAGACGATCCATTCCCACGACCTTAGTGGTCATGTAGGGGATGACGGACCAGTTCCCAGAAAAAAAGCCCAGCATGGCCGAGATGACCTGCAGCCCGGCGTAGTTCTTGGTGAAGGGGATAAGGATGAGAGCCACCCCGGTGCCCAGCAGGGTGAAGGCGTACAGGAAGATGCTGTTCATCCACCGAATGTCCATGACGACTCCTAGCAGCAGCTTTCCCACCCCGGCGGCGATGGAAACGATAGATACCAGGGGAATGGTGCTGATGCCATCGATCAGACCTTCTGTCTGAGCTAAATCCTCCAGGAAGAGGAGAGGTGGATACGTCCCAAGACAACACGCGAACAAAGACACGCACATGGCCGAGAAGACCCTATTCTGGAGCAGCTCTCCTGCCGAATGCAAGTATTCAGAATACCTCTTCTGTTTGCTCTTTATGAGCCGTACCAGCGGGCTCTTCGTGTCTTTCCTCTCCTCTGTGACGAGAGCTTTGATGACGGACGGGTCCTTTTCAACGGGATCCTCAGCGACAGGGGCCTTTTCAATTCCTTCGGACTTCTGGCTCAGCGCTTTTCTCTGTTTGAGGTAGTAAGCCGGCGGGTGCAGAGGTCTCATGAGTCCAGCACAGGCAATGATGTTTAGTGCAAAACAGCCGATCAGCAGAAGGCATCCGTCGAGTCCAAAAAGCACAATGAATTCATTCTGCGCTGTGGCATACAGGAAACCTCCGATGCTTGTACCTGAGAACATTGAGGCAACGCTTGTGATCTCTGATGGTTTTATTGCTCTTTTTGGAAATATGGTTAATTGAACTTGGAAAAACTTAAATAGAAGCCATGTGTAGAATAACTATGGCAGAGCCATTAGTAACCTACCGATGTGCGTACAGATATGAAAGCCACAATGTAAAGATTTGATAAAATACATAGAGACAGAGAACAAAGTAAAACCAGGGTAGACATCAACGTTGAATAGGTTTTGCCACAGAGGTTTGTACATGTTTTATTTACTGAGCTAGTGTACTCTGGTTGTGTCATGTGTTTATATTGTGAAACAAACTATTTTTAAATGTTTACCTGTTGTGACAATTCCAAGAGCAAGACCACGTCTCTTGTCAAAATACTGGCATGTGATGGTTACGGTAGCAGCATAAACAAGTCCACAGCCCAGTCCTGTGTGTAATACAAGTGTGGAAGAAGTTAACACAGATTCATTCATTTTGACCTCAAGTTAATAAGAAAGGGATAATGTACAGGCAGCCTGTTGTTATCGCAGAAATAAGCCCTGAAAGTGTGATCATGACCCGACGCGAAACAGAGGGTCTTGTATCACACTGAAGGAGCTTATTTCGGGATAACAGCCAGCTGCTTGTACATTATCTCAATTATAACACAGCTACTTGCCACATGAAGAAAAATGGACATGAAATGTGAATTTGTAATATTTTATCAGCTCATTTTTACCGAATGCAGACCTTCCGCGAGGAACAGTTTTCTTTCTGTTTTAAAGTAAGAAACGACATTGAAACATCTTTGAGTTTTGAGTTCAGTTGAGTACCGTTAACTTATACAGTACCTGGAAAACGGTGCCGTTACCAAACGGTACCTTTTGTCGGTACTTAACTCTTTGTGTAATAAATACTCTCTGTGTTTATTTCAGTGAAAAAAAGGCCAAACCTCTCAATTTTAACATTTTGTTGACATTTTACACAAAAGAAATGAAGACTATAGAAATAACTACAGCATTATTATTACTACCAGCTTATTCTATTTCCTTATCACACACATATCCCCAAGCCAGCCCCGTCAGGCGTTCCCCAAGCCATCCGTTCCATAGTTCCACGAGCCAGACGCTCCAAAGTTTCCCGAGCCAGACGCTCCAAAGCTCCCCGAGCCGGTTTTGTCCGGCGTCCCAGATCTCCCCGAGCCGGCATCTCCATCCTGGGCGGTCACCACATCCCTGGACTTTCCCCCAACAATTTTTTGGGGGGCAATGTCGGGACGAGGTGGCCGTCCTCCCTGTCCCAGCTTCCCTCAGCAAGGCAACAAGAACTAGTGGTTGCAAACGCCCTCGGTACGCCGCAGTCTTGTTAAGTGTCACCAGCCTCCTCGCCATGACCTCGGCAGCCGTGAACCCCTACACTCCCAGCTCCACCACCATAGCCACAGCGACCCTCTCCACCCTGGTCCCCTGAACTGCCGGCACCTCCACAGTTGATACCTCCAAGGCCCCCCTGATTCCCGGTGCCTGGAGCATTGTCCTGGAGGATTCCTTTCCCGTGTGCACTCCACTAGCCTCCAGGAATCATACCCCCCTCCTGTGATGTTGTTTCATAGGCGCGAGGACGCGCTTTCCATGAGGGGGGAGTTCTGTAACATCCTGTCTGTCCCCAGTCAGTTTTCTGTAGTCTTGATTTCTCCACACTACCTCACATGTTCCTCGTCAACAGTTCCCGCACCTGCCCATCATCAGACTCATCACCCAGACACTACATAAACTCTCACTTATCCTTTGTTCATCGTCTGGTCTAGTTGTCATATAGAGGGTATGCATTGACGTCACTTTCCCACGTGAACACACCTGGACACGCTTCCCTTTGTGTGCAATGACACAGTCCCCTGAGTGGTTTAACACGCAGCAAATGGCTGAGGAGAATAGGAGAAATAAATAAACCGGGACCAAAACACGCAATTATTTGCTGAAATCACAAGCAGCTGGACTCGACGGTGATCCTTATGACGTCTCTATGACTTACATAGGAATTAGGTATTCCTGGACACAGATATGTTGCCATTCCTCATATTGTAATCAGTCATTTGTTAAGTGTTTTACCACACAGGAGGGCATGCTCCGGCGTGCTCACGTGGTTAAGTGATGACACATCCATACCCTCTATCGTGAGTTGTCAATTTGTCTTCCAAGTACCTTTCTTAGCTGTTATCGTGTCTTACCTGTGGATTTATATGCTTGTGGATAATTTACTTTATTCCCGAGGACTTCGTACTCTATGTACCCAAGGACTATATTTCATGCTTCCGTGTGGATTACATGTTTGTGGATCATAGACTGTGTTTGGTTACTATTAAACCCTCATTCTACGAACATCTGTGGTCTTCCCTTTGTATGTTGTAACAAAAAGTAGACAAAATATTTTTTACAGCATCATTACTGAAAGCAGATTGATTTGTAATATACATTTTTAACAGAGATACTGAAAGAATTACACATATATAATGTTGATCATACAATAATACATAATGTAAATGTGCATCAGTCTCCTGCTGCGCAGTTCACAGCTTCAAACTGCATCTTCAGGCCTCACTCACCTCTTTCCATCGACTGCTCTAAACTGTCACTAATAAATTTGTTTTTGGACTTCGTAAGATGATTTTAATCATTTGTGGACAGAAAACACAAAGCGTGTTAACAAACTTAAATGTTCAGCGCAGTGTTCTGTGTGCGCGTGCCCGCTGCGTCTGAGCGCGCATTTCCTTAACGCGCGTGTATGCTTAACATCCATGAGGAAAACCTCCAAAGCAGGTGATACTCACCAACAACTATTCCATAGGAGAATATGAGAAACTGAACATTGGGTGCAAAAGCACTAAGCATGAGCCCTCCAGAGACCATCACTCCACTGAAGATGGTCACAGGTCTCGCCCCAAAATTCACAACACAAGCACTGCAGATAGGACCTGTACAAAAATAAAAAAGCATTAAAGAATAAAACTTGCTTCATGATGCAATAAAAAACAGTTTTCAGTATATAAGCGTTATGTGAAAAGTGTACGTGACGTCAACAACAATCTGTGGCACAACAGAAAATCATTTCACGATGCTCTTTATTTCACGATGCTCTTTATTTCACGATGCTTAAGACGTTTCATAACACTGGGTGTTAGAATGTATCAAATAAGAACAAGTGTGAAATTCAGTCTACTTTCACCAGACGCTGACAACGTTCTTCTGTGAACTGATGATTATTCAAAATCCAATGGCTTGTTTAATTGTTTCTATGTAGCTGGTGCAGAACACATCAATGAAAGGAACATACTAGCAATGAGTCCGACACCGGACACCAGAGATCCGACCCACGCCGTCGTGCCTTTGCTGTCGTGGAAGGTGTTGAGCCACTCGGGGTAGAGCACCCCCACAGACTGAGGCGAGCCGTACGCCAGGAGCTGACCCATGAATGAGGCCGCCACGATGGCCCAACCCCATCCACCATCCGGAGCCTTCCGTGTGTCCTGAGGGCTCATTTCTACACCGGCGTTCTGTGACGAGAAAATCAAGTTTCATAATCATGTCATTTCAAACCAGAGAGCAAAATGGCGCGGAGCAAATGACACAGAAATAAACGCAGTCGTTTAAACCGGTGGAACAGTGTTTTATTCTGTTTGTGGTAAAGAGTATTATTAGATCATAGAACCTCTTCAGCTGCTACTGCGTTGTGGTTTTGAAAATATGTTGAATTACCAATGTTCAGTCGCTCAGTTAACAAACCACAACTCTTTTAAAGTTTGGCAACAACGCCAATGCACCCAGTGTACCCAAAACGGCATTAACACACATACAGCACCAGAAATTCGGCTGTACTGAATGATTATGATGGGAATTGTTTTAATCAAACCCAAAGCACACTACATAAAGCCATTTTGTCTCGTAGCTGTATTTGTAACTAAAACCATTATTATTTATATTGAACGCGCTGACGCGCGGCACAGGAGCGCACTGCCTCAGTCGCGCCCGCGCGCGCAGTGAAATCAATTTTATTTTGAGCACATTATGAAATTACGCGTTTAATTTCACACAAGTTAATAAACATCGTTTTGTTCTGGCGCAACCATCTTCAATGCCACAATCTGATCACCATAAACATATAAAACACAAACGTAACAAACGCCCGTGTTTACATATCTGGTTACGACGCAGCTTAACGTGATGGTGTGAAATCTCCAGTGTGCACCATGACACTAACGGATTTTTAATGTCATCGTATTATTTTAATGTCTTACCTTCGAGCGGGAATTGTTGTTTTCCTCGCTAATTTCCTCTCAATGTGTTGGAGGCTGCGGCGTTTCGGTGTTAAATGTCACATCATCGCGTGTAAACAAGTGTTGCGTGTTGTTTATATGAATGAAATGAAACATCCCGATGTGTTCCTCATCACTGACCGCATGAGCTCCGGCTTTTGTTGTCGGATGTTTAAACCGGTTTGAAGCTGTTCTCGCTGGTCCAGTTTCACATTTCGATGCTTCAACTTCCTCCATCATTCAGAGAGAATAAACGCAGTATACGCATCATTCATGTCAACACCGACACGTGACTCTACTCTACAACACACTATTACATATAACACGTCTGTGGACACTGTATGAATCACAATACAAAGGCAGACAAAGCACTGAGGATGTTCCACGTGTTGTCTTTCATCATCATATCCTCCCAATAAAACTGTCTTATACTTTACAGTGAACTTTGGTAAAATTGTTTTTATTAATTCTGTAAGACACATTCAGCAGAAAGTTAAAAACTGCATCATGATCATGAATATGGACAGATTCTAGTAAAAAAAAGACTCAACTACAGATCTCCTAAAGCCAAAACTTTAAATCTTTTTTGTGTGTAAACATTCAGATGACTCTCTGTTTAATGACCAAACTCCCATTAGAATGAAACATGACGGCATAAAACATGTAGTGACACACACATCACAGAGCGACTGAAGGGAACATTAAGGCATTAAGAGTGTGATGTGGGGATAAAACTCACAGACGATTAAGGCTCAAAGGTGTCCGTCTGCTAATGACCACATGAAGTTTGGTTCTTTTTAATTTTTTCAAAAATCATTTTTTTATTACGTTATCATGTTTTTATTGTGTTAGTTAGCTGTATTTATTTAAGTTATTATGGCTGAAAACAAAACAAATCAACTGCAGTTTAATTGATATTAGTTGGAATCCACAGACAAAAAAAAACATGATTTTTGAACACTTTAAACGGGGTGATCGCATTATGGAACCAAACTCTACAAATATTACATTTGCCTGCCAGCAGTCTTAAAAATAACAACTAAGCAGTGCTCTGAACAGCACAACAGAAAATGTCATGATTTAAATGTAACACAACGAGTATTTACAAAATGGAAAAGGTAAATTACAGCGAAAACTTGTATATTTTCCGTGCTTTTAAAAGTAAACAGAAAAGAAACAAAAGACTTCTTTGAAGCCTACATACAGTGTGCAGTATAGAGAGCTGCTGCTGAGGATCATCATCATCAGTGTCTGTGTACACAGCATCCATCTGTCCATCATCACAAACAAACTCAATCAACCAAACTGCTTAGTACCAGAAGATGCATAACAGGTTTACTTTGATCTCGACTTATTCTGCGTTAATTTGTCATTTTTATAATCTACAGTTAGTGCTTTCTTGTGTTCGGCATGTTTAGCTGTACAGACTCACAACGATTTATTTGGTAAGTTAAGAGCGAACCCGAAAACACTCTCATGACAAATAAAACAATGAATGCACACGTTAATGGTAGAAATGCTTTCAAAAGGTAAAAAAAAAAGAAGCACACCTACAGTACAACACATTTTTGCAAAGTGTACAAAAAGTCTATTTAAACACCTTCATGCACAAATCAGATTCTGTCTTATGTTTGGAGTAAAAAACATTTTCACAGTAGTAGCAGATGCATTTTACAAGAACAAATTGGACTTTCATTTGGATGAAGAAACGACACAAATCTGTTCATGCTGCTGAAATACAAAAGAATTTTAGGATTCATGAGGAGGTTAGAAGATCTGCTGCAGTCACAGAAACCTCAGAGAAGAGACAGAAGTGTCAACCTCACAAAATAGAAATAAAGGTAAAATATACATTTCATTACTTTAATCTATGAAAATGGAGCTTATCTTGACGATTTATTTGACATTACAACGGCTATAGGACTTCAAACATTTCTTTGAAAAGACCATAAAACTTAATATCAAAGTAACACAAAACAAAACAAAAACAAATCAAATTAGTTCAATAATGCTGAGCAGTTCTGATTGCTTTCTAACTAGACATTTATGAGCCATAAAGGAGTTTAACAGGTAACAATCAAACACACATTACATTTGAGATGTTTCTAACCCTAAAGTGGCACTCAGTTTCTGTTTTGTTTCAAGCACAGCACTAAAGCCCATCGGTTGTTTCTGTAATGTCCTACAGGTCCATGCTAGCGGACACTTCTAAAACTAAAAACAAATATAAGACCACAAGTCGGTTGATCTTTTGCACAATTATATCTCTTGTCCTTTAATGACCAAACCATTTCGATTCTAACAGATTTGAATGCAATTTCAGCTTGCTAAAATCAGCGCAGACTGATAAATTGAAGGTGGATGTTCAATTCCGCGTCAGATATGTGCAGTCAATGCATCCAAACTATCTAACCAAAACACATGAACAAGTGTCCGTGTGAGGGCTCTGTGAGGGTCCTATGGCTGTGATGATGCTGTGGGTGGTGGAGGAGGGTGAGGCTGCACTACAGTCTGTGTGTTGGGGGAAGGCGGAGGCGTGGGGCGCTTGAATTTGTCCGGGCTGTTGCTCCTTCTCGGGGAAGGTCTCTGTGGAGGTCAGAGAGGACACAAAAACCATCGATATAGTCATGTCACAAATGGGAAGTTTCTTCACACTGATATGAGCCTGTGATAAAGGAAGTGTTCACGTTCAACAAACATCTACTTTTAATGAAGTGTTTGAAGGCACCATTAAAATGCTTTCAGTCATAGAAGCTCCAAGTCGGTTTTCTTTTCACTTGCAAGATTACAATAACGTTTTATTTCTGCTAATTTCATTATAGTTGGCCAGTTATCATGCTGAGATTAGCTATATTAATATTAAATTGTACTGCAGGTCATTTTAATGGTATATCCTTTAAAGGTAAAAGTGATGGTGTTGTGGTGGTACATTTGACTAGTATCACCATACTTTAGTTACAATGTATACACTAAAATATGTAATATGCAGAGGCACTACAGCTCCCCCTTGTGTCTTCTATAGAGATGTGCAATAATTGCGACGATCTGAAACCATGGGATGAGAAGATAATTAATAATCATGACAGCCCTAATTGGCATTAGTCAGTACTGCTGAAAACATGATCACAACTGTAATAAACGAACACACAAGCCCCTGAGAAAGTGAAGAATTCTGCAGCGCTCAGAGCTGCGTCTTGCGTCGCTGTTTAATATTTGCTTATCGTGTGAAGGGCACAGCTGTGAAGACTTCAGGGTGTTTGGATTCATTTATATATATGCTCTTGGAAGACATTTCGTGTTCACTGGGAATCGAGGGAGGCGGTTTGTGAGGGAGTGCTGGGTAACTCACCACGGTGCTGTGCGAGGTTCCCACATGGACGTGCAGGCCGGGTGTGTTGTAATAAGACATGCCTGCTCGGGTCAGCGTGGATGGAGGGGTGAAGCCCACAGTGTGACCCGCATATGACAATCCTGTAAAACACGCAAGACTTTTACTTATAGTACAACCTGTCCTTTCCTGTTTATTTATTTACAGTCATCTTGTACAAATGCTCTGAACTGCTCTGCTCATATCTAACCAAAGATAAGCGAGACCTGTTGTTTCCATAACAACATGAGAGGAAGGATATTGGGTGGTGAAGATGAGGATGGCACGTGTACCTGGTGAGATGGGTCTGCTGGAGCTCGGGGATGGGCTGTAGGGAATGGGACTGGAGACTGTACGAGGACGCAGACCCTGAGCAGACATCTCATTAAAGTACCTGCAGAACAACAGCCGTAGGTTAATAACGCCCAAAAAAACCCTTAAACACCATCATCACGCGTAAGCACATGTTGTGTTTATTATTTAAGGGAAACAAAATCATATTTTTTATCAGCCTGTAGCATCTAACATAATCTGGAAATTATGTATATATATAAATAATAAATAATTTGTGTAACATACAGATTTGAAATGTAAATGCAGTTTTCACATTTGAATCTCAAATTTCACAGAGATTCAAATGTACAGATTTAATTTGACAGCCCTAAATCTCACTCATTTATTATGTACGTGTCTTGGATCAGTGTCAATAAAAAGGTGCAAATCAGCCGGTATGAAGTTTTCCTGTGGGTTTGAGCTATCAAGCTCTTATCAAGCTGCGCAACTAGAATCTGTCACACACGTTTGTTTTTGGGTAAATATCCTTTGTAATGTGATGGGGTACACGTGGATGTTGTGAATGATGGCAGGCTGTGGTACCTCTCATCATCCATCTCCAGACTTGACTCGCTCTCTGAGAGATGTCGACACAGAGCTTCCCTACGCTCCACTTCTCGCTGGAGTTTCCTCTGCAGACGGACGTTCTCCTCTCGCATGTGACGGTCCTCTTCTATATACTGAGCCCTATTCTCCGTGTCTATACACACACACACACACACGTGATGTCAGCATGACGGAAAACACAAGACAAAAACAAGACACACGAGACAGGACACTGTTATTTGAGGAATTCAACCTAATTAATTAAATGGCCCTTCATCTGTTTCAGTAACACAAGAGCTTTATATAACAGCAATCTAGACTGATATTCCCAAGATATGATTGTAGTCACAGGAGATTCAGTGTGAATACATCTCTTCGTTATATGACAGGTGTTATTCACTGTAAGTGACATCATCATGACTCACGGACTGCTGGGTAATCTTCACCAGTGTCCTCATCATGTGTATTTTAACAGTGTAATGTAAACACTGTCATCTAGTGGCCACAAAGAGAAACACTGTCAAACTAAAAATATTATTAACTTGATTACAACACAGGACGCCTGACTAATATACGCGCAGTCAAATATCTATACTGTTATATTGTTGCATATGAGGCTGGTGAATTGCACTTTAATATTTAAAACATTAAATGTCCATTGGCATTCACATCCAAATGAACATAGACAAAAGAAAAAATGTCTTGATTGTATTAAACAAACAAAAACAGATACATTTTAGTTTGTTTCCAAAAGCCTCATTCAAATGCCGCTTTTGCATCCTTCTGAAACTTTAGAAAAAGCACTCCCATTATAAACCTGTCAGGATTTTGAATGACACAGGTGAGCAAATAACGACAACATTTTCATTTTCAGGGTGAACTAACCAAAACATTTTGATTTCAGGTTGGATTTGAAACATTGACGGAGAGCTTCGAGATCTTACGCTGAAGTTCTGCTGAGCGCAGGCTCTTCTTCAGACGCTCCACCTCGCTCTTGAGGAATCGGGTGTGCTGCATCATGTTCTCCGGCGTGTCGATCTCCATGGAGATTTCCCTGGGGGACGGGGGGGCCGAGACGGGCTGGTCGAGCTTCTCCTGAAGAATCCTGCGGGTGAAGAGAATGGTCTTTTAGATTGAACACTTCACAAGAGCTGGAGGTCAAAATGCAGTGAGAGAGGACAGGCAAGCACTTGCCGTTTCTCTGCCTCCAGCTTGTCCATGCGCTTCCACAGTCGATTCACCAGAGCCTCCTGCTCCTGCTCTAAAGTGTTCTCAAGGTCGATCTTCTCATGTCTGAGCTGAAAGCACACAAACATTCACAGATCTGTAAAGAACCGCATGGATGGGATGTGCTGCAACTGTATTTGAGGTGGTTCACCTGTTCCAGAGTCAGCTGTTTGGAGATGGTGTCGTTCTCCAGTTTCTTGATCTTCTTCATCAGTTTGTTCACCTGAAACTCCTGCTCTTGTTCCAGGTGCTGCTCCAGCTCGGCTTTCTCGTGTTGTAACTGAGCATCAAACATTTAGTAAAAAGTTCTGTCAAAATCATCATGATACATTGTGGATTAAAGTAAGTCTCATATTTTGCACTGTGATGGAGAAGATCTGTTCACAGCTGCATTTCTGCCACGAGTCAACATCCTCACATCTGTGATGAATTATTGTACAATCACAGACGACTGTCACAATGTTCCAAATCATAACCAGCGGCCTCTGTAGGCAGTATTTTAAGGCATTGGGCACCCGATTGAAAGCAGCTCAGAAAGTCACATCACACATACAAAGTGAGAGACAAACACATACATGGACGAACACAATAAAAAGTACACCTGCTGCAATGGGTTCTATATTAGAAACAGTTTATTTCCCCCTTTTTAAATGTTGCGTCGCGTCTGATTTGAAAAGTATAAAAAGCTGATTTCTCAGTCAAAGCCAATGATAGAAGTGACAGAAAAAGACCTTGACCACCGTCTACGTCACGTAATTGATTTGTGGCCATGCTGATGATATCCTGGACTCACCTGCATGAGTTTTCGTGAGAGTTCATTGGTGAGGAACTCCTCCTCTTTCTCATAGTTGACTGCTAACGTTTCTTTTTCTTTCTGCAGGGCCTGGATCTTCTTGAACAGAGTGTTACTGATGAACTCTTCCTCCTGTTCTGCCCTCGCTTGCTACAAAGAAACAGCGTTGTTAGTCAGAGCCAGACATTTACACAAACACTCTCAAAGACAATTGTCTTGGTGAAACACAACTAACAGCTAAATAAATCCATCAATTACTCAATCTGACTGATGATGAAGGAAGCAGAACACTTGCTGATACACGTTTCACGACCCAGTGTGGCGTTCAGAAAGCTCTGCTTGTCAACTTTAACTACTGCAGATGATAAGAAATAAAACATGTTGTTTGTTTCTGTATGTAACTGTGAATGACTTAACACATTCAGACCTAAAGTAATGAGGCTTTTTACAGGAGATAAACTAGGCCATGGACCGTCTGAAACAAACAACAGACTTGTTTAAATTTAGGGCCCTATCATACACCCGCCGCAATGCAGCACAAGGTGCAGAGAAAGTGACGGTTTTCACGTCGTTAAACTAGCAAAAGTGGATTCGGACACGCCCTGAGTGCACATGCACCTTGCGCTTTAGACCATGCGCTTAGATCGTGAAAACAGGGCCCAAAGGCATTTCAGAGTTATGACAAAATAACAATAATACTGTGGTTTAAAAGGGATAATTCACACAAAAATGTAAATTCTTTCATGAATTATTCAACCTCAAGTTGTTCCAAAACTGTATAAATGTTCTGTTGAACACAGAGAAAGATATTAGAAAGAATGTTAGCAAACGAGATTTCTGGGACACCATTGACTGACAACCTTTTTAATAGTAAAGGTGACCCAGAACTGTCTGTTTTCCTAATGTCTTCAAAATGTTTTGTGTTCAACAGAGCAAAAAATATACATACAATTATTCTTTCTCCTATGGTAAGCAATGGTGCCCCAGAAATGTCAATTGCTAACATTTTTCCGAATATCTCTCCGTCTTCAATCAAACAAAGAAATGTTTACAGGGTTACAACAACTTAAGGGTGAGTAAATGATGACAGAATTTTCATTTTGGGGTGAACTAACCCTTTACATGATTAGGAACCCAACCCAGCACGTTAAACGTGTATGACGTCAAACCCACGTGTGTGCCATGCAGGGAACTGAAAGTGCGAACACACCATAAACAAAAGAAAACATGTCTGATGTTCATGAAATAATAACAAGAACTTTAAGTGAACACTTGTTGTCAACGTTCTGAATCACAGATCACAAGTCACTGCATCACTATTTTATTCATATTTCATGCAAACAGGACAAAATACGATTCGGATTATGAATTAATTCAACATTGTTAAAACTTATGTTATGGATTCAAACAACTGTCTGGTGACTTTAATGTGCTTTCAGTCAAATCACTGATCTCCTAACAAAGCAATATATTATGTTTATATATTACATTACCTTATGTTTACCACAGAAGATGTTCACATACACAAAAACCGTTAAGAATTTCCATAAAACCCAGGCAGTTATTGACAGGCAAAGAGTAAGTTTTCATTACTAGTATTATTGTTTAGTTGGCAGTTTATTACTCTCAAAACACAACCGAGGCTTTAACATATTCACTAAAATGTACATGTGTAGTATGATTAATCATATAGGCTACAAATAACGGGCAGTGTGAGATTATCTTCAACGATAGCACATTAGCTCGTAAGCTAAATGAACATCGTCATATAACATTACATATTTTCAACGGTAACTGATTGAAATATGCGGGTAAAGATATAAGTAATTGTTATCATTGCCTCACATATTCATAAACGTTCACAAAGTTAAGACATTTTAAGAGTTTAATGAACGCGTTCGACTTAACGCATCGCTGCGCAAACGGATCGTGCTATGACGTCAAAGTACCGCGAGATGCGATTAGAAAGCACGTCATTATGATTCCTCACGCGGTACTTTGACGACAGACGCCGATGGGGATGCGCAAATACGCAAAATGACTCACCATAGTGACGCTGGCTCTGCGCAGATCTATGTTCTCCTCTTGAAGGGATTTGCACTTCAGTTTAAAGGTCTCCAGCTCGATCTTCAACACTTTATTCTCCTGCTGTAAGGATGCCAGGCGGTTCTTCAGCTCCTCCAGACGGAAGGGAGAGATGAGGACGGAAGAGGTCGAGGAGCAGTGAGGGGCACCTCCGTCCGTGTCGCTCTCACTCGCGCTGTCCGCCATCACTGACTGAATCACACTGAGAGGATGATGACGAACCGAGCGACTCTCTGCAACGACCTTTACAGAACTGAGTCATTCGAACGATTCGGTTCCTTCAAACGGCTCTTCCCGAAATGGGCGGAGCTAGCTTTTTGCACAACATGTGGCTAAATAAGGTGATTACTGATCATTAATGATTTATTTAAATCTATTATTTAGTTAACCGCAGACAATGACACAAACATAAAACAAGATAAATGAGTGTTATGTGTTATTATATTATTATGGTTAATATAATCAACTAATTTGTCTTATTGAGTCACATTGTCCTTATGGCAGAACTTTGTGTTTTCTCTTCCCCCAATTTATCAAAATTTGATTCACATTTTAAAAACGAATAAATGAGCCCTGACCATCAATACTACACAGGTCTACAACTGATTTAAGTAGAACTATCTAATGCTAAACATAACATTTAAAAAATGTTTTTATTTCTTTTCAATTTTAAGGTGATATGAAAAACATTTGTTTGTAAGATTTACTCTTCAAAACGTTCGATTCTAGATATTAAATAAAACGAAAATGCATCAAGGGTTTGAACACAGTTTATTATAAGCTTAAATAATTATTTTGATCATCCAGTGTATGTTTATTTCCATACAAATGTTTGTTACCAGATCTGTCATTCATGAATGCTCGAGGGTGATTCGCAGTCAATAATGCACCAAACCTAAAATAAAGATTCCCCAAAACCACAGCAGCCTTGAAAAGTAATAATACACTGCTGAAATGATTACAATTGATAGGCTGACCAAAAGATTTATACATTTCTTACAGCCGAAACACGTGATTTCTGGTGAATCTGTAAGTGAAGAGAGAAACCGGTAGTGAAGTTTTAGTGAAGCCGAACCATGAAGTGACACATCTTACTAAAAAAACTATAGTGAGCAATGGCAAGGCTGTGAGTGGACACATCCAGAACATTCTCTCCTTTTCTCTTGTGTCTTATGCTGTTAGAAAAAAATCAATCATAATAAAGTGATCCACATGCATGAAAATATTAGTAATCTGAAGAAATCTTTGAAAAGATTCACAGGCGCTCCAGGTCATGTACCAGGTTTAAAAGAAACGTCTGTTGTTAAAATCAAGCTGGCTTTTTTCATTTACAAACATTTGTCCTGCTAATAGTCATACAAGTGCGTTACACTCAAGCGTTCCCTTAAAACTGGAATCAGAATCGGTAGTTCATTCGCACACACTTGCCAGTGCCTTGACAATATTGTGAGCCACATTAGAATTTATACAGTGTAATTTATGTACATCGTAACCTCCATCAAACAGCATCATACACCCCGACATTATGGGGCCAAAAAAACAAACGAAAGAAAAGTAAGGCGAGTGTAGAAGTGATTGGAACGTGCCCCTCCGTTTCTGTCAATCATCCATGGGGTTTTGTGGCGTGTTCGGTCATGGTGGTGTTTTATTCCTGACACTTCCGGGCGATGGAAATGTGGCACCGTCAATGTCCTCTCGACACTCGGTGACCGTCAGCCGCCCCGCGTTACTGACAGAAACAAGTTAATCATGCTCATGCGAAATCAAAAGTCCTCTGGCTGAAAACCTTTTATTTATGTGAAGTTGTCGACACACCGTCTTCATTCTCTGACCACCTGCGAGTTTCCAGTGATCTTCCACCCAGGAAAATGATTTTGAAACAATTTCACGTCTGAAACAGCAAAGCACATCATGTACTGCTCTAGAATTGCTAGAATTTTCGATATATAAAAAAATGCTGTAAAGTTGCAGTTTTGAAGATACTAGCTTTCATTCTCACAGCCACAATTTTTAATGTATACTTTATTACTTCCGCAATTCTTATGATTCTTATGATTTATTGGTTATCAGCTGGGGAAAAAGTGATCCCATCAATATCTCCCTCTGTGTCTTTACAATCTTTATAGTTTAATTAAATTACTTTTTTTTACTTCATACTTATTGTTCTTGGTTTGAATGAACCTTTACACAAGTAACAGTCAGATTACATGGGTTAAGGGATGCACCGATACCATTTTTTAAAGACATTTTTATTTTTTTCCTAGTACTTGCTGATGCCTGTACATTTTCACAACACTTTGAGACTAAAAGAAATCGAAGAGCTTCATGATTACAAACAACTCCACCTTAAACACATTTTGAAAAAGAAAATCTGTATATGAAACGTTCATGTATGTGTACATTTGTATGTGTACATGAGCTCAGTGTCGGGCCCGATACCGCCACTGGTATCAGTATCTGTGCATCCCTAGTCTCCACTTTGAGCAGTTTTTAGTGCTTACCAGAAAGTGCTTACAGCTGTTACGATTGACTCTTTTTCTCTCTTTGTCTTCCATCCTTCTTTTTGCCATTCCCTCCTTCACCGGCCTGGAATGAAAACGAGAATTAGAATGAAAGCAGAAATGACTTGAACAGAGTCGCCATTCAACACGTCGGGTGTCCGTGTGAGTATTAATATCACTCCTGTTCCATCACGCACGACAGATGCTGAAATAAAACTGTGAGAAATCCAGTGTGTTCAACACGAGTTTAGGGCTGCACAGTTAATCAACAAATAAATAAATGTCATTTGACTTTGGTGATGAAGTACTGTGTCATGTGTAACATTACAGCAAATCTGCGTTTTTTTGTCCACAGTGGATAACTTAAAAATTTATTTCAGTTAATTCAAGGTTCTGTCATAACCGTGCAGTCCTATTCGAAACGTTCACTCAGTTCTCCGTTAATGATGTCACTTCAAACCCACAGCAGGAGATTCCAGTTAGATGCATTATACTGAAAGCTTCAGAACACGGAGGTTGACACTAACACGAGCATCATCACGGCACACAAGGCCAACCTCAGTGTACTCTCTGCGGGGCCCGGAGCCCCCCTCTTCCTCCTCCTGTCCGGGCCTACCGGCCTGTCGGGAGCGTTTCCCACGCTTTCTCCTTCCCTTCTCCTCCACAGCAGCTGTGCGGCACACAACCTTGCGGATGATCTAGAGAAGGGGGGTAAAGTGACGTGGAACTGCTTTATATCCATGAACAGGTGATTAAGGGCAGGTAACGGTCACTCTGTAGGACATGGACATTACTTTTCTGGTGACTATGTTTCCATCGTCATCAGTGTACTGCTCCTCTGTCACTGTCTCGCCGGGAACGTTTTTGGCCTGATCACCCTACAAATGCAGGACAAGACGGATGAGGCGTTGCTTAATTCTGATCGTTGACACACACACGCACACAATTTAATCTACACAACAAATTTAAACTACACTATAGACCACTTTGGAAAACGTGATCAACGCTGGTCTAGAAGAACTTCCTGTTTAAATTTTTAAAGAACGGTTAAACAAAAGACAACTAACAGAACATTTGAATAAAGTTTTATTTATACACGTGAGATTTAAAAACTAAACTTCTGGACCAGTGTTTACATCTTGCTAAGTGGTCTATAAAGGAACCGGTCAATATAACACAGCAGGAGAAAACAGAGGCCTGAGCCAGCGAGTTGTCTTGGAGACAGCAAATATATATACACAGATCATCTCGGGTCATGCATAACTCCAAATACATTTCTGCATATTAATGGATTTTAAAATGGAGGACAAGATCTGCATTGTATGTTGCTGTAATATGCAGTAAGGCTTTTTTTGTAAATAAAAGATGGCAAAACAGATAAAAAAGTAAACACTGCACAGCAGAACGAGGAAACTATTCAAACTGTAGATTTGTAAGATGAAAGTGTCACTTCATGTCCTCTAAGCACAGACTCTGCTAAAGCACACGGCACACGGATGAACGCAAACCATCTGCACCAGCACCACTCACGGTACCTTCAGAATCACTCTCCGTCGATACACTCTGGTGGTGATGGTCTCCTCCTCCTCTGAACTGGATTCATTCTCTTTACAAGCTCCCTGCTAGAGTCACGTCAGCCCATGAGCCGTCATGCTTCACCTTTAACTCAAGTTACAATTCTCCCCAGTGCAATCTCCCCAGAATTCAAGGCGACCCTGAAGGTTTTTGTCTTATACTTTTTGCAAAACTTAAGTCTAAATCTAGTCACTAGTTTCCAGTGGTGTGATTCAGTTCATGAATTTGGACACTAGCAAGGGTCTATTAAACTAGGTTGGGTTTTGAGACACTCTGAGGCTTATTTGGACAATGTACAGTATGCAATAAATGTTTTGGTTTCAGCTTATCAATGTGTGTTTGAAAAAGCACCCTACCTGAGCTTCATAAACAGCTACGCCCTCCTTTCTGTTGTTTGATTCTGTTCCTCTGTCCTCCAGCGTCTCGCTGCTCACCTCCTGCCGTCCAGAGTCTTTCCTCGCTTTGCCCTTTGTTTTGCTGGAAGATTTGCTGGCATCTGCCGCTTGGTGCTCTGGATGTTCTCCATTTTGCTTCTCTACTCGCACTCCATTAGTTGAGGACACGGCCTCTTGGCTATGTGGAATCAAAGTTTAAAGAACATTTCTTGATGGCTGACGCGCTACAGGTGGATATCAGTGTCCATGACGGCGACAGTTCTTACCTTTGCCCTTGTGTATCAGTACCCAGGCCTTGGCCTGAAGCTGTCACCATTGCACCAGATGTCTCACCCTGCGAACCTGAAATTGAAGACATATGGATTTCTGCCTGCTGCACCTGTGAGAGGATCTCCTGCAGCCTCTCCTCAGTCATCTCCACATCCTCTAAGCCTTCCTCCAACTTAATGTTCTCCAAGAGAACCTTGATCTTCTCTTGGGTCAATTCTTCGTCTTCCTCGTCAAATCCAGACAAGCTGCCCTCTCCAGGACCTCCTCTGGCTGAGGAACAAACGGTGGGCTCGTGTTGGGCTTCCTCTCTCACCGGGCTGCTTGGAAAGACATCTTGTTCTTTGGACGTGGCTTCAATGTCGTGTTGTTTCGAGGAGACTGCAGATTCACGAAGGTCGTCTTCAGTTAACCCATCCTCTTGGCCGAAGGAGCCTCGACCTCTGATTGAGGTGTCCTCTTCAATCACAGTGGGAGGCTTGGCGTCGGCAGATGCGGGGCCGCTATTGGATGGCAGGGAAAGTTCACTGGGCCTAACGGGGGCACTAGTGGGGAAGTTTAGCCTACCGTCCTCGTTAAAGAAATCATCCTGCCGCAGGGGGGTCGGGGGCTCATAGGACAGCTCTGAGGGACTCTTAAGCTCCAGCTCAATGTCTTGGTAACCTGAGTGATACAACACAGGGAGATGGAGGCGAACACCACTTGTGCACAATGCCACAGAAACAAACACAATGAGAGAGGCCTTTGAAAATGTCATGGAGGAGATGTTGGTGTTACGGTGGAATTCATAATTTAATCTTTTATCCCTTAAGGAATAGTCTGGGTTATTTGTGTTCAACATATTTTTACTGAACAAAAATGCAACCTTAAAATGCTAGATTGTTTCAACCCATGGTAAAATATAGACAAACCCAGCCGCTGGGTTGTTTCAAGCCATGCTTGGTTTACACATGGACGTTTTCTAGTTTCACTTAAAGCAGCAGTTGAGTTTGTCCATATTTTTTCCAACCATAGGTTGAAACATCCCAATGTCTTTATGGTCCTCTGGGGCAACAGAATGCCATAAATGGCCAACATTAACCCAGAATATTTCATTACAGACATATCATTAATGAGCAACATATAGTATCATTAGTATGGTTATAGTAGTTACATTTATTAAACACGGTAGTTTGCCATGTGATTTTCAAAGGCCAACAATAACAACACTAAATGTAAAGTTCAGGAACAGAGGGGTCCTGGCGTAAATGGAGGAAGATGAAAGATGATGGGGATGAGACAGAAACAGACTGAGATTGTGGTTCTCTGCTCAACAGTTTAGACACAGGTACAGTAGATGAAGAGGGGGCAATGGGAACTATCATGGCCACCACTGTGAAGAGATATGGAGCAGGGTTGATGGAAAAATGAGAGTGTTAGAAAATCAGATCTAATAGGATGATATTGCATCTTAAGTTATTTCGGCTAAATGAGGATGAGAATGATGTGTTAACCAAAGATATGTATTAGTGGATGCCACACATCTGTCATGTTAACACCAGTTTGATTTATGATGGCATGAGCATAGAGCTGTAGCAAGAGCTAGCACTAGAGAGAAGAGAGAGACAGCGCTGGCCCTATGACTGACGGCGGAGGAGCAGTGGGTCTGGATTGACAGCGGAAGCGCTCTAACAGGAAGGTTCAGAGGATTCTGGGATACTGGAGAATCAGGCAGCTCGGTAGCAAGCAGACATTCCAGAGTAGCCAGAGCCATGCTATTAAAACAGCTTCCTTTTAACACTTATGTATTACTGTAAACACTACACTGGGAGAAAGAGTCATGCTGTAGAAGCAGGTTAGATTTCAATGAATGTGTAATATTTCAGAAAAAGTGAGATAGAGAGAGAGAGAGAGTGAGAGAGAGAGAGAAATAGAGAAAGAGAGAGAGAGAGAGTATGTGACAGAAGACAGAGTGCTATTGCTTATTGAATTCAGAGAGTATGCTGTAGTTTGTATAGACAGGTTTCATCTGAGCAACATAAACAAACGTTACTGCGCATGCGCACTTCTGTGACCCCAACTGAACTTCCGGTACAATTTCTAATAACAATCAAAAGAATACGAGAAGAAGTGTTACTTGGCTAAACTCGTTTGTCCAAAATTTCAAATTTCAACTGCGATAACAAGCTCAACATCTAGATGTCAGTGTACCATACTTTATCTTTAAATGCGACCGAACTACAGCACCCATTCAACAAATTGTTTATTTAATAAACAAACATACTACTAAATACTACTAAAGTCGTTTATTTTAAACAATTATTATATTATAAATTAATACTAACATAAATTAAATAAAACATAAATAGTTATCTTATTAGACACTAGCCAAGTACAGACCGGAAGTTAACTGGTGGTCAGGCGCGGGCGCGTCCGATGAAATGGTCTATACACATAAACATAATATTATTATAAGCATGAACCTGTTCTTAAACCCATCACAGCAGATGCAGTCTATAGACTTTTTTAGGTTTGGAGGTAGACCAATTTAAATATTGAATAATAAGTATAACTGCACTCTTATTGGTAGATGAAAGCATCGTCACACTAACCAAAATATTTAATAAACAGTCACACACAATTCTCCGGAAATCTCTTTCAGATTCTGGTTATGAGGCTTTAAAGGAACACTCCTCTTTATTGTAAATAGGCTCATTTTACAACTCCCCCAGAGTTAATAAGTTGAGTTTGACCTTTTTTGTACCAGTTTGTATTCAACGGATATCCTGGTCTGGCGATATCACTTTTAGCATAGCTTAGCATTTATCAATGAATCCAATTAGACCAGTAACGTCGCATTCAAAAATGACCAAAGAGTTCCGATATTTTTCCTATTTAAAACTTGACTCTTCTGTAGGGGGGGCACGGTGGCTTAGTGGTTAGCACGTTCGCCTCACACCTCCAGGGTTGGGGGTTCGATTCCCGCTTCTGACCTGTGTGTGTGGAGTTTGCATGTTCTCCCCGTGCCTCGGGGGTTTCCTCCGGGTACTCCGGTTTCCTCCCCCTTGTCCAAAGACATGCATGGTAGGTTGATTGGCATCTCTGGAAAAATTGTCCGTAGGGTGTGAGTGTGTGACTGAATGAGTGAGTGTGTGTGCCCTGCGATGGGTTGGCACTCCATCCAGGGTGTATCCTGCCTTGATGCCCGATGACTCCTAAGATAGGCGCAGGCTCCCCGTGACCCGAGGTAGTTCGGATAAGCGGTAGAAAATGGATGGATGGATGGACTCTTCTGTACTAATATCGTGTGCTAAGACCTGTGGAAAAGGTGGGATTTTCTAGGCATATATGATTAGGAACTGTACTCACATTCCGGAGTAATAATCAAGGAAGTTTGCTGTCGTAACAGGTATGATATCACTGCGATTCCAAAATGGTAAAACTCAATTTATGAACTCTGGGGGAGTTGGAGAATGAAGCTATTTTCCCCAAAATTTGAGTGTTCCTTTAACAAATGTTCTAATAAAAATGTCTTGTAATTTCTGCTCTTTATTATTAAAATGGGATTAAGTTTGGATTCATCATTGGCTTATGTCATGTACAGCTGCATGCTTTAAGCTTTCATACAAATATACGATCAAAAACAATTCAGTAAATACCATTACACCGATCCCTGACTGGTCCAATACCAGCCTGGGAAACAGTGTAGATAACCGGGGAATCTAACAGATTAGAAAAGAAGATTGAGACCTAAACTTAAACTTGAGTTTAAGTTTCTACTGGACTTGAATTTAGAGCAATAAATGTTTTGCCATGATGGTTCTATGAATCTACAGATTTGTGAGAGAAATAGAGAAACAGAGTTCAGGTAGATGGGGCTAAACTTTACCATCAGCCTGCTCCTGGGAAACTGGGCTATCATCTGCAAAACATCTCGTGCCTGTTATGTTACCATAGTCAAAAATCGGCCCTTCCAGCAATGTCACAATATCCAACCGATTGATCTTAGTCAGGACTGCAGATAAGGCATCCGCTGTACAGAGAAAAGAAAAACTTGTTTATGGTTGCTCACACATGCTGAATAAAAATATAAATTTTACATCACTGCTCCTGTACCCGACCGGGACCCTCCATATGATTAAAGGAATAGCTCACCCAAATATGATAATTCTCTCACTTATTTAATATAAAAGGATTTCTCTGTGCTCACATTAGAAAGGTAGTCTGAGATGGAATTTAAACGATGGTTAGATGGTTTACTATTCCTTTAAACCTCATTAAAAAAAAACAATACCGACTGCATGACCACACTTACTTGTAGCGTTTTTGCCGTCTCGGCTAACCCATTTCTTTATTAGCATGAAACTCTGAGTTGTCAATGAATTTGGGTTTTCCACACGGATGTGATTTATCTCATCGACCGTAAATTCCATCTCTCTGGCCAGTTCTACAACACATTAAAAATTGATTTAGAGTCTCCCCGGTCTCTGCCGCCCTCCCGTAAACATGTACAGTGTGCTGCGCTGACTGCAGATGACACACCCTACTGATCACATGAAGCAACGCTACCAGAAATCAACAAACAGAGCAAAAACACACGACATTACCACACTAATATACTCTCAAATCAAAAACAGAATGCATACACACATTATTACAACCACATATTTTTACAAAGATAAACAAATGTAGCATATATGTGTGCTAAGAGCTTTGTCCTCTAGGTGGCGTCCTTCTCCAGTTTTTGCAAGCTCTTACCGGTCCAGCTCAGGCCAAGATGATCTGCCACAATAGCCATACGCAGATCTGTCCTTTCACAGGGACTCTGAGGGCCTGAGAGCAGAAGACGGAGAAACATGAACACATCTTCAAATCAACGTTTTGGAGAAGGTTAAAAAAAGTAAAGAAGTCTACCCTTTCCTGATCAAGCAAAGACAATCAAAGGTTTTGCAGAGATTGTGGCTACAACAAAGTGCGCTTCATTTTTATATATCGCTTTGGGGTGTACTGATCAGAAAAGAGTTTCCAAAACGTTTTGATATTGTCTGGTTAGCTTGTCAGTGGTTTTAAAGGGTTAGTTAAAAATGTATTCTACCAGGATCTTACAGGACACACGTATAACCCATCTAATAGTGAAATCTTACAACATACATCACAAATTAAAAAGACACAATTCAAATGTCTCTACCGCCCGTTGTGGGTCAATTCACAGTTTCAAATGAATCTAAACATGCGGGCGTCTTCAGTGCTGTGTGCTAGGACTGTGTGTCTGCGTGGCCTCGGGACATCTGCAGATCTCCTTAACACCTCACAAAGACTCTACTAAGAACAACCGGCGACCTACTAACACTAGCATGCTACATTAAACCTGGCTAATCCATAGAAAGTTCAGTACACAAGAGTACACAAGAGAGAGAATGATGACAACATGACAGAGATGACATCTACGGTCAGGTCACACCACAGGCAATCACAACAGTTCATGCAACTAAGATCATACAAGTGGAAAGTTTTACAAACTAGGCTCGATCTCCACGCCGGGGGCCACTTGGGGCCCAGCACCCTGACTGCCTTCACCTCCATCAGTCCTCTTACTCCTCCTCCTGTCTCTGTGGGATTGCTCAACCTGTGACCTCACGTCTCTAGCAGACCTGGATGTACCGGAAGGCTGTGACGGCTCTGATAAAGATGTGCTCCTTGACGTGCTGCCTTCTCCGTCCTTATCATATACCTGTATCTTTTTCTCCTGGCAATTTGGAAGCTTTATTGCACCACTATGTTTGGAGCCACTGCTAGGGCTTTTGGCCACCTCACATAAAGGCTTCTGTCCACGTGTACTGCCTGATCTACTAACTGGGCTTGGTTTTATCATTTTCTTGGTAGCTGTAGCTTTGGTTGTCTGCGCTTTATCGCTCTGGTTGCTCCTACATTTCCCTACTGGTATGGAACCAACATTTTTTACCTTTATCACTGGGATTCTAGATTTAGGCTCTATACCTGGAAACGGATCTAATCGATTCCTGGCAACTGGTTTGAGCTTTCGTGAACATGTAACGGTATCGCATTTAGAATGCAATGATGAATGAGGTGCTCTTACTGGCAACCTGGACTTTGGTGTCTTTCTTTTCATGTCACTGCACATTTTTGGGATATTATCATTTCTTAAAGTGTCCATTTTGACTGAATCTTTACATGGGTTAACGTCTTGACTTGTGCCGGGATGAGACATTGACAACTGATTGCTTTTTACACTGCTGTGTTGCAAGCAATGAGTTGCCGTATTTAAGGCCTCAACATTACTCTGATCGTTATTGGAATGATCGTTTTTTTTCTGGAGATATGTTTGCGGCTCGGCCCCTAAACAGTCTGTTCTTTGATCGTACTGGCTTACTCGACATGTTTCTAGTCCTTTTTGATGAGTCCCTACTGTTTGACCTCTACAACTATCCCAATCTACACAAACAAGATCCTTCCTCTCGACACTGGCAGATTTGAGTCCTACTCTAAACGAGGAACATAAATTAGAACTGACTTCTGAATATGGTGGAGGCTCCATGTCGTGAGATGTGCCTGAGCGGTCAGTGCATATCTGAATGATATTGTATGATATGACTGTGTTGTCCTCCAGTTTAACTTGTGCTCGTTCTACTATCTGTGGATTGGAGGTAACCAAACTTGGTTCTCTCATCCCATCCCCTATCCTCCCTCCCAATGTATGCTCACCAATCTGAAAAAACTGGAGCCTCTCTTCCAAAAAATCCCGCTTGCTCATGTCAATCGCACCGCTGCGGGTCATCTCAAACATCTTCCCTTCGTGAAAGGGGAAAGGGTTAGGCTCGCTAGTTGGTGTGCTTTCATCGGTTGGGGTTCTCGCAGGAGTTGTGTCAGGGGTTGTGGCTGTAGACCTGTCGTCTGCTGCTAACCCAAAAGGCTTGGGCTCGTCGTCCTTAATTCTAGCATCCACAACCTCATCTTCCCCGCCTTTGCTTGACCAAGGATCAAATCCTTTTGTTGCAACAGTTTTGAAAGGAGAATTAAACTCCTCATCGAGCTTGTAGCTAAAGTACGTTTCCGACAAACCGTGATCGGAATGCTTCCCATTTCTTTCATTGTCTTCACCATTTCTTTTGTTTGAGGGATCAGTGTTGGCTTTGGTCTTTTTGCTCTCCTCAACTGGTGATTCTTCTTCTATGACTTCAAGTTTACTCTGGCAACGGTCGCTTGGCCTTGTCAAATTATCTGATGACCAAACATCTTTTCTGTTCTCAATGGGGAAGCCAATCGGTTTGGTAAAGTGTTCACTTAGACCGTCATCCTCATCCTGAAGTTCGTAGCCATCCAAAGAGTCGATCTCTGTAGCATCTGTGTCATGTGAGAACTCTGCAGTGGTTGCCATTGAGCAATCTGTGATAGACTGATCATTGCCATTTTGTTCATAATCATCATCATCTTCTTTTGCGTTACCATTTTCCCCTAGTTCTTTACGATTCCCATTATTGTCATGCTCTTTTAAATTGCTTTCTTTCTCAATTTTGTCCCCATCCATCTTAAAGGTATATTTTTTTGTTGGTATGGGTTTAAAGACTGATTCCTCCTCACTTGAATCGCTGTCATTAGCTCCTAGGGTGACAGGAGATGGTGGCTGGACTCTTATTATAGGTTCTGTGAGGAGACGTTTATCACGCGCCTCTTGGAGATTCACTTCCATCATCTCAGTCTCAGCCTCGGAAGACGGAGTCGACCCCCTTTTCTCAGGCTGTGATGAATCTGAGTCTAATGGCGGTGGAGGAGGAAACTCAATATACGCAACTCGTTTGTCTTTTGACTCCGTGCCAGTTTCTTGTTTGCCACTGGTTATTTTTTCTGCTTTGAATTCTTTCAAAGAAAAATGTTTGCCCTGGTCGCTACCTTCCGACTCCTCTGAAACCTCTGCTATTGGGCTGGCAATACCTGGCATAAATGCAATGAAAGAGTCAGGGGTTCTTGAAGTGAGATCATAGCTGACCTCTTCTGAGCTTGGGGTATCTGGAGTCATTGGACTTTTGCCAGAGCTATCAATAAAAGAGAACTGTTCTAAAGTGTCGTCATCAGGGCTGCCTTTAGGAGATGGGGGCTGTTTTTGTTTAACCGTGTAAATCGTTCTACTTTCTGAGTTGACCATCTTTTTGAATGTGCCATTTGCTGCTCCTGATGTATCTTTCTCAGTCTGTTTTGCAACTTGAACACTTACGTAGACTGGTAACGTTTTTAACCCTTTAAAACTTTCTCTTGTTGTAACTGTTGATATTTTTTCCACTGGGCTCATGTCATTTCTACTTTCTGCAGAAACCTCTTGAGACTTCTTTGTTGCAGATTCCTCTCTCTGTAACTCTACACGGCCCTGAATCCTTGCTTTGGTCAAAGTAGGTATGTGTGATTGACTCTTTTCAGTTTGTTTACCTAACAAATCTTGATTCACTTTACTTGTTTGATTAGTTTCAGAGGAACCAGATACTGTTCTGACAGGAATATGAGATTCTGTCTTTTTCTTAAGGGTTTTGATTTGGGAGTCATTCCTATTGACATTATCCTTTGATAATAAAACACCTGTCTCAGTTTTAGTGTCACTTTTTAAACACTGTTGCTCTTTAACATGATCAGTTACACTTTGCCTACTTGTAATATGTAGGCCAAGAGCGTGAATTTTAGCAGGGCTCTGTTGAGTCTCTTCCTTGCTCTTATGCTCCTTATTCTCAAAAAGTGATGATCTGGATTCAATGGTTTCTGATTTGGAAGAGATTCCTGGCAACGATTTTTCACCTGCCTGCTTTGAGACAACGACCCTTTCTTGAAAACCTTGAGCTTTGCTACTCTCCGTGGCTACTTTATTTGTATCGGTTTCAGTTAGTTTTCTAAAGGGTTTCTGTTCTTCATCTGCCCTTTTTGAAGCAGCTAAAGACTGAAATACGGGCAATTTACTGTCTGGTAATTTTTTGGCAGGTTGTTTTGATTGTCCTGTATCCTGTTTCTGTGCTTCTGTTTCAAACTTTTGCCGAAAAGAGCTCACTTTGGAGGTCTTAACTGGGACTGGGGGCCCTGCAATACCTGTCTTTGCCTGTTGATGAGCATCGTCCTGTTTTGATTTATCCTCACTGAAGCGTGACAGCACATGTCTCTCGGGACTGTTTGGCAGACTTGCGCTTTTTCTTTCGTTTGTACTGCCAAACAGCTTCTCCCTACCTTTATTCCATTCGTCAGCAGTACCCTTTTGTATTTTCTCAGGAGTGTTACATATGGAACTAGGCCCTGACCGTGTCTCCTTAGAGAGTCTTGCTGGTTTCTTTTTCTCTGGCGACTGAAGCTCTACGTTTAATTTTTCTGTCTTGTCTCGGAAAAACTGTGAAACCTCACTCAGCTTTTCCTCTGCCTCTTTAATAGTTCGATCTACTCTGTCTTCGTAAATTAGTTTCTCTCTATTCCTGTCCTGTCTATCCTGGGTGAAACGCATCCAGACCGCATGTTTAGGGCTACCAGGATCAGTAGTGTAATGTAATACTGTTACTTTGTCATACTGCTCATCTTGTTGAGAAAATTTACCTGATTTGTCTGATGCATCCCTTGCTGACCTGAACTTGGACTCCTTCCTGGGGCCAGGTACTTTTTCTCCATAAAAGGCTTCTGCCCCTTGCACATCAGCACTTATGCTATGTGACTGGTCTGCCACAGAGTCCTCTGTGTCAAAATGTGATATGTCTAGTTTTTCTGACAGCAACATTTTCTCAGCAAACCTGTATGACTCCCCTCTTAGCTCAGACAGCTCATCGTCATGATACTCAATAGAATGCTGGCTTAGGAGCTTTAAAGCTTTGTATGATTCATCGGCAATGAGCTGAGCTGAACTGGGGCGACTCTCTTCCTCTTGTGAGACAGGGGTATTCATTCTGGATGTGTCTAAGAAGAAAGGCAGTGACTCTTCTGCAATAAGTTCATCCTCATCTTGAATGGCCTCATAATCAACCTTATCAAAAAGCTCCTTAAGACCATGCTCACCCTTACATATAAACTCTGGATGGTTTTTAGTCTCCCTGATTATGACTTCAGTTGGGTCACATGTGTTGCCCTTTTCTATGTGTACCTCAATAATTCTCTCAACTTTGGGCTTTTTGTCCTTTTCAAGGAACCGTGGGGTCAATTCGTCTCCTTTAATGGAGTCTTGGCTAGCTTTATGCTCAAATAAGCCAGCCAGTTCTTTGGAAGGGTCTCTTCCGGACTGAAAAGCTTTCATTAAGTCTTGTACTGACATTGTTGGTTCTTCATTTCTCTCAGAGCCGACGTCTTTTAGCTGAGGTTTGTGGTAGACCTTTCGAGTTGTAGTGGTAATATGGGTCTCTTCTTTGACGCATGCCAGCTCGTCTGAGTTTACCTTCATCTGCAGGGCCTTTACCTTGTCTTTGATGGAGTTAACTGCCACCTCGGGCTCAGTGCATGCTTGAGGGTTCAAAGCGGCAGCCTCATCCATTAGAGGTTCACGGGCCTCCTCAGGATGCTCATAGCTTCTGATGACGTGAACGACTTCGGTTCTGGTTTCTGTTATGACAGGGGGAATAGGCATATCTGTGAAGGGGGGCTTGGGCCCTGTGCTCTCTGCGCTTTGAGGGGCCGACGGGGTCTTTTCGCTTCTAGTTTCAAAACCACTATCTGATAGTGGACTCTTGTCTTGTTCATGGGAAAAGTCATCAGGGGATTCCAAGATAGCATCTGTGCCACTATAGGAGTCGGCTAATTTACTCAAATCTTTCTCTGAGGGAGAGGTTCGCATACCTGTGGGAGGCATTTTCAACTTGTGCTCGGGTTTTATGGTGCGCTTCTGTTTTTCCTCCCCTTCCTTTCTTATTTCATCATATCTGCTCTTAACATTAGCTATTTTGGAGATGGAACTAGCACCTATATCATTCACTAAATAATCAACCATTTTAGCTAAATCGAGATCATTGTCTGTCCCTGACAGGGCATTCTGCCGTGCCTCCTCAATTTCATCTTTGGAGAACTCTTCCCACTCATCCTCCGAGGCTCTGTCTTTACTTGAGCTTCTGGCATCACTCAGGACATCCTTTGTGAGAATTTCACTAACTTTGACAAGGTCTTTTTTAACTTTCTCAACCAATCTAAAAGGTTCCTCATCCTCAATCTTAGACTCTTTAGAAACATGCGACTGGAAGCTTTTGGCTGCACTAGTGGGGTCGGTTTGTAAGATTGCAGTCATCCTTATCAAATCTTCCTTCATATCTGCCACGTCCCTAAGAATCTCTTGACTGGATGCCAGTGTGGGTGTGGCAGCTGCTTTGAGGGCTGCAGGAGAAATAAAGAGTGAGGGCTTTGGGGGTTTCTGTCTAGATGTAGAGGACTGTGCTTGAGTGTGGTTCGGTGGTGGTACTGTTATTGTGTCTGGTACTTTCTTCCCCTGGGGTTCAGGGATCACATTGACCACGGAAAATACTGGTACTGTCATGGAAGTGGATGATATCAAAGTGGTTGGCGTGGCTGATGATCTAAGGGAATCGTAAACAGAACTTGACAAATTGCCTCTAAAAGGGGAAGACAGAGATTTCAGTGTGCTATACTTTGAACCAGCGAGTGTTTTCTCCGCCTCACTAAATGCCGCACCGGCACTTGCTGTTGCTGCTTGGGTTGTGGCTTGTATCCGCTCCTGCAAGCTGTAAGTCCCTCCTGTAAACAGACGGGAAGATGCAGAGGAGGACGAGGGATATTTTAGGGGTGTAATGGATCCGTTTAACAGGACTGTTTCTGTGCTGGGTATTGTAGGTTTTGTTGACTGTATTGTTCCCCTGGCCACATCTGTGGTGATTAAATTGGAAGACAAGCTTGATATACTTCGAACGGTTGAGGACGCTGCTGTACTTGTGGGGGCCAGGGCTGACTTAAATGATAAGGCACTGTATGTATTTGTGGTGGACTTTACAGAATCTGACTGGGTTACTGTGCTGAATGTTTTCTCTAGCAATGATCCAGGAGATGAAATCAAGTTAGTTCTCGAGGAAAATGACGCAGCAAGCCCCTTAATGGACACGGGATCTGTTTTAGCCGTAGAAGCCAGGAGACTGGATGAAACTGGATCTTGGTTTTGGAATTGCTGAAGCACAGTCTTTATGGGAGATGACATAGACCGGTATGTTCTAATGGGTGATGCTATATCGCTAACTGACATTGAAGGAGAAACATTTGAAGCTCCGAGGGTGGACTTGATAGGAGAAGTGGAGGAAATGGACCATGCAGATTTTAATGGCGAAGCAGATGGCGTGTTGGAAGGTGAACTGGAGAGGGAACCCAGTCCACATTTTGTTTGCCCAGGGACGGTAATAGGAGCTGTCGACCATGCCTGGTAAGATCTTGTTGAAAAGACAGGTTTGTGAGCGTAACCAGCAGGCAGTGTTCTTGTTGTACTTCGTTCAACTGTTTCTTTAAACAGACAAATGAAATCCAACAGAAAGTAAACAAAAATGGTGAAAAAAAACGGAGAGACCAGAAGGAAAAAATTGGTCAGTGGCATTTGTCTTATAAAGAGGTACAACAGCAGTTTGTGTGGCGTGAAATGGAACTGAAGATGGGGATGGTGCCAAATTAAAGATGATCCAAAGACTTCCATGGTCCACAAAACAAAACTAAAAGGCCAACAAAGCACGCGCAAAACGATGACAAAAAAAAAAAACACAGAACGTAAAACGGCAAGACAAATGCACAGGATCACAGCAAAATAATTTCACTTTTGACTTTGATGTGCTATATTCTCCTGTGACTGACTAACCTCAGTTACTACCGTGCCTTTTATCTGTTTGGTCCAAAACAGGTCTATTCCCAATTTGGGTCTTTCGAAGATTCCCCCCAAAAAAACATCTTTGTTCCTGTGCTACAGCAAAACATTTTAGGGCAAACGCAGGCTAAATGTCATGCAGGTCTGAGTAACCTCAGTGACAGGCAATTCAGTGCAAACTGTGACAGCCCCAGAGAAAATATACCTGTGGCTCTCCATGCATTTCCGCCAAAAATAAACCATTTCTGCACAATCACAAAGCCAAAAGGAGCAAGACTGGTTGTAAAGAGTTATATTAAAATAAAATGATATTATGATGGTTGCAATACATTATTCTAGTCAGTGGGGAGAAATGGAACAGACTGATGAAATAATATCACAAGCACAAGGCAGGCACGGCACACCAACTGAAATACCAACATTTGACATGCAAACTTAACAAGAAGATAAAAACAGGCATGTGGACTGTGGTTCATGTATGGCAAGAATGTGCAGATAACACAAGTGTATGTGATATATATCATATTTAATGCTTCCAATGCTTTGGTTTCTCAAACATTAGTGAAAACATCACACTCACTCATTCCAGGCTCGGTCAGATAGCTGTAGCGCTTACGTAAGGCTAGGGATGCAAAGGTATGACGTCGTTCTGGCTTTTCACTCTGTAACAACAACAACAAAGATCCTATCAGTTCCTCCAGTAACAGCCCTAACATCATTACAGCTCTCCTGGAGCTACTGGGCTGTTTCTGTCATTAGATTGTGTTTAATATTGTTCTTATTATTGTGTGTTCTATGAGACAAAAATGATTATGACAACTGCACAGGAACAGTGATTTGATCAGCGTCTAAATGACTTCGCTAGCATGATTTAGTAAAGTGATGAAACACTGAGATTGGTCGGGCTGTAGGGTCTCTCCAATCATTAATGGAAAGCAACGCATTTAAGGTTATGAAACAGGAAGAAATACTTTCGGTCACACTTCAGTATAGGGGGCAATTCTCACTATAAACAAACCATTAAAAACAATATAAACTCCTAATTTGTTGCTTATTAATAGTTAGTAATGTAGTTGTTAGATTTAGGTAGGATTAGGGATGTAGAATAAACTCATGCAGAATATGTGCTTTATAAGTACTAATAAACAGCCAATATGTTAATAGTAGGCATGCTTATAACAACTAGTTAATAGTG
Organism: Triplophysa bombifrons; assembly: GCA_029783895.1. Lineage (NCBI taxonomy): Eukaryota > Metazoa > Chordata > Actinopteri > Cypriniformes > Nemacheilidae > Triplophysa > Triplophysa bombifrons. The sequence continues at coordinate 828,161 of CM056460.1, read as the reverse complement.
AGAATTGCTCCCTATACTGAAGTGTTACCAAACTTTCTATAGTTTTCAGTTACGAAACATACAAAAAATGGACTTTATTTATGAAACATAAATAAGTAGACTTCTGTGTAAATCGTTTGCTGCACCAATTGATGTCAACTGTTATCTTTTTTTTCCGAGCGATTTACACAGAAGTTTGTTCTGCGTATGGATGAGTAAAATCAAAGAATACGCCAGCAGAATATGACATGCAGCACATCTAGAGCGCATTGAATAGAATAAGCGCTGAGACCAAGCCGTCTAACAAGAGAAACCCAAACCTAAAGCAACTAGCACACCACATGGAGATGAGCGCCATTACCTCTTCCTCAGGATCTGAATCCGCATCCTTTCCGTTTCCAAGATGCATTGCAGAAACAGAGAGGATAACATAATGTAGAGCAGGGAAAGAAACGTCAGGATGTGAAAAAAGCAGTTTGAGAGCACACCAACGTAAAGCCACAGCGACCAAACACAAAGGGTTGAAACCAAACAAAGGCACAAAGCAGAAGCTGTTTGCAAAAAGCACAAGCTTGTGCGCCTTCAGCCAAAGCGTGATCCAAATCAAACGTGTGATTTGGGTCGGTCACGACCACAACATCAACCTAACAGAAGCTTGAAACAGATAAAAGACACACTCAGGCAGTCTGAGCCCAGTTAAACCTTCAGTGATTAGAACATCGCTGAGTCTATCTGTCCTGAGTATGAAGATGGCATGATATGAAGCACATGATCGCTGGTCGCTCGTACCTTTTTGAGTCCTGGCAGTGTGATGTTTAAATTACAGATAGGGGTCTGAACAAGACCCTTGGAGGTTTTGGCTTCTCTCAGGAAGGACAGACGGCCACACGGCTCCTGGCTGCTGTCTCTCACCTACAGAAGACAAATGAATGTTATTTGATCTTCATGCCACAAACGGATTGATTTTGCGAAGTTGAAACAAACATTGCTTGTTTAGATTCTCGGTTTCAAACATCGAAAATACACAAAACAGAGTAAACACAATGAGTTTTGATTTAAGGTGACATTTTGTGTTATTAAGCCGGCAGCCATATCACCTTGTAGCCCAAGACTGGTTACCCACAGAGCTAAGAAGGGTTGAGCCCGGTCACTACCTGGATGGGAGACCTCTTGTGAAAAACTAGGTTGCTACCGGAAGAGGTGTTAGTGAGACCTGCAGGGAGTGCTCTCCCTGTGGTCTGTGTGGGTCCTAATGCCCCAGTATAGTGACGCTAAACCGAGGTCCTGACTCTCTCTGGTCATTTCAAATCCCATGATGTCCTTCGAATAAGAGTAGGGGTGTTATCCTGGCATCCTGGCCAAATTTTCCCATTTGCCTCTATACATCATGTCCTCCTAATCATCCCCATGTGTACTAATTGGCTTCGTAACTCTGTCTCTTCTCCATCAATAAGCTGCTGTGTGGTTGGCATTCTAGCGCAATATGGCTGCCGTCGCATCATCCAGGTGGATGCTGCACATTGGTGGTGGTTGAGGAGATTCCCCCTTCCATGTAAACGCTTTGATTATTCAGAAAAGAGCTATATATAGTTGATGAATTATTATTATTATGGGCAAATTGACCAAGAAGTGAGCTTTCGGGACGCCAGGGTCGGCAGACTAATTGCCGATCGTATAACACTATGGAGTTGTTTTGGCTTAACGAAGTGCTCTGCAATATAAAGAGGATCTGTCATATGGCTGATATATAACTTTCTTTTTATATCAAAACACCCATATTTACCGACTAAAAATCCTCCTTTAACCACAGTGTTATACGACCGGAAATTAGTCTGCCGACCTTGTCGTCCCGAAAGCTCACTGGCGCCATCTTGTGCAACTAGTCAATTATATCCACACATTAATGTAGGTGTTAAAGTGACAGTAACCTAATAAAATCCACTGCTGTCTGTATTCTGATACTGCAGTCCGACTTTGACCATGCAAAATTCGTTCAGATAGTGGTACGAAAATGGGCGGGAGCGATTCCTCCGTGACGGTTTGATCTTCTATTGGTCTCACGTACACATGTGATGTGAATTCACAGGTCAGACTTCACCAAACTTGTACTTTGCTATGCAGCAAAATGCTAAATACCTACGGAAGGGCTTGCGTTTCCGGTCAGACACATTCGCATGCGTATGAATGGAAGTCAATGGAGGGAAAAGTCAAGTGTGACCGAGGAAAAACCAATATATAGCCTGAAAGTTAGTCATTTTGGTGAAAATGAATGAAAATGAAAAATCAAATCCTGGCAGGACCGATAAAGATGGCACAGACATTTTCTATTGGTATCTTTATGGTTTTCTTCATGTATCTACAGGTAATATCATGATAAAACTGTCCTACCTTCACACAAAACGGGAGTCTGTTTTCTTTAAATGCGTAGAAGTTAAAAACCAGCTGCTGTCCAGATTTGGTGAGTGGGGCAAAATTGCCGTAGCAGTCCACGTGAATGGGTTTCCCTTCCAGCACCTTTCAAACAAACAGATGTTCACATGCCACACGAAAAAACGTCTTCAACATAATCAGACGACAGGTTACACTCTAGATAATGATACCTCGATGTCCTTGCTCCTGGCCACCTCCTCAAAGTTCTCCTGCTGTTCCAGAGTTTTGTCCACTTTATCATCCGTCATACAGAAGCACCGCAGGCTGGACTCAACGGGGTCATTCATTTTAGCAAACACCACAAACTTGGCCATGTAGGGCACACAGATGAGCTCTCTGTAGAGCTGAGTGGCCAAACCCACCGTCTCAGGGATCTGATGACAATCTGCCAGCCAAAACCTGGAGACACAAAGTTCGCAATGCCATCAGAGACGAATCCAGAGCAGGCAAGAAGACTTTCTGAGATGATGTTCTGGTACCTGGCAGACACGTTTGTGGTGAAAGACACACTGTCATTGATGAAAGTCAGAGGTGTGGTGCCAGTGATGTCCTCCCACTGAGCCGGCGATGTGCCACCTGTCATCATATGGGGATTTAGACGTTTGTCATCGTTACGCAGTGTTATTGACGACTGTAAGGCATTCTCACCGGTTATACTGCAGAGGAGTCGGAGGCTGGGTGTAGTGTCTCCCTTATATCCGTTCATCACTCCCTCTCCAGAGAGAGGAGGCACAGGGATGGTCATGGTGATGGGCTTGTGAAACTTTCTCCTGCGAGGCTCCACTGTCACTATAGGACTGAAGGTTGCACGATTCCCTACGAAATTCTTCACCACTTCATTTGGAAGAGGTTGAGCCTGTCGAAAGATGACAATTTACAGACTGTGTCCACCAAACAATATCACAAATGTCACCCAACTGGTTTTTAAACATGTCAACAAATCCACATCGTACTGAAATATCACAGTTTTGTTATTCAGAACATTTCAATTCAGTTCAACACTTTTCTATATTTCTGCATTTTTGCAAAGCAGTGACAAAAGTTTATGGGAAAATCCTGAAACATGAATACATAGATTGCTCTTGCATTTTTGTCATGATTTTTTTCCAAATTGACAGATGACTGACAATGACAACCACGTCAATGTAAAACAAAAAGGAAATATTGTATCTGCCTCAAGACAACGTGTCAACACTGTATTTAATTTACTGTCAGATATCATTTCACATTACTATCCTTATGAAAATCAAGCACGTATTTACCACATAAATATTGTTAAACTATGATGACCACAAATTAACAGTGCTTTTGTAGAACAGCTGTGGTCACATGTACATATATTCCAATGGTAATCAATCTGCTAAAACAAACATGGTCACTACACAGTAACTCTAGTAGAAAGTTTTCCTTCATGACAAAGATTCAGCATCATATGGACTTGACCATGTACCTGCAGCCCAACTCTGATCTTTTTGGTGAGCGCTCCCTCAGGAAAAGAGGCCTGGACCATAGGAACCGTCATGCTGGACAGAACCCCTCCCTCTGGACCCATGTGATTACTCTCCTGTTTGATGCGTGACACCACCGCAAAGTATTGTGGGAAATCCTTCGTGATAATCCTGCAGATCCGCTTCTTCTCCAGATCTGCTGTGCTGTCCAGCTCTGTCAAGAACATCAGCATGAAATCCTTTACTGTTACACACAAGCATTGATGACATACGACAGGACTTTGTGATGCGGTTGCTAGGGTGGTTGTTGAGGCCTGTTGCCGGGTGGAATTTACCTTCATCCATGCCATTGAGGAGCTCTTGGAGGTCTTGGGTTTTCCAGTCATAATGATGCTCTTTCCAGGTCTCTCCGTTCTCACTCCTCAGCATGATGAGCTCTCTCTCCTTACCCCTCATAGAGCCGAAATGAGGGATTTCCACGATCACAGGGCTGTAACACAGACAACAGGCCTTTAACACGGACAGTCTTAGCAAACACAAGAGACGGGGATGAGATGAAGACACACATTCATGTCACATCAGTGCAAAAGAGGGGCACTTGGCAAAGGCATCTGATCATGTTATTGAAGTAAAGACCACCGCTGGCATCAGATTTGTTCTTAAGCACTTTTTTACCAAGCGTCACTGCTTCATGCTTTGAAAATAAATCAAAGTAAGATGCAAAATAAAGATGCACTAAAACAAAACTCGTCTTGTTGTTCAGTAAATGTGTCTTAGAAACAAAGAAAATCTGAAACATTACAACTAGAACTTGTAGTAAATATTTAGCATTTTGAAATGTATTAATCTTGAACAATTTACACATTTTTTCAAACAGCAACAAAAACATTTTGGTTAACTAAACATACAGTCCCAATACAGGAACAATCTGTTAAAATATGATTATCCCTCTTAAAATAAGAGAAACACACAGTAAATAAATATAGCAAAAATGCACAAAATTTACCTGTGAGTTAAGAAAAATTATCTTTAAAACCTGCATAAATCTAGCATTAAAAGATGAATTTAGAGATAAATAATAAGTTGCCAGCAGAGTTATTATAGTTTTGATTTAAGTTAGTTAGTTTTATTAATATTTAAAATTAGCTTTTATTTTTAGATTTTTCCATTTTTATGTAAATTTTAGTTAAGGTTTTAGCGATTTATGTATATGCTTTTGTCACTTTATAATTTATCTTAATTTTTTTCTATATAATATTAATTCATTTTTAGTTTAGACTTAGTTTATTATTATTTTAGTGTTTTAAACTTATTGCAGTTTATTTTTGAGGCAACATTTAAATGTTCCCTTTAGTTTTCCCAATCAATTTCAGGCAAATCTTCTTTATTTCAATAAACAGAAACGTTTACAAAGTGCTAATTTTAGTTAACTAAAAATAACCTTGGTTGCTAGATTTTGAAACAAGTTTAAGTAGATGTTTTAGGTCCATCGGCAGAATTCTTGCTATATTAAAGTGTGTTTTGCTTGTCTTAAGAGCATTGTGTTTAACACAGAACTAAATATGAAAAAGTAAAAGAAAAACAGTTTTCTGATATCCAGCAATTAAACTAGAACGTTTGATATATTTAAAAACCAGAAGCTGTCTTTTTACCAAACAAGATGGATGAAAATTAGACAATCATGAAATGATGGCAGAAAATATCAAACATTGGTACAGAGAAGGTACCGCGAAGAATTTCACGTCTGAACGGTCCCCACGCCAAAACCACTACAAGTGTGATTTACATTCGACGGCTGAAGAATAGTCTCAGGATTGTGATGTCTGATACCTTCTCTATAAGTGAAAATCAAAGGGAAGTTTGAGAAAAACACAGGGCTTAGGCAGCAGCAGACCAACATGCTCAGCCCAGACAGCAGCTGTGAGTCACTTTCAGCCATCGACACGTTCACTGAAAGCGTAAAGGAAGAGATGGAGATGAAGAAAAGGAAAATCAGCTTCATGACTTCATTGTGCACACACTCCTACCCAGTGAATTTTGTTCCTCGCGGGCCGAGCTGCAGGATTCGGCTAATGAAGCTCTCGCCCTCGCTAAGAGGCGGGAGGGTTCGAGGGAGATGAAGCTTACTGAATTACATCCATGCAGCATACAGAGAAACAAAGAGGAGGATAATTTTGAGATTCCTGCAGGATTTGATTCTATATCCAGAGCTAAACTTTAACATAGGCACCGCTACCCGCGTGTCAAAGATCAATGTTCCAAAACCCAGTGCGTTCCCCGCTCGCTGTCTGATGAGAACATCATAAAGCCAAACCCCGAGTGAGACGTGAACCTTTCTCACTTTCAACTTAATTGAAACTAAGCACTTCATATTCTAGTGTTGGTTGTAAGAGTGCTATCGACACCAAAAAGAATTTGTCCACCAACTTAACGCTGATTCATATTGATCCGAGACATGTTTGTGTCGGGCTTTTGATAAATCTTCCAGCTACATTGGTCTAGAAATTGACCAAATGAAGGTAAAAAGCATTTAGAGCGATTTTCATGTCAATTGCATGCCTTCAAATCTTGTATACTAACTGCAGATTGAATTGAACTTTATTTAACAGAATTTATAAAACTGTACAAAATAACGAGTATCGCAAACACACAAAACTGTCGAGGATAAAAACACAATAAAGCCAAAGGCTTATTTGCGTGGCAGTCCTCGATGTTGATATAAAGAATAAAGACTACTGTATGTACAGAAGGGTCAAACAAGACAAGCATACCTCCTAATCACATGTTAAAGGGCTCATATGGAGCGAACACATGTTTTTCTGGGTGTGTTATAAGTTGCCCATGCATGTATTAGTAGGGCTAGGCGATTAATCGGAAAATTATGGAAACCGACATTAAGAAGCTCTAAACGTTATTTTGATTACTTTCCCTTTAATATCCATGTCGACGAGTGCCGCTGTACCTCACTTTTTATCAGAGCAAAAGAGACTTCATATACACTCACCTAAAGGATTATTAGGAACACCTGTTCAATTTCTCATTAATGCAATTATGGTGGTGGTGTAATGGTGTGGGGGATGTTTTCTCGGCACACTTTAGGCCCCTTAGTGCCAATTGGGCATCGTTTAAATGCCACGGCCTACCTGAGCATTGTTTCTGACCATGTCCATCCCTTTATGACCACCATGTTCCCATCCTCTGATGGCTACTTCCAGCAGGATAATGCACCATGTCACAAAGCTCCAATCATTTCAAATTGGTTTCTTCAACATGACAATGAGTTCACTGTACTAAAATGGCCCCCCACAGTCACCAGATCTCAACCCAATAGAGCATCTTTGGGATGTGGTGGAACGGGAGCTTCGTGCATCCCACAAATCTCCATCAACTGCAAGATGCTATCCTATCAATATGGGCCAACATTTCTAAAGACTGCTTTCAGCACCTTGTTGAATCAATGCCACGTAGAATTAAGGCAGTTCTGAAGGTGAAAGGGGGTCAAACACAGTATTAGTATGGTGTTCCTAATAATCCTTTAGGTGTTTGTTTGATGTATTTGATTTATTTTATGCATACATGATACACATACTGTATATGCAAGACATTATTAGAAACTGTAAGTTGTCTACTTTCACATGTGTACGCTTACAATAACATCTAAGCGGTGATATTTTTAATATAAAGAAAATAAACAGGGCACGTTATCAGCCGTCTCCACTCCGCTCACAGAAGTAATTTCTGAAAACTGATCCAAAACTCGGCAAATACTCATCAAACAAACATGAAACGTATGTCTAAAGAAAGCTTAAAATGTCTATTTTTAAATGACCCGATTCGAATGGAAATCAAATATTCTGTGTTTATGTAATATGCGTGAAAGACGTGAACAGTTGATACGAGACATTCTTCCAGGTCTGTTCCCATTTAGTAATCACAAGACTTTTAGTCCCAAAAGGTGCACATTGTGAGAAATATAGATATACTGAAACACGTTTACTTCAGATTTTTAAGCTCCGTTCAACTATTAAAAACTCCAGGGAGGGTCCTAAAGTCAGCCGATTTCTCACGACTCATGCAGAAAGATGATTTGCTGATTCGTTTTGCGTTTGTTCTCCTGTCTTCAGTGGCAGAGGAAATGTTTCCAAACAATAACACAAAGATGTCTATTATTCGAAATGTTCAATAAATTATCATAAATACTTTGTATTTTCTTTGATTATCTAAAAAATCATGAGATAAGAAATGTTCATTAGAATAAGTACCCCACCTATAGTTGGGCATATTTACACTATAAATCTTGTCGGTGATCTACGTGGGCAAAAAACAAAGAAAACTAAACAAAGTAATTATTCAATAATCGTTATCGAGAGAAAATGTTCAATTAATCAGAATTTTTATTTTAGGGCGAATCGCCCAGCCATATGTATTAGACACGTAAAATTGCAGAAATTAAATTGTGGGAAGAAAAGAGTCATTCTATCTAAAAATGAATGCTCACCCAGACCTGTCTGAAACGCCTCGTGTAACCACACCCCCACAAATATACGTCAGTTGGAGGTCTGATTTGGCTAAGACCCCCCAAATGTATACACAAGTAAAGTGGTGTACCTGTCAGTACAATTGAAGAGGAACCTGATGTTCCAAATATGGTCAGAGGCGTTACATTTCCCTCACACGCTTGCACTATTCCACCAATCACTACACACTGGTGAACTGGCCAATCAGAGCACATCTAGCTTTGTCAAAAATCTGCGCGTTTCAGAGACGCTGAGCAAAGAGGAGATACAAACATGCATGTATATGGAAATAGAGCCTTTATGAACCTTAAATTGTGTTTACACATTACATTACATCTAAAACAAACCATAATATTATTTTTAGCCGTGTCATTTGACCCCTTTAAAACTACACAATATAAACAAATATAAAATTTAAACACATATCCAACCACAGAGCCATGTATGTGTCAAATTGAAATCCATTATTATTAACACGGCATAACTACGGTGTTTCAAAGGACCTAAGGGATGCCATGTAGTAAATGAAAGTAGGAAATCGAGGTGCTGCACAGCTGAATCACCGTCTCACTGCTGAAACACTTCCCCGACACAGACCGATGGTTTCCATGGAAATGATCAGGAAAAGCAGGAAAGGACAAGAGCGTGGGTGTGAGGGAAGTACCTACCCCAGAAACTGAGCCCCAGCCGGGCCCACCTCCACCAGCCGGCTCGCCAACCCCTCACCCTCCACCATGGGCGGCAGAGACGCCAGCTTGTGTCGCTTGACCAGACGGCACGTGATGCGGGTGGGTGCCGTGCACTTGCGTGGTGGAATGATGATGCGCATGCCGTTGTGGCGACTTCCTCGCATGGAGCCGCCGCGAGCGTCCACCATGAAGCTCACCAAGAACCTGCAGCAGATGAAGAAACGCTCAGCATCTGAACGGCTTTGAGAAGTCAGTTGCCCATGCCGCGAGATTCAGGAAACGCGTTATTTCAGGTCATTCCGTGCTCTATTAAAACCCGGTGAGAATGTTGGTTTATGCGATGTGTTAACATATTGACTATTAGTGTACAGTAACGGTTAAAATACAACTCAACCAAACCACACATTATTACCAAAGATTTAATTCAAGAAAATTAGAATTCATGTCACTTTAGATTAGACCTGGAACATTGAAGTGCACATAAAAACATTATTAATTAAAGAAATAAAGTGATGTGACATTGTACGGATGGTCTTCTTTGTCCAGGGACAATGTGTTCAAGAGTTGATAAGACAATATTTATCATTTCGACACTATACACCAGTCATTGGGTGAATCAAACACAACCTGTCCTAAACATTTCTGCATCATATTTCACCCCAAAATGACAAACTATGTTTTGCTCTTTGAAGTATTGCAGTGTAAGACAATTTTGCATTGATTTATTATTGCATTAACTAATTTATTGACTGTAACTAAAATAATAATAATACTAATACGGTATTTATACTGTATTTCTACACTGACAATAATGTATAAATACAACAATAACTATAAAACTATAAAGATAAAACTGTTGATGCATATGAAAATTAGAATTTGGAGAATATCATTTCTTCGTGGTTTTGTAATGAAATATGACTTTAAAATGCTCATCTGGAACTTTCTCTTGGTGCGATTGAAATATGAATACCGTATGTTTTAGTTATTGTGTACATCTCAGCCCGGACGGCTTGAGCATGTGCAGAAATAAACCTGTCACTGATGACAGAATAAGTCAAATATCACATCATCTGTTCTTAGACCGCACGTGAGTGAGAAACAAACACAGAGAGAAAACTGGGATCACATGGGCGTCGGTCACCTGTTGTCACATTGAGGATATGGGGAGGAAAAGCTGCAAAGAAACATGGAAATATGGAGTAGCAAGAAAATGATTAAAGCATCTTACAACCAGCAGCTAAATACATAGATTCATACAATCATACAGCCCTGTCAGCACGTTGCTATAATGTTCTGTGTGGTGGCAGGTGGGTGTTTAATGGCTCGTTCTCCCCGGCTTTACCAAACGCCCCAAAACGGCTTGTCTCAGAACACAAGTGTGTGAAGAGATGTCTTACCCTGAATGGACGGGACTGGACACCAGGTTGACGTTGTCCATTGTGTCTGGAGTCCAGCTGTAGCGTCTCGCAGACTCTGTGTTGTACTCTTTGGCTAAAGCCAGATGCTGAAACACAAAACACGGACAGCTCAGAACTCAACAAACACTCACTGTGCCAAAGTGCGGTGAAGATTCGCACTACTCCTGCATGAAATTATGATGCGCTCATCCTGCAGCCACAATCCATCAAACCACATGCTGGATTAAAGACAACAGAAGACCAAAGAGAACCAAAAGAATGTGTGAAAAGCTGTAAAAATCATACGGGTAGATGATGGATATGGTCTGAAGAGCAGCAAATGCATCACGTCTGCCTGCATTGGCTTGTGCATTGAGATACGATGCAGAATTACTCAGTGATTTTAATACCTTATAATGGGGGTCAACAAGGGTGGGCATGTCTTTACAGAGCCCCTGAAGCGTTTGAAGAGAACAGATAAGAAACCAAACATCATAGGCTGGGATTTCATTGAGCTCCAAACACCAGCATACTGTGTTTTATTGAACTTTATAGGAATTTTATGAATACATGATATCAAAAACATGCCTGGCCCAAAGTTAACTTCCAGTCTGGCTATATGCATAATACAAAAACATTTATATTTTAATCAATTAATATTCACATATTTATGCATTTGTCATGTGCTTTTATCCAAAGTGACTCACATTGCATTATATTGTACATTTGTTTCTAAGTATGTGCAAACCCTGGGACTGAACCCATGACCTTGGCGTTGCTACATCACGTTCTAACAACTGAGCCACAGGAAAGATAATTCATGATAATTGTATTATACAAACAATTTGTTGAATTTTATTGTATATATTTTTTTAAATAATCAATTTGTTGAATGGGTCGTGTAACTTTGTCGCCTTAAAGTTTAGCCACATGACGGTTCTACTTCTGCTAATAATACTGACTAGACAAAGTTTTCAATTGCTAGCTAATTGTGATTTCTTTACCTTGTTATCATAAATAATCTACAGGGACTCTATTCCAGAGTTATTATAGTTCTACTTTTAGTTTTATTAATATTTTAAATTAGCTTTTATTTTTTCAATATTCGTTTTTATATAAAATGTAACTTTTCAGCAATTTTGCTCTATGTTTTAGTCATTTTATTATTATTATTTTTATGATGCTACCTTATATAAGATTGTTTTATTTTGTTTATTGTTATAATTTAAGCGCTTTAAACTTATTTCCGTTAATTACTGATGA
>CM056460.1:808935-811435 GCA_029783895.1 Triplophysa bombifrons | reverse complement strand
CGCAAAACACACACACAAACAGACACACACACCACACACACAGACACACACACACACACACACAAAGACACAGGCAAACACACACAGACACACAACAAGAACACACACACACAAAAAAACATACATGCACACAGGCAAACACATGCACAGACACAGGCACACAACCAGAGACACACACACCCACACCACACGAACACACACACAGGCAAACACACACACATCTGCAACCATAAGTTGTGAAATTTCCTCAACTGAATTCAGTTTACTCTCTTACACAATAACATTCACTGGCTGAACAATACAGTGAGTTCTGTGGTCTCACAGCATCTAAAAGACATTATACTGAACGCCACTGAGAGTGAACTATATAACATAAAAACATGATACACTTTATTTATGAATCATGGTGAACACTTTAAACACACACACAGGTACTTCTGCACATTCTCTAAACACACTTCCAACAAGAACTAAATCAAGATATACCATGAATAGACCTTCTAAACTATAAAATGCACAATACATTAAAACATAATAACATATAAATACAGACTGTCCCTGAACGAAAACATCTGCTCTATTTACTTTTAGTTTGTCAGATCTCGCTTGCTAATGTAGGCAATAGTTTTGTCGCTCAAGTATATGTTGGGTCTTGTTTCCCTCTCTACACGCCTCTGCACAGCGTTCATGTCAGAAATAGACACTCCACATAAACAAGATGTCTTACACATGAGAGCAGTCGAGTCCATGGTTCATCCTTCAAAACATCTACAGCGCCTCAATTCAAACAATCCACACCGCACCATTACTTCCACATTCCCACCGAGCGATGGGATCTCTGTGTCTGTCAGATGAGGGTCTGATCCGTGTGAGCGAGGTCCGTGCTTTCGGCAGGATTGGATCCCGGCATTCCTCAAGCCCCGGCAGGGGTGGGACACAATGGAAGGGGGTGTATTTCTATGGTATGTGGAGCTGGTGCTCTCTGTAATGAGACTCTGTACAACAGACGGCTAACAAAAGAGCCCTGCAAACACACCGGAGAGAAAGAGTGACGGAAAAGACCGCCTGACCCCGCCACTAATGAGTTCTTGAGCTGCCAGACACCCAACAGTCCTGTTCCTCAAGGGACTCCCAGAGAACACCGGACACCTGTTTATAATCCATCCCAAAACACACTTCTGGAAACATTACCAAACACATTTAGGGCAGCTTCACAACTTCAGATTCGTGTCTCATTCACAAAACAAAATGAGTTTTGTGAGTAGTACAAACACAAACTCATCCTGACGACTCATTTTTGTGACTATATAACACGGAGGATGTGTATTACACACAAATTGTTGAAACTATGGCTTCATTTCTCAAAAGTCTACACACAATACCACCAAGAACACACACAAAATGCAAAATGTCACACACATCTTGCAAAAGCAAACACGTCATAAAAACCTTTTTCTAAATAAAAAGCATAGTAACTCTGCACACAAACATAAGATAATTAGCCACATACACACCGAACTACACACTAAATACTGTATTCTGAAAACATTGTATTTTTTTGAGTTTGACCAAAGGACAGTGGTGTGAAGTATTGGAGTAAATGTAATCATTTACTGTACTTAAGTACCTTTTTGGTTACTTTGTAGCTGTACTGAGTATTACTGTAAAGATTTTAGAAACTTTTACTCTCTATTTGACTACATCTATGAATAAGTTTATGTTCTCTCTACTCCACTACATTCCTCATGGCACCTAACGTACAGAAGAAGCATATTGCCAATTACAGGGCATTGAAGGGACTATATCTTGTGTATTTTGTCCCTTCTTAGTGAAACTTGTCAACATGGCTTCTTTATATGAATGCAGGTGCAGTATCAGGTAGTTGGCATCACATGTGTTATGTGGGAAGAGGACATCACTGCCCGAGATGAGGCCAAAACCAGCATGTCCGGTGCAAAAAGGCTTTGACTTTGTAATTTTCTACTTCACATTATTATTTCATTTATCCCTTTTACTGAAGTGTTTCTTTTTGAAGGATATTGGTTTCCTTATGAGCGCTTGAGCTTAACTGAGACTTGGGTGTTTGTAATAGATGTAAGATTTGATGTCGACTTTGATTTGTTGCAGTTTTGAGATGTTTAGTTTGAATCGATTGCTCTCCTCACGCACGAATCAACTGTTTCCTGTTTTTCACTGACATGTCAAATACTCAAGTACTGTTCAAATCAGATACTCTAAGAGTTTTACTCAAGTCGTTGTGGAATTGGTGACTTGTAACTTGTAATGGGGCCATGTTCACTGTAAGGTATCTGTACTTTTACTCAAGTATGGTTTTCAGGTACTCTTGAGCCTCAAGTATCACTTTTAGTGTCTAAGCAATTTAAAAAACTGTAAAAAAATACGGTCAGTTTGGGTTCTGTTTTTAATGTGATCTAATAATAGTGCTTGACAGTCTGGAAGAAAATCACTGAATATGAGTTATAAGGAGAGATAAAGAGAG
>CM056460.1:791581-808435 GCA_029783895.1 Triplophysa bombifrons | reverse complement strand
GAGGGAGGGAGTGAGAGAGAGAGAGAGGAGAGAGAGAGAGAGAGAGAGAGAGAGAGAGAGAGAGAGAGAGAGAGAGAGAGAGAGAGAGAGAGAGAGAGCGTGTGATTCTCTTCAGCTGTTAGTGTCCCTCCATTAGATTACACACACATGCACACACACACACACACACACACGCACACACACACACACGCACACACACACACACACACGCACGCACACACACGCACACACACGCACACACACACACACACACACACACACACACTGTAACCCTGATCCTTCTTGACCCTCACTCAAGTGAAATGTTAATCCACAGATGTGACTTCTAAATGTGTGACTTCATGTTGTGGAATACACTACACCAGACGTCTTCCACCCAGCATTCATTATTGTACACAGATGTGATATCTCTTCACTCGGTGGTTCAGTACACGCGTGTCATATTCAGATCTCAGCCTTCTGTATAATCACTATAAGTGTGAGGTTTCCTAAACGCTCCCCATCTTACATTGTTTGACAAACCGATGGTCCGTCCCCGCCCCGCCCTCATTGCATTTGATTGGCTCACATGTGCATGATGCTTCCAGGGTTCAGTAGCAGGAACAGGTGTGTTAGGTGTGATGTCAGGACACCTGCTCAGTGATGTCTGTCAGATTCTAGCAAAACACGATGATGACAATTAATGACAATTAAGACTCTTACTTGTTGTGTTTAGTTCACCACTAGATGCTAAAACTAGACTGTATGTCTTTAACATCACAGGTCCCATTATTTGAAATCATTTGAGTAGATTTTGTGAGCTGTCACTAGAGGGCGGTGTAGCTCAGAATGTGGGGTACAGTTACATCTGAGTCAGTGCAGCTCTGGGCAAATGTGTGACATCGTTAGAATCTTATAGGTGGTGGAAAAGGTGGTTTTCTACTAACATCTTAGATCAATATATTAAACAATAACAATAAAAACAATTGTTATCACTGTTTGAATGTTTCACGTTTTTGTATGAATTTATTAGGTTCCACCTGCAATTACAAGGCCATAATCTTCCTGTTTTTCTTTTAAATGTTTATGAGTCAATTAGAACTTAATCTAGATGACGGACCGCATCATCCAGGACAGATCATAACTCATACAGTATTCAGTCATTTTGAGATGATCTGTATAATTAGAGTTGAATCATTGAGTTGATAATTGTGTTCTTTCCAGTTATGTCTGAGCAACTAAATTGTGTTTCTATTATAAGAATATACTGCACACTCTCTCTGGCCATGTACTTATCCTGTGAAAATCATTTCCTTTGTTCTTACAAAGAAAGGAAAGATCATTTCGCGTGTCAACGTACTTGATGGTTCAATTCTGTTTTGTTTGTTTTTGTTTTAGAATGACATCACACCTCTTCATGTGGCATCAAAACGAGGAAATACCAACATGGTCAGACTGCTGCTGGAGAGAGGAGCTCACATCGATGCCAGAACTAAAGTCAGTCCAACCGCACAAACTCTTTCTTCACTCGATCTCTGTATTTATCTCCTCAGAGGCCGTGAGCACATGTTTCAACGCTGCTTCTATTGCACAAGACTGAAAAAGACCTTTACAAGTTATCATTTATAACTTTATCGAATACCACGTTTCACAACAAGCGCATTCAGTTGTTGTTCATTTTAGAGACTCTGTTTGATGTTTTTTTATAATGAACAGGTAATTTGGTAATTGAGGGATACGTGAGGCTTAATTGTAATGAATGCAAACAGCCGCAGGCCTCATGTGTCTGGCACAAGAGCATTAAAGAGAAATCACATGCAGATGTTTCACGCATCTTTTCTTTAGTGAAACGCCGTCCCTCATGTCGCATCTGTGATTTATCAGTGTGTGTCTGTTGTCCACCTGCAGGACGGACTCACACCTCTACACTGCGGAGCCAGGAGCGGTCATGAACAAGTGGTGGAGATGTTGCTGGATCGAGGAGCGCCCATCCTCTCCAAGACAAAGGTACAGCCACACCAAACCTGTTCTACAGTTAATAGGATAATAATTCACCGTTGTCTGTTGTTTTTGCCGAAATTTCTCTTTGATCTTTTTTGTCTGCACTCATAGAGCAGATGAAGGTGTTTGAGTGTACGTGTCTAAAGACATCTTACTCTATAATCATACTTAATGTATGTGAGGATAATAATGTTTGGAGGAAAGTGAGCGAGAGTGTCAGAGGTCTGTTGAACTGGACACAGATGTCGATGACGTTTCCATTCCCTCGCTGAACACTTTCCTGGAATCAGAAAGCAAAACAAGACCCCGCTCGCAGATAATGTTCCCGTCCGGTTAATGCACAATGGAGCAGTTGTTTAAGTTTAGATAGAGACTTTGTTACATTTTAAAAGAGTTTTGAGAAAGACTCATTCTTGTTGCCAAGGGTGTTACTTCAACACTTTCATTTTTGCAATTAAATACATGCATGGGCAACTTATACAACTCCAAAGACACAGAAAAACACCGGTTTGCGCAATACGACCCCTTTAAGACCTCCCGGCGTCTTGGGAAAACAAATAAAGATATTTAGGTCACATCAGAGATTTCCAGGCCTCCTCATAGACGTCATGGTTATAATTGTTGTCAAGGTCCAGAGAAAGACATCGTTAGATTGGTCCATCCGCTCATAGTGGCTCAACTGAATTTTTTTGAAGTGGCAAGAAATGAAAAACTAGCCAAAATAACAACTTTAATGGATAAATTCTCCTCTGGTTTGTCGGTGCGCGTTCACGAGAGCACTTCAGCGCATCTGTTGTAGATCTGATCAATCTGATGGCCGAGTGAAAAGGAAGAAGTGAACGTTGTCTGAAGGGAAGATTTCAGCATGATTCTGTATGTGTGTGTGTTTGGACAGAACGGTCTCTCGCCACTGCACATGGCAACACAGGGAGATCATCTGAACTGTGTTCAGCTCTTGCTCCATCACGAGGTGCCAGTGGATGACGTCACCAACGACTATCTGACCGCCCTGCATGTTGCTGCCCACTGTGGACACTACAAAGTTGCCAAAGTCCTTGTGGATAAGAGTGCCAACCCCAATGCCAAAGCACTGGTGAGTGTACTGTTATCTGACACACAAGTTTTTACCAGCGGTATTTACTACGGTAACAGCACAGATTTTAACATTTGGTGTTTCAGATACCCATGTGAGATCTCTCTTCAGATTTGTAAAGCATTTGTTTTATTTTTAGTTTATGATTATTCATAGTCAGGTAAGAGCCATTTACAGGATTGTCACATCCATAACACTACATAATCCTCATAAATGGACACATTAAAATGAATATAAAGAAACTATTAGATGTTCTATAAAGGGACATCTCTTCTCCATTCATTGGGTATTATTGCTTCAGGATTGTGCATTTTATTTCACAAAAATCCTACAAAGGTTATCGTCTCCCAAAAAACACTTTTTTTGTCACATCCATAACGCATGTTTATTTCCCTTTTTTAAGATATCATTTTTTTTCATAGACTGACATTTTTTGATGTTTAGACGATCAACAAGGGTTCAGTAAAGTATAAACAGATGGTTCAATACAATCGTAACAAATTCATTCTCTGAGCATTTTTTGTCATGTCCATAACGCAAAATGCCACGTCCATAATGCTGGAATTGCCCTAAATGAAAAAATACAATAAAAAATAAACTAAAAATATACAGCTCATTTACAATAGTAACAATGGTAAAACTGAATCAAACTTCAAGATTTTATTTTTTCACACACACGGTTTATTATAAAGAGAATTTACAACCTGAAGTGAAATGTAGGTCAGGTTAGCTCCAAAGATTATTATAAAAAATACTGCATAAAGGGAAAATATAAATAATAATATAATAAATATAATAAAGGTTTAAGGTATATATAGTCTTTACATAATTGTTATTAAATATGAATGCTACTATAGTTAAACTATTATAACAACAGATTAACTGTGGTTTTGCTTCAGGTAACAAAGTTTTACCATGGTTTTGTAGTAAAACCACAACCATGTTACTACTCTTTTACCATAATAAAACCATACAGTGATGTCATAAAGTCATTGAAGGATGCAAAGCACTGAAAGCGCAGAGAGCAATAACTAATTCAGAGATGTTCTCGACAGTCCGGTCATACAAACACAAAACTAAAATCTAGGCTTCATCATTCCATAAAATCTGAAATGAAGGGGTGAAGGCTTGATCAAATTACTGTTAAGGAACAAACCCTAAAGTCATATTGTCTTAAGGGCCGCTAGAATGTTGATTCTATTTGGAAAAGAACGTGACAAACAGTTGAATCCAAAACAATCAGAGTTCCTTTAGTTTCCTCCGTAGATGGAGTACTGCAGGAGTTATAACATGAAACACATTTTGTTTCTGCGCAGCGTCATGCAGATCTGTATAAAAGCCTTTCTTGGCCATGAGCGCATTGCATACTGTCATGCTCTGAAGTAATGCTTACAGGACGGGCGTGTCGCTGCACTTTAGGAGGAAAAAACGGAAGAAGGAAAGAGTAGAAACTTGCCAAGCATTGAGCAGCAAGAGCCACGTGTGTTGGAACAAAGCTTTGTGAAGTCGTCTGGTTAGGGGGAAAAGCAACTGGATTCTCATCAGCTGGAAACAAAAACTCAAGAACTCTTTCTTTCTTCTGTTGTGTAGAATGGTTTCACTCCGCTTCACATCGCCTGCAAGAAGAACAGAATCAAAGTGATGGAGCTTCTGTTGAAACACGGCGCGTCCATTCAGGCTGTGACTGAGGTGAGACACAAATGCAAAACATTTACTCCGTCACTTTTTTTATACACATATGAAAAAATGCAGAGTTTGCTTCCAAATTGAGACAACGTGTTTTTTATTGTGCCTTCCAATTACTATCAATCAAACTGCAGTTACTTTGTTTTCATTTAAGCCATAATAATGCAAAAAATACAGATAACTAACACAATAAAACACGACAAAAATGTGATAACATAATATACACAAGTAATGTCATTTTGGAACCAAACTCTTCAAATATAGTGCTATACTTTAGTATTTACTGTAGTTAACTGTAGTAAAATTCTTAGAAACTATAATGTATTTGAAGTTAAGTGTATTAAATATTAACGTAGAATACTGTAGTATACATTAACAAAGTGCATTAATTATAATAATACACCACATTATACTACGATTAACAAACAAGTCAATTTTCTGCAGTATTTATTGTAATTGATCAGTTCACTGTAGTTAAGACTGCAGAATACCGTAGGACACAGCAGCGCGACCTTTGCAGAGGCCGTTTGTTATTGTACTATTTTATTGTTTATGGATTATTTGTTAAGAATAAAAATGAGCAAACATTTTGAGCATAATTTTGTTAAAATCAAATGTAAGATCTAATGTTAAAGATAAAATTGTCAAAAGTGAATTAGTCGGTGGAGAAAATATTCATCATTAAATACAAAAAGCATATTTTTCCACTTTTGAGTGCTGCAAAAGATTTCCATCATCCAGCGATCTCATAAGGTTGCGTTTAATGCCGTGCTGGCATACATTTCAATTTAAAATAATTCTTACAGGATTTTTTTGTCCCCTCTCTTGAATCTAGAGTTTCTTAAAGTTTCTTTTAAAAATAATTTTGATGACACTTTTCTCTCCATAACATTTAACTCTGGTGCTTGCGCGATGCGATGGTGGGGATTTTGTTTTCCAGTCTAAGTATTCTGTTTTGTGGCCCGTTTCAATTGAAATAGCATAGGCTGTAACACTAATTGCTAAAATCAAGTGTAAAGCGTTACTTCTGGCAGATCACGCGAGTCAAGCTCGCATCAGCTGATCCTCATCTACCTATAGAGATATGACGCAGCTTACATTTTAAATTTAATTCAGTTAATAGCAGCTTATCATTTTGCTCATGAGCAAATGACCCTCCTCCATCCCCAGCTCCACCTCACATGTACAGTCAGGACTCGACTTCTGTTCTTCCTTTTCATAAGTCTCAACTACATTTTAATGATGTGTTACACTTAAATGTCATTAGTAACCAACCGTACCGCCCATCTAAACTGAATGCTAACTGTCAATCATTTTGACAGTAGTGAACCTGACAGAAGTACACTACAGTATTTTGTCATGTGGGTTGTTTTTTAGTACATTGATAGAAACTCTTAAAACAGAATACAGCTAAAAACAACTTCATTTATGTTAAATTTATTCTAAGAATGTTCCTAAGAAAGATCAATTATAGTGCAATGCAGTTCTGTTTTCTTATCCGTTTTTTTCACGTATAGTTTTCTAAGTTTGTTTAGATGATGTGTTCAGTAATAGAAAAAACGTGCAGGATTTAATTTGTGAAACGATGTTGCTAAATCCAGGCAGAACTTTCTGTCGGACGTCTGCAGAACAGAAGTGACGCTACAGTATCACACTACAGCTACAGTAGTGCACAGACCTCACATCACTTCATGTTCATGTGACGTTTATAATAACGCTTCCATTACTGAACCGCTTTCACATTCAGCCCTGATGCAAACTCTCTGTCGTTATTAGGATCTGTGTTTTTACTCATGGAGAAAGCCAGGCAGATCCATTTGTTTAGGTGTGTTGTTTTGGAATGAGGTCGTAATTTCTTGTTTCTCCGGCAGTCTGGACTTACGCCCATTCATGTGGCCGCTTTTATGGGCCATGAAAACATTGTGACTCAGTTGACCAATCACGGAGCGTCTCCAAACAGCATGAATGTGGTGAGTACAGACGTCCCGCCCCCGCAGTACCACACAAACATCGACGACACATTTTTCTCCCTCAATTTCCTTCCGATCTGTGAGACAGAACACGTCATGTCCCATGATGCATTGTGAGTTTCCAACGTTCACATTGAAGCTGACCACATTAAAAATGCCTGCAGCTTTTATGAAAGCATAAAACCTTGGAGCTCATGGTAGGTCTGGGAAGACTTCAAGGTCATCACACATCAACTGTTGTGACACGAAGAAACAGATCACAGCAAAACAAACATTTCAGTAAAGCTCCGGACGTCAGCTGTGTTATGTGTCACTGCTCGGTTTGGATACTCAGAGCCGTTCTGAGTAATAATAATAGCGTCTGACCACGACTTATAGAGCGACTGTAATTACAGGACAGTCAGACTGTAATCAGACCGACAGTGAGCTGCTGTTACCATAGAAACACGCAACTCATCACAGCAGTCACAACAAAGACGGCAACACGCGCTCGCACACAAAGACCTGCTGTCCAAACTCAGTAGAAGGGTTCTCCTGAAGTTTCTTTTGTGTGTGTTTCAGAGAGGCGAGACGGCGCTGCACATGGCTGCCAGGGCAGGACAGACCAACGTGGTGAAATTCCTGGTGGCGAATGGAGCGGATATGGACGCCAAGGCCAAGGTGAGATCTGTGTGCTGCTTTCATAGTGCCGTTGTTCATCAATTCATTTTGTACCGATCACTACACGGAAAATTCCGAAAGTACAGAGCGAGTGTTTGTGTGTAGGACGATCAGACGCCGCTGCACATCTCCAGTCGTCTGGGAAAGCCTGATATAGTCCAGCTGCTTCTGAAACACGGAGCTTCAGCGGACGCCACCACCTCCTCCGGATACACACCGCTGCACCTGGCTGCACGAGACGGACACAAAGACGTCGCATCCATCCTACTGGACAGTGGAGCGTCTCTCGGCATCACCACCAAGGTCAGCCGCGTAATCATCCGATTAGTTCACATCATATATAGATCATTGCTAAACCATAATCAAACTCTTGTGTCCTAGATATTGTTTAAGTCTGAAAACAGACTTTGTTTTGATCAGCGTCTGATTCTGACGGGTTTGTTCATTGCTTTCTTGCTGTGAGACGAGGTTCTGCTGAGCTGTGGCAGGACAATAAAACTATAGACCACTCCGCAAGATGTATGCACAAGATGCACATACTGTATAAAAAAACATTTATGTTAGTTTAACATTCTGATTCGTTTATGAATGTTCTGTCTATTGTATTTTGTTTAAACGGAAGGTTCTTCTGGACCAGAGCAGTGCAAAAAATGACTTTCTTACTTTGTATTTTGGTCTTGTTTTCCAGTACAAATGTCAAAGAAATCTTGAATCAAGATGCATTTTCTTGATGAGCAAAATGACCTAAGAAAAGAAGTCTTGTTATTAGACAAAAAATATGAAATCTCAGAGAATTTCAGTAAGAAAGTCATTTTTTGCAGTTTGTTGTTTATGTCTTCTGAAGTGGTCTATAACGACTTTCAAGATGTCCGATCTCAATTTTCTGTTTAGATAAAAATACTCTATTGTTTACGGAAGTAAACTGTAGTAAAATTCATGGATAAAAATTCAGTAGGAAGATTCAGGTTCAGTGATAAATATCAAAATTATTACTGTAGTAAAACTATATAACAATAAAATAACAATACAAAAGGATTCTTAGATGTATGTATGTACACATAATATCTATTTATTATACATACTACACTATTTCAGATTTTTTTCTCTTCTATAATCTATAGACGGTTTCAAAGAGACAACATAAACAAACATTACTGCGCATGTGCACTTCTGTGACCCCAACTGAACCGGTACACATTCACAAACAATAGAGCAACTGTAGATTATTTCTGATAACAATCAAAAGAAAATGAGAAGAAATGTTTCTTTCAAAATAAGACCAAATACCAAGCTCAACCTCTAGATGTCAATATACAATACGTTTTTATTTAAATGCGACCGAATTACAGGACCCATTCAACAAATTGTTCATTTAATAAAATGAACATACAACAAAATTCAACAAATCTTTTATTTAATGGAAATATTATACAGTAAAATAATCATACAAATAAATGAAATCACATATAAATAGTTCTATTATTAGACATTAGCGAAATGAAAGATGTGAGCACAGTTGTGTTTGTGTGTTGTGTATACGTATTCTTCCTCTCTAAAGCGGAACGGCTTCAGGATTACTTCACATTACAGTTTTTTGCTCAATCTCAGAGTCATTTTGTTGCAGTTTTTCAACCCCACCCTAAACAGACTGTGTTTAATATAAGGCGTCTCTAACTGTTTTGCACGTCACACTGAATTTCAACCCGTTTGTGTTTGCAGAAAGGATTCACGCCGCTGCATGTCGCCGCCAAGTACGGGAAGATAGAAGTGGCCAACCTGCTGCTGCAGAAGAGAGCGCCGCCCGATGCCGCTGGGAAGGTAAAATCACCCGAGCCCGTCTTGATCAGCTTCAACACTACTGTAGATCACAGGTTCTCAAACTGGGGGGCCACAAGATGGATCCAGGGGTGGGCACAGATTTTGTGGCATTTAATAAAATATGGAAATTTATTTGAAATGGTATGCAATCAAACATCAGAAAAATAAGACCTGGAACCGAAAGAATTGAAGTTCCAGCATTGTATAACTGAACTGAGTCTTGTGTCTCTGTGAGCTTGTGTTTATTTTGGATGCAAGACAGATTCAGATCACAGATTGTGTTTCTGATGGACATGACGACGGCTGTTTCCAGTTCAGTTTTACTGACATTACACAAACTGGAACTGTTGAATTCATTCTGTACACATTTTATTACACAATACGCTGTATACACATATTAATCATTGGGCTTTTACGCAAGACTTTAATCTTTTTTTATAAAGTTCATGCTAAAACATTGAGGATCTCCTTTTTGATCCACATAAACACCTCTAAAACACAATGCAAGTTCCATACATCAACATATGAAGAGTTTGGTTCCAAAATGAGAGAACTTCAAAAATCATGTTTTTTGTTGTTTTATTGTGTTAGTTAGCTGTATCATTTGAGGTATTATGGCTTAAATCAAAAGAAACCATCTGCAGTTTGATTGATATTAATTGGAATCCACACTAAAAAAACATGATTTTTGGAAATGTTTAAAAACGGAACCAAACTCTTCATATATTTTCAGCGTGTGTGGGTTTAAAATATAAAATATGTGAATAAGAGGTGAATCTTTCACCACTGGTGCTGCTGTCTGTGTTCTCTCTTTGATTCTTCAGTACATTCATGTATTCTGCGTACATTTACACTGCAGCCGTGTCCACATGTTTAAAAGTGATGTATGATGTCACCTGTTTCACACACATAACCTTTGATCCCTAGAGTGGACTAACACCACTGCATGTAGCTGCACACTATGATAATCAGAAAGTGGCTCTTCTTCTGCTGGATCAGGGAGCGTCTCCACACGCCGCCGCAAAGGTAACACAAATCACACACACATACGTGTATATCGATCACACACACGCACGCACCCACTCACACACACACATACTCATACACACACACAGATATACACACAGATTTCACCTGATAAAGCATCATGTCCGTGCCGTTACACAAGTCCACTTCCTGCTCGTGTTCTTGCTCAGTTTTGTTGTTTGAATTCTCTTCTCACTTCACTTCACTTCACTGTGACACACATTTAAATCGCTCTCGACAAGAGAAGTTCCTGAACGCTGATGTCATTGTCCTCCGTACTCTTAAAACAACAACTCCTCTCTGATCTGACATCAGATGTCTGGTATTATCTTTAGGGGAAATGACTACGAATGAAAAACATGCCACAGTGACTGGTTCTAAAAAAGCATTATTTATAAAGACGACATGCAAATCTCCAGCAACGGTGAAACAGGACTTCAGTCAGTTTCAGCTCAAATAAATCATGAACAATACTGTGAGAAACTGTAAATACTGTGGCGTTTTAAACCTGTTAATATTAAAGTATACTTCAATGTAATACAGTTGATTTAGTAAAGTATACTTCAGTGTTTTGTTCATTTGGGTGTCTCTGTTTCAACCTCTGCAGAGCTCACAGGTGCTTCCATTGGGTGCAAACACACAAAAAGCTTTGACACAGTGCATTCTGGGACTGTATTTTTAGTAATGGATACGTGTGATGGTGCTGTAGAAGTAATGCTTTTAAAGGTTCTTTAGTGCTTTTTGATGCTCCCTGCACAGTCAACTCACTAGATTTTAGAACAGAGCGATGACGATCTGGAACTGTTCTGCCGTGAGTTTCCAGAATCAGTGGTCTCATGAAGCCCATTATTAATTGAATCTGTTGTCTGTGTGTTTTTATCCCGCTCTTTGTTTGGGGCTGAATAGAAAGACACGTGTCTGCACTTTTCAAGCGCTTGTGTTGTTTTGTCAGCCCTGAAAGGGCTCAGTGTGAACCCTACACAAATGCGGTGACCCCGTGATGAACAACAAGCAGACGGGTCATGTGGACGTCACTGACGGACATTCACCTGCTCTTCAGGAACTCTGTCCCAGAATGCTTTTCTCTCCGTTCGTTTTATGGATATGTCATAAATCCACAGTTTTGTTGTGGTTTGGCGTCGTGTGCCGTACAATAGTGCTGTCGTAGTTGAACGCATTCAAACTGATCAATGCAAGAAGGACTTTATTGTGTAAATCAAGTAAGTCTCACTCAATGAACACAAGCAAGATTTTTTTTTATACTCACCATTGCAGAGTAGAGATGCTCGATTATGGCAAAAATTCTGATCACGATTATTTCGGACAATATTGAGATCCTGATTATTTAACACGATTACTCATGATCTTTTAAAACAACATAGAAAAATAAAAAATCTTTAAACTGTGAATTCAACTGAAAGATAAATGTAAAGAAATAGCACAGCTGAACCACTACTGTAAAGGAAAGGCGTATGCTTTATATACGGTTATATTAATATAAATATATAAATAATACAGTGGATTTATGCCACAAGAGAAGAGAGGATCAATGCAAAGTGGAACGCGGCACAATAATTGTTTACGTTGATTTATTTTGTTTTTGTATTTGTTGAAGTCCAAAATTGACGATTACGATTAATTTTTGGTGAATTGCACAGTCCTAATGCAGAGAAAGAAAAGAGAGTTCATGGCCTTTCATACTTTTGTTTATCGTTGTTTATCCTGTGATCCAGCACCAGCTCTTCTTGTCCATGTGATTTCCATGTAAGCGTACTTTATTCTCACACACTTGCTTTCTTCACTAGAACGGTTATACTCCGCTGCACATAGCTGCCAAGAAGAACCAGATGGAGATCGCCACCACGCTGCTGGAGTACGGAGCCGATACAAACGCCATGACGCGGCAGGGCATCAGTCCACTTCACCTGGCAGCACAGGAGGGCAACGTCGACATGGTGACCCTCCTGCTCGCCCGTGAAGCAGCTGTCAATCTGGGAAACAAGGTGAAACTTTATTGCTCTCATTAGGATTCTGGACAATTAGGCCAAGTGGAACACTCGGATATCAGGATCAAAGAAATTTCTGGATCAGTCTGGGATCAGCTGAGGGTCAGAGTTGACTGTGGTTTATTTACACTGTGAGGTTCTTTGGCTGTGTCCGAAATCGTATACTATGACCCACCTATCGGCCGTTTAAACAGTACGTTTTGTATAGTATGTGGGGAGGTAGTATGAATAGATTTCGGACGTACTGCATCCGCCATATTTGATGGTCATGTGACCCGTATGCTCTTTGACCTCTTAACATCAACCTGTATCAAGGCGTCGGTACAAACATAATTTATCCGCGAGAAATTCATTCATCTATACTTACAATTAAAGAAAAGACACCCGCTTTGAAGTTTCCGCTATTTTTATTTGATTCACTTTTGAAATGTGACCGTTGCTCAGCTCCCTGGCATCATGGGATAGAAAAGTGTCCATCCGATCCACACTCTCAAATCTCAGTGGAAGCCGTAGAACATCCGGGTATTTCTCGCCTATTTTGTGCATACTGAGGTTTCGGACATACTACTCTATATAGGATGGAAGTAGACGGATGTAGTCTTGATGTCAGATGTGTTCAGTGTCTGTCAATGACTGATTCATGACTGCTTTTGACAGAGCGGATTGACCCCGCTGCACTTAGCAGCTCAAGAGGACAAAGTGAACGTGTCTGAGGTGTTGGTCAATCACGGAGCCACGGTCGACCCAGAGACGAAGGTACAAAAAAACGATGTCAACCTTTACAGACAACACAACACAATAAATAATACATTTGAGAAATTCTGGAAAATGAAGTGTTTCTCCATGGTGTATTAAATGAAAGTTATTTTGATAAGTATTCAGATTCAAACAGGGGTTCATGACACACTCACACACATGCACAGAGGCTGATCCTGATGTCATGTCTCCTCACCGTCCCCTCATGTGTGAACATCGACCGGCTTTGAAGGTCGAGGTCATGCTGAGAGATTCAGATCAATACTCAGTACAATGACCCACAGAAAACATCAGATCACAGCACACACAGTGAGGGAATAAAAACACATTCATGACAAACAAAGTCTGTTTCACATTCTGTGTCTCACTGAGTAAAGACAATCATATTAATCATCATATTGTGTATTGAAATGAGGATCAATACAAATGTTTTTTCATGCGAACTCTGGGTTAATGTCTTGAGTTTTGTTATTATTTGATGCTAATGTGGTAAATGTGAGTAAACAAGATAATCAGCGTATATCAGGATGTCCAGATCCACAAAATTGTAAAATATGTCATGAATTATTCATCCTCATGTTGTTCCGAACCTGTATAAACCTATTTGTTATGTTGAACACAAAGAAAGATAGTTAGAAGAATGCAAGCAACTGAGATTTCTGGGGTAGTCAATAAATGGTAGTCCACTGGATTCCTGCACTCTCAATTTAGGAAATTCTAGAATGTTTTGATTCAAGATTATACTATGAGATTTGCACAATTTTCTGTATACATATATATTATTGTTATTTATTAATGTATATATATTTATGCAAAGAAATTCATTCAGGTTTCGAACAACTTGAGTAATTCATGACAGAACTTTCAATTTTGGGTGAACTATCCCTTTATATTTCTTAATACAGAAGTAAGACCTTAAATCCAGTTTTCAAATGCTGTAAAAATTATTATTATTCAACTTCTACATACTGTGATTAATTCAGCATTTTAGAAACAATTTCAAACAAAGTTGAGAAATGCAAATAAAAAGCTCATGAGCAGGGTTAGGTTTGCTTGACATGTCACGTGTGTTTCAGATGGGATACACCCCCCTGCATGTGGCCTGTCACTATGGCAACGTGAAGATGGTGCACTTTCTGTTGAAGAACCAGGCCAAAGTCAATGCCAAGAACAAGGTACATGACCTGATGTCAACAGAGAGCTGTGTGTACAGTATGTGTTCAGTAGCTCTGTTTGCGTTTATTTTCTGATGACTGATGATGTGAAATCTAGTTTGAATGTGTTTTGTGTTGTGTGATGTTCAGAATGGATACACACCTCTACACCAGGCGGCACAGCAGGGTCACACACACATCATCAATCTTCTGCTGCAGAATGGAGCTTCACCCAATGAGCTGACAGTGGTAAGCGTGTGTGACTGCAGCTGTTTTACACAGAAACATGGGCTCGCTCTCATAACTACACAGAGATAGACATCCAGAACATGCTGGAATCCGCATAATAACACATTGGCAGTCGTTGGTTCACATCACCCCAGCGTCAAAGATTTTAACACACTAGACGAAAGCTGACGTTAAATATTTGATTATATCTTGGATTAAATGCAGCGTAAAGCCGTGTTCACACTTTACTTTTATCTGTTTTACATTATAATCCTATGGAGTAAACCGTGTTTTAAAAAATGTTCAACTTTTCTGAAAAAAACGCCCTACATCAAGCACCTTTTACAAAGCTCACCAATGACAGAGACCTGCCGTTTCCATAACAACATGCGAGGAACGTGATTGGTCGAGAAGGTTCAAACTCGAAAATATAAAATGACGGCTGCAACGACCGTTGGAGCGTAGTTTTGTATAAATGTAAGTTTAATTTTCACTGTCAATAAATTCGGATTGCATTTCTAGCAAGAAAATTTGTATTGTAGTTTTAAATAGGTCATCGGTTTTTGCAAAGACGCTCTATGTTTATAATTCAAATAGACTTCCGTTACGCTGCCTATGAAGCCTTTCTCTCTAAGATGCCTCCGTGCACAAATACTATCTTTGAAAGTCAAGTGTGAACACAGCCTAAACTCTGCTGGTGGAATCTGGCATTTGGGATTAATTCACTAAAAATAAACATTCTTTCATGTCCTTCCAGATGTATATGACTTCATTTCTTTCTTAATAATTTGATATTAAAATGCTGTCGTGATATCTTATTTGAGATTTAAACTTACACAAACTTACATCATTAAAGTAATCCAAATGACTTGAGTGGGTTAATAATACATGTCGTCTGAAGTTAAACATGTTTGGGAGAGAAAAACATTCATATGTTTTTGGTTATTTAGCGATCACTAAATCACATGTTATGTGTGTAAACATGGTGCCACATTGATAACTTCATGGTATGTTTCATTTACCGTATGCTTTTTTAAAGCGAATGGTGTGATTAATGAATCCAAACTGCAATGCAAAAATGATTCATTTTCTTTCGGCTTCATATCAGTAATTGTGTGTTTTCTTTGACTTACAGAATGGAAACACAGCTTTATCCATCGCCAGACGTCTGGGTTACATCTCTGTCGTGGACACACTCAAAGTTGTGACCGAGGAGACTCACACCACTGTGGTGAGAGACACAACACATAACTGAATGAATTGATGTGAATTTAACATGACATGTTACTACAGTAAAACATGAGGTCACACTTTGATCTATACCGTCTCCTAACACACACATGTACAGGTCAGGAGAAAACCTTGCTTTGAGATCATGCTGTCTGTTGTTTTTCTGTATTTGCAGACAGTGACAGACAAACATAAAATGAATGTTCCAGAAACCATGAACGAGGTTTTGGACATGTCTGACGATGAAGGTAAATATTTGTTTCTGCTGTTCATTTGTATTTTTGTTCATTTACGTATCATTTCTAATTATGATTTATCTTGATTTAAACCGCACAGTTCGTAGAGCCAATGTGCCTGAAATGCTCAGTGAGGACTATATTTCAGATGTTGAAGAAGGTATCTTTTGTTTTGTGATCTATCATCTGTCGCCTGCTCACTTGCTCTTTTTTTCACAGTTTTTGACTAACCACCGCTTCTTCTTTAGTCTTTATGCTGTCGTAGACTCTCTTCACAACGTCTCTCTGTGTGTTTTTGTTGTGGTTCTGTTCTTGGTGCTGGACGATTACTTCATCTATATGAAAATCTTCAGTCTTTTTCTTTTGCCGGTCTGAGTTGAGTTGTCTGTGAAAAGCTTTCAGATGTGGTTATGATTCAGGTGTTTCGCTCAGGACGTGAGGGTGTTTGGCGGTCTACACTTTTCTTTTGCACAGAACATACAACGCTTCAGCGAACACTAAAGACATTGAATAGAAGTGTCTGTGTCATGAATAGTCAATTGGAGAATCCGTTTATTTCAAAACCGTGAGATCAGTGAATGTACTTCTGTCTGATATATTCTCACTTAGAAATAGTTATTTGTGTATAGTATCCTATAAATAAAAATGAAAATTCTGTCAACATTTGCTCACCTTTGAGTTGTTCCAAACCTATATAAATGTCTTTTTTCTGATGAACATAGAGAAACATATATGGAAGAATGCGTATAACAAAACAGTTTTTGGACCCCTTTGACTACCATATAGGAAAAATCACTTATATATATTAATTATATAATTTTCCCCTGTTGAAGACAAAAGAAGATATTTTGAAGAACATAGGACAGCAAACAGTCAATAGGGTGCAAGAACTGTTTGGTTACAAGCATTCTTCTAAATATCTCTCTCTGTGTTTATCCAAACAAATACATTTATACATTTAGTTTGAACAAGTAGAGAGTCAGTATTTCATGACAGAATGTTCATTTTTGG
>CM056460.1:665917-788581 GCA_029783895.1 Triplophysa bombifrons | reverse complement strand
AGCTGCTTCTGAAAGTGAATGTTATTATATACAATATACATACAATAAATATGACTAGAGCTCATCTTTAAACGTGTTTACAAAACAATGTTTTCTATGTTTGCATGAGCTCATAGTTATATACTGTATATTTACAACATATGTACTTTTTGTTACTTGAAGTGTTTTTAACTTTTCAATAAATGATTTTTTAATATAGGCTATCTCAATTAATTTGATGTTATATTACAACATATTATTATCATTAGGCCATTATTTTTGGCAGCATTTAAAGGCAAAAGTGAGTTTGATATGCAAGAACACACACACAACACAAAACACAGATAAAAAAAACCCCACAAAGGCTGTACATATAATTCATGTGTAACACCGACACAAGGACAGGACTACAATTAAACGACAATACAAAACTGTGGACAAAAGAGCAGACAAATATTCCACATGAGGCCGATTGAATGGTTCTCTGCCTGTTTTATCATCTTTTACTCTCACATCTGATTTCAAACCTCCTGTAAACAACACACCAGTCAAATTCGGCCTGTGTAAAGAAACCAAACAGTCTTATCTCACATTGCTGCAGTTGTTTTGTGTCTAATATCAGGTACTGGATCTGTAGTATTACAACACAAACACGTTCTCATGAATACGTGAACAAATATGTAAATCACACTGATGATGACACCTCTGCTGTCATGGCAACTCAACATGTGAGCGCTTCAGTGAGGAGAGAGGCAGATGTTCATCAGTGAGGAAGAGAGACAGAGAGAGATGATAAGAGGAGGAGAGAAAGAGGGGTGCAGATGAGTCGGACCCAAATTTCACACCATACACCGCACACATATTTGGGTGCACTTCTCAATATATCTAATGATTTTCATCCAGAATACAGTGCGTGTGTGTCCGTGTGGGGACCTAAACCTGAATACATTACAACTCATGGGTCCCCACGGGCAAAAAAGCATATAAATCGTATGGAAAAATATATTTTTTGAAAATTTTAAAATGTTTAAAAGTTTTCCATGATCTTTAGGTTTAGGGGATAAAATAAACAGTTTGTATAGTATTAGAATCATTATGCTTATGGACTGTCCCCATGAAGATTATAAACCAGACACATGTGTGTGTGTGTGTGTCCCCGTGTGTGTGTGTGTGTGTGAGGGGTCAGGGCTTTGGCACTGCCAGGAGAGGAAATAGCTGTCGAGTCTGAAATGATTTAGCAGCCAACACTCACTGACCCCATCCTGACTCTTTCATGATCTCAGATCTGAGAAATAAGACACTAAAGAAGCACCATTATCACCCCCAGGACACTCCACATACTGCAGCTAATACCAAAAACTAACCCATAAAACCCATGTTATCAATCCTAAATAAAGCAGGGGTGAGGAATAATGTACAGCCAGACATTTGTTGTCACAAAATAAACCCTGACAGGGTGATCAGAACCACGAGAGACTTGTGTAATAATGCAGTTTAAAGCTCCACGTTGTGTGATGACCTGACAGTAACATTTGGCTGTTAAACGGACACATTAAAACTGATTTTAGGTGTCCAAAATATATCCTAAAAAAAATCGGTGGGTAAAAAATAAACTTAATTCACAAGCTACAGCCTGAACAGTTAAAAGAAAGCATATCAAGCAAAGATATTTTTGTGGATTTTTTCTTTCTTTAACTATTCTGGATTATAAAAAATCACGCCATTTCAACCTTAAGGACAAGAAACTAAGTTAAATGGATTTGGAAACTTTTTTATTGATGTGCTTCAACAGAACGAATGTTGGTTTTATAGTGAAGTGTTGCTTGGTTAATTCTTTAAAAACAAACTATGCAACGTACAACAACATAAAGAGACACAAAAAGCTAAACTCATCCAAAACTACACGAGAGGAAATTAATGATAACATACAGTAGATGATGTTTTTCTTATACTTCTACTAATGAACAGATAAACATTAAGAACATTTCTATCTTTATAAACCATGCAGTGAGAAAACACATTGGTTGTTGCTACTGTAATGATTTCTCTGTTATATAATATTAGATGTGCGTTCTGTAAATAACAGAAGAGTCAGCAGAGATTCTCTTCCTCACCAAAACATCTCCTTCACTTTGCTTATCTGGTTTTATAAACTGATTCTGTTGATATCCGTGACACACAAATGATATTCACAGGACCTCATCATCAACATCAACATCTCATGACCATCTATGACTGTTTGTCTCATTCCGCACATGAAGCACACTGAACTCAACTGATGCATTAGTTTGATTTGATACAGATTCATAGTATGAAGACATGGACTCTTCTCATGGTAGGCAACAATCTTCTTCAGCAACCACCTTAAAGAAGCACTGGTTCTCTTAACGTATTAAAATTGTTTGAAATATAAGAGAAAAAGTGAAGTCCACACCACAACTATGTCAATAATGTTACAGAGGAACAATACTATTTTTTCCAGCTGATGAACAATAAAACATTGACCGCCGATTAAATCCATTTGATTTGAAAGGACTCACGCATTTAAAATGTGAAACAGCACCAGGCAGGATTAGAATGAATATGATGATGGTGTGGACACTAATCTTTATACAATAGTTCTTATGTAAAGTTTATAGTTGTTTTCCGCAGCTCAAAATGTTCAGATTTCATTAGTGCCCCAGTGATGCTGATCCAAGAACAGTAGATCAACACAGTCTGATTTCACACATTTTACATCATATCACACATCAGAATATTACGGCGGTATGTTCCTGAAGTTAGCGATGACACGATGCCTGTGGGAAGACTTATGTTGTGTTTCCACCGAACGCGAATGAAGCGTTAAGCTATGTGATTTATATGTTAAGTCAATGCAAGGACCCGATAGGACATCCTGTGGTGCGAATTGAGCGTTTCGAGCATTTTATGCGTTATAGATCTGAACTTTGAAGTGATGTGATTATGACGTAGCGAGCGGAGGCCGATATGTGTGTTACCCTACTATTGCATGTAAATTACTTAAAGAATTAAATGTAAACTTTTATCTCGGGAAAATATCCTTACCGCTGTCTCTACACGACCCGCCATCTTGCCAACAATGTGACGTTTTTGATATCTCGCTTTGTTCCGTGTGATTTGGACAATAACAGGTTAAGCCCATTCCCAGTTACGCCACTCTCTTGCACTCCGCAGACCGACGCCACTCGAAATCCGAAACAACAGTGGAGGACAAAATCATCGTGCATCTTACTTTTATCCAAACAGGAATAAAAAGGATCCTGCATGGAAGAAAGTGAGTGAGGAAGTCGGACAATCTGGTATCTTGTAAAAAACGCTCTTTACTCAATTTGAGGTATATATATATAAACACGAGACTGGAGACGCCTGGCAGAAGCCCCTCCCATGACGTGAATTCGCGGCTGTTGTGAAGTGAATTTCACGCGCGAATAAAGCGAGTAAACTCAAAATGTTCAAGCGTCCAATTATGCGCGAATAGTGCGATTTATTCACGCAGGTCGCGTTTGGTGGGAATGCTCAAATACACTTAAATGTTTTGTGGAGACTTCCATTGATTTTATATCATGCTTATGATATATTCTATCGCTGACACCTAAACCTAATACTCACACAAACCTCTGCATTCTTACATTTTCAATAAATATTATTCTGTATGATTTTTAGGCTTTATTCCCTCACGGGGACGCGAAAAATGTCACCCCAGACAGTGATGAATACCAGTCCACACACACACACGCACACAGAGAGATGTGCCAGTGTCTGATCTTATGTTCCCAGAAGCCTCTGACATTTACAGCAGACGACCCAAATGTGAAATGCCAAAACTAGAACTAACAGCCTAAAGTAGGGCACAAAGGATTATTACTCATTTTGAGAGTTTCTAGAGAATAAACCAATAACCCATGAGATCAGAACACCCTTCCAATGATTGAGCAACCGGTTAATAAAGCCCTAAAAACCCCTCAAAACATCCAGACATCATCTTTCTGTAACAACAGTCTATTAATGACATATCATCCACCGCAGTCACTTATTACCACCTTAGCAACCGCAAGACCCTGGCAACCACTCACAAGAAGTTACGTACACGCTTTTAAATTCCACACTTGTGGTTTAAAGTTATTACTGTAAAATACTTTGCGTCTTTCATCACAAATTTGATTACACATCACATCTGGAACCTTCAGTGAGTCTATAAGAAGTTACCGCCGCACTGCAATGGCTTGGAACACGCAGCATTATTTGATGTGTTGACGTAATTTCACCGTGTAGGACATAATAAAAGTGGCCGATATCAGGCGGCGATTCCACAGCTCTCATACTCTCATTGGATTCCAAAGCGAATTAGATTGGACGAGAACTTTGATGAGAGGCTGAAGTGTACCGTGATGTCATGAAATTTCTAAAAAAAATTAAACGTGCCAGACTGTCAGTTTTGACGCTTATATCTTCTGAATGGGACTTTTGTCAGCGTGTAGGAGCACATCAGTTTATTGACGTACTTAAGGCGCACTTATTTTTGATAAAAGGAAAAAATCTTTCCTTTGATTTCACTGGGGCTTTAAGCAACTGTTTCCTTTGGCAATGAAGTCTGCTGTTAAAGCAGAAATGTGTTACGAACGTTGAACCTGCTGATTTCACTCCGGCCAGAGAAACACTGCAGACCCGTTCTGTTCCCATGAGCCTCGGCCAAATTGTGCATTAGCGACACTGTTGGCCAATATGTTTAACAAAAATAACAATCTGGCTATAACTGATGCAGCAAATATATTGCACCAAGCCTTTAGTAACCACACTTTTACTCTGTTCATTCAGATTTAAATCACAACAAGCAGTAGATAAACTCTTAAAACAACAGACTTTAAGTGTTTGGAGATCATACAGGCCTACAAAAGAAGTTCAAGGTTTTGTATGTTAATACGGTCAGTGTGGTTTTTAACTTTTGTTTGGATCTCTCTGATTCCCAAGACAAGATTGTGAAATGTGGACAGCTTCAAGATCGATTACGAATCAAAACTAGAACCCCCACCCCAAGAATGACCTCTATTAAGGTTTCAGGTGGTCTTCTACAGGTCTCCTGTTACCTCTGCTATAAAACGGCATATTCAGAAGCCTGGGAAAGCCAGAGTCCATGAAAACTCTCAAACACCAGCGCTCACTGCTCTCTGAACCCTGATGAAGGTATCACATTCCATGGACATCAGAGTCTGGGAACGGAAACTCCTGATGCCAAGTTCTGTGATGCATGCCGCTCATCATTCCATTTACAATCACAGCATCAGATTCTAGAAAATGACAGAAAACTGCATGGTATAGAAATGAAGGGCACCAGATCAGGTGTGTTCCATAACAACGGTTTAATTCTCAAAGTTTCAGCCACAAATTTAAAGGGGTCATATGACAAATGATGGTTAAAACTAATATAATGTTGTGTTTAGATGTAATGTGTAAACATGATTTAAGGTTAAAAACGCTTTATTTTCCGCACACCCTGCATGTTTGTATCTCCTCTTTGCTCCGCCTCTCTGAAACGCACAGATTTTTAACAAAGCTCATGTCTCTGAAAAGCGAGGTGTGCTCTGATTGGCCAGTTCACCAGTGTGAATTGATTGGTGGAATAATGCAAGCGTGTGAGGGAAATGTAACACCTCTGACCATATTTGGAACATCATGTTCGTCTTCAATTGTACTGACAGGTACACCACTTTACTTGAGTATACATTTGGGTGGTCTTAGTCAAATCAGACCACCAACTGATGTAGATTTGTGGGGGTGTGGTTACACCAGGTGTTTCAGGCAGGTCTGGATGATCATTGGCTTTTAGATAGAATGACTCTTTTGTTCACACACTTTCATTTCTGCAATGTTACGTGTCTAAAACATGCATGAGCAACTTATAACAGACCAAAGACACAGAACAACACGTGTTCACGCCATATGACCCCTTTAAAATACAATGATCAATATTATTCTTACAGAAACCCAATGCCTTAAAAGGCCCAAAGTTATCTTTACAAGGGAGACTTATTTACAACATCAGTTTGAACATCAGATAAGAAACAGTGTGTGCAATGAGACCTCGGGGTTTTAGGGAAGCTCTGGCAAACAGACACATGTCAAACATGAAGAAAATGTGTTTTCTGAGGTGTTGAAAAATGATTCATTCTCTGTAGGCACACATAATACAAAAGAAAAATCATCTGCAGCTCAGATATTTCTCCTGAGAAAAAAAAGGGACAATCACACAAATGTGTCCGTCATGAGAGTTTGAGAAGAGATGTCAACAATATATCAAACTGAGTTAAGGTTTGTCTTGTCTGGAATCAAAAGTCAATATTATTTAGGGCTGCAACACCGAATCGATTTAATCGATTACTAAAAGAGTTGGCAACGAATTTCATAATCGATTCGTTGTGTCGCGCGACACGGAGACGTTTGATTATTAAAAAAGAAAACTTTATTTGAGCGCGGAGCGGAGTGAACACACTCGGTCTCTCTCGCGCACTGATGCTAGCAGAGTTCGGCGCCTCATAGACAGGACGGAGCAAAAATAAAAAAAAAACGAGGAAAGATACATGGCGGAGGCAGAGAAATCCGCGCGACCCAAGTCATCCAATGTGTGGGAGCATTTCACACTAAATAAAAAAGTGTGTAAACTGCAAAATATGCAAAAGCGACGGGAGCACCACTGCAATGATCCAGCACCTGAAACGCAAACATGTTGGACTCTTCGATGAGGAGGAAGGGAGTTCAACAGCAGGTTAAGTCATTACGGAATCGTACTTTTGTTCCGTTTTGAAGTGAGGAGCGTAATGTCTCTGGTGCGGATGTTTACTCGTTATCCAGCTTGACAAGCATGACAAGTTAGCGTTAGCTGGTTAATAACAGAATAAAGCAGGGGTGGTGTAGTTACTTTGCACTTTGCATTGCAAGACTAAAGACACGTCTTTATTCACTCGCCTTTTTTGAACCATTCATTTATCAATCTGTTGTCATGTATAGATAGCTACACTGCAAAAATAGCTTTTCTTACTTAGTAATTTATTTCTCGTTTCCAGTCCAAGTATCTAAAAAAAAAATCAAGATTGACAAGAAAAATGGCATGAGAAAATTAATTGATGCTTAAAACTTCTGTTTGAAATTATATCTCATTAAGATTATTTTTCGTACCCCATTGGCAGATACTATTGCTTGTTTTAAGCAAACAATCACTTCATTTTGAGGTGTTTTTTCAGAAAACAAGACATCATTTCTTATGCTATTTCATGTGTCTAGTACATGTTTCTTGATTTAAGATTTTTTTTATATTTGGACTGACAACAGGACAAAACTACTAAATTAGAAAAGCAATTTTTGCAGTGTATATTCTGTGCTTTGTCCCATATAGGTTATTATTGACAAATATATGTGTGTGTGATGTACTTTTTAATTTAATTTTAAAGTTCTTTAATAGCACTTGGTCATCTTAAGCTTTGTTTAAATGTGGTGTATAAATTAACCTTGCACTTACTACAATGATGGTAATAATTGAATGAATAAGCTTCAAGTGAACTTGAGAGAGAGTGTGTGTGTGTGTGTGTGTGTCAGTGTGAGAGTTTGTGAGTGTGTGTGTCTGCGTGTGTGTGCGTCTGCGAGTGTCTGTCTGCAGTGTAATGTAGAGAACAAGTTCTGACATTCAAACAAATCCTGTTAAATTTTCTGATTTGTATTGTTCTTTATTTTTTTATAAATTATTTATTGTTCTGGCAGCTCAGGTGGCACTTTATTTTTAAAAAAGTATATATATTTGGCAGACGTAAAGCATACATGTGTATGTTTTTTGTGTTAGTCCATTTTTATTTTATTATTATTATAACAGCTCAGGGATGTTCAAGGAGCAACATGTTTGTGCAGTTTCTAAAGATTTTAGTTCTCTTTTTGAATAAAGGGTTGGAGATTTATGATTTTCTTGGTATATGTTTTTATCCGATTCATCGATTAATCGAAAAAATAATCTACAGATTAATCGATTATTAAAATAATCGTTAGTTGCAGCCCTAATATTATTAAAGATCTCAATGTGAACTCAAACATTTCTCATCACATTTACTCACATCCAAATGATTTGACCTCTACAATCTGCATTCATCTAAACCTCCAGACTGTTCATGTGTTTACACAATTACACATTTGATTCTCATTTTATTTCCCTTATCAAAGATCCTTCAGTGATTTAATCCAACATTTAGGGAGCTATTCTGAGAGCGTTCTGAAGGGACTGTAAGGTGTGTCTGTGACAGGTCATCAACACTCATCTCACTTCACTTCCTCAATGATTCTCCAGTTAGAACGCTGGATCCAGATTAGCTTTCAACTACAATGTCAACATGAGGTCATGTCGAGGTTCACATGAGGTCAACAGATTGTTGTTTAAATAGCATTATAACATAACGGAGCAGTTTCCCGGACGAGATTAGTTTATTCCAAGACTAAACCTTAGTTAAATTAGGATATAAATCATTTTTAAAAGCATTCTTTACAAAATAAACATTACATTGTGCATCTTGAGACAAAGCATTCGCACTGGTATATTGTAGGATATCTAAGTGCAGGTTGTTTTTAATCAAGGTGTAAGTCAGTCTGAGACTCGGCCTAAACCCTGTCCGGGAAACCGCCCCTTGTTGACAGAAGCATCATAACATATTTTTGGCATAACAATCTTTATTATGATGATATTCCACCCGTGATATCAGTTTACTGGTTGAAAACCAAATGCAAATTCAATTGCAAGTAAACATCAATAAACAAGTCTGTCAGTTGTGCTGCGGCTCTAAATGAAAGATGAATATTGATCAACAATTATTTTGTTGTTTTTCTTCATATTATGATAAAAGTGTGTTGGAAGAATAACAGGCGGTGGGTTATCAATAATTGTTAACAAAACAACCCAAAAATGTACAATTTAATATAACAATACATGATTATTACAATATATACTCAAACTTCTAAAAAAACAAGTGTATGGATCGACAAGGCTGTTGGT
Organism: Triplophysa bombifrons; assembly: GCA_029783895.1. Classification (NCBI taxonomy): domain Eukaryota; kingdom Metazoa; phylum Chordata; class Actinopteri; order Cypriniformes; family Nemacheilidae; genus Triplophysa; species Triplophysa bombifrons. The sequence goes on along the minus strand of CM056460.1, from coordinate 779,559 downwards.
AGATCTGACACAGGAGGAAATATAACATATCTGTCAGCTCATTGGTCCAGAGGTATCATGTTTGTTTGGGGTGTGAGGGGTCCCGGGGTCGAGCGTTCCGGACAAGCCTCAGCTGTTAGTCGGTTCCGCTGTTCCGTTGCTGATCTGATGTCTGATGCCAACATGTGTAACATGAGTTGAGTTCAGACACTTTCCATGATCCAGGACAGCCTTACACAACACACAACACAGCTCCCATCTTAGAACTGTGTATTGTTTTAGCACATTAATTAATGAACCCATAACCTCGGTTTCATGACAACATCCTGTTGTGCAGTAGTGTATCAGGACAAGAGTTGGAGTCTCAGCACGTGGTCTTTCTGACTTCTGTTTCCTTCTCTCAACTTACATCATTTCCCATCTCTCTACACAAAACTAAATCCAATTTAAGCTGAGAACCCCCAATAAAACCGTTACCGTAGTAAAACCGTGATTAATTCTCGTAAGGGTTAGAAAGCATTGTTGCAGGCAGTCTAGACTGGATGACAGCTGGTAGTTAATTTTACAGAAAGGCATCAGAAACGCTAAATATATGAGAAGAAGAGACAGACGCTCCTTGTTCTATCAGCAGGGATTCCCGGGCGCAGCTTCCTCTGTTCTGCAGCAGGTTGCCATGGCGACACCATCACACATACACACCTGCCAATGATTCAGGTTCCCTGGTGCCCAGACGCTCTCGATCGAGCTGAGATGCTCATTCACATCCACTGACCCCGAGCCCCCCTCCATCTTTTACTGTCCGTCTCTTCTTGGCTTGGTGGCAGTGAAATGAAAATGACACACAGCGGTAACGGCTTTCTCTCAAAGAGTCCCAAAAGAAATCTTTTGTTTCAAATGTGTACAAACTTCCCTTTTAACAAACTCCTGGAGCACAACAACAGACTCAGTCACGGTCTCTCTCATGCAATGATGTGGATCAGTTCAACACGGCCATTTTCTCCACACACACATGAGGGGAGGGGCGACCAGCCATGACGACCGTATGAAATGAATTATTATTTCCTTACGTTTGTCTGCACGGCTACTGTATGAAACACTGACACATGCTCGCATGATCGCTCTCGTCATCATCCAGAACAAAACATCTTTCTTTCTTAATCTCGAAACATTTGGTCGTGAGTTCCAAACTGAAAAAGTTTACGCGAGAAACAGAATCAGATTTGATTACATACTTGAGTTTCTTTTCATTTCATTACAACACAGAATATTTTGCTCGATACACAACATGCTCGATTATAAAGACAAATATGTGGCATTTCGCTGGAAAGCGTGACAAGTTACTGATCAGGAAAATAATTCTGTCGGGCTTTTGATCCTTGAAAGGAAAGTGCTTTGTGGTTAGAAATGTTCATTGACAGCGGCAGGTGGAGGCAGAAAATGAGCTGTGACATAAAACCACATGATGCTTATTGTGCTTTAACAATACCAGCACCACACAAAGACAAATCCTGCAATGCTTCATGTCCTCTGTCATCACTCTGAGGACCAATTCATCCCTAAATGGCCCCATTCACTGAGAATTCTGGGTAAGCAGGTCAGCTTGCTTTATTAGAAACATTTGACAGTGTCCGTGTTATTAATGCTATGTGTTATAAACCTTGAACTTTAAATCCTGCTCTGTTAACATTACAGATGATGATGATGGGGCAGGTGTGTCTGACTAAAATGGTTCAAGAATAGATTTAGATGTGATTTTCAGTAGAGAAATTTGTAAACGTCACACTTTTGTGACCTCAGGATTACAGAACAGACAAGTTTTACAGCATCTCTTTAGCATCTCGGGGTTGGATTTGTTTGCTTTTTCCACTCTAAAGTGTCTCTGAAACTGTCTCTGAAACTCTACGTTTGTTTAACTAGCTTCAGGAACCACACACAGAGAACCCTAACAACCATTTATATGTTTTTTGCATCCAAGCATCATCCACATTAAACATGAAAATACATATTTAAAAAAGTTATATTAAAGGTATTTTGTTTAAAAACAATGGCATAAACAAGGCCAGATCATTATTCTTTTGTATTTTGTAATCCTGTGTTGCTACAGGTACCCAGTGTGCATAGCAACAGGTTGAGACAGAGCGACCGAGAGGTCGTGGTGTCAGAGCGACACACACATGCACGCGTGTTTCATTTATACATGTGATTCTGACAGGAGATCACATGTCTGTTCATCACAATGTGAAGCATTGGATCTGCTACACACAGTGGATGGAAAGAAACAGTGGAGTGAACCCGTGTCACCCGCCGCTGAGTCACATCCAGCGCTCCTGCCGATGGATTACAACGACCGCAATTAACCAGATTATACCGCTTGCGCAGAGAATAGATGGAGTGGGTGGAGAGAAAGAGTGAGAGAGATATAAAAAAACAAAAAGAGAGAAAGAGAGAAAAACAAAAGAACGGAGCTGGAACATCTGTGCATTACACACACCGGTCTGTAGTGCTCAACCATTATAAGTAGTTATTATTTCACAGATCTATTATGATGATAAATCTGTAAGTCTGTGCTTGATGTGATTTAAAATAACTTATATTTAAATATATAATTATTATAATATACAAATGATTTCACGCACTGCTATCGTACACGAGACCAACAAATGTTCTCTTTAATGGTCAGACGGCACTTTGAGATTTTCACAACGCAATAAAATGTTATGTGGAGCAGACATGGATAATAGATGTGATCTTTGTTCAACACGGATGATAAATCTAAGCTCTCTGGAAAAGTCTACGCCCAAACCCAGCGAAGCACCTGTTCCAGAGTCAGTGTCTAGAGTCCCTCTACTAAACAAGTGCATCTCCACATCGCTTCAAAACAAAACCATGCGACCCCGAACACACCCCTCCTCCTCCTCAGCCTTTAAACAAAAGAGACGTCTAGAGCTCCTCTAACACAAACCACCACAAAAACACTTCACAAAAGTACCATTTCAACAGTCCTCGGCCGTCTCGCTGAAAAGATGCGAGGGTTAAAGCACGTCTCTTGTTACCTTCTTGCCTTTCTTCTTGCGTTGAGCTTGCTTGCTGGAGCCTTTCTCCTTGGTGTCTTCGCTCATCTTGTATCAAAGATCCTTCAGTGATTTAATCCAACATTTAGAGATCTATTCTGAGAGCGTTCTGAAGTGAAGAAAAGTCCATTAAGTCGCCCTAATACCTGCTTTCCTTCTTGTTCTTGAGCGTCAACACATTCGCACAACTGGATTCAAACAGAAGTTCAGCTGTTAGGGTGGTGGTGTTAGTCTCCGTGGGTCACCATGAGGAGGGAGAGGGAGGAGAGATGAGAGGAGCTTTTATTGGAGTGGGCTGAGAGATCTGTGGGCCGGTTCTGACCCAGCAGCCCAACTCTCTCTGACCAACACACGGCTTCTGATTCACTGGTGCTCTACTCACAGACTAAACAGAGCTGATGGAGACACACGCTCCACGAGAGAGAGAGAGAGAGAGAGGTGGGAGGAGAGAGAGAGAGGTGGGAGGAGTGAGAGATACTGGGAGGGTGATGTGCTGGAAAACGGGTGAAAACAAAGCAATTACCATGGAGGAGCCAATATTAAATAATACCGGAGGAACACAGTCTGCACAAAATAGTGAATTAATGTCTGATTATGAACTACAAAGTGACCTGATCACACCCACCCGTCCCATTTATCACACCCTCTTTGCTCATCTGACCCCACCCACCCATCTCATCTGATCACATCCTCTTGTCTCACCTGACCCTACCGATCCATCTTATCTGACCACACCCACCTGTCTCATCTGACCACACCTACCCACCTCACCTGACCACACCCACTTGTCTCAGCTGACCCATCCCACCCTTATCATGTGACCACACCCACTCATATCATCTGATTCTGATCACACCCTCTTTTCTCATCTGACCCCACCCACCTGTCTCATCTTTTCCCACGCACCCTTCTCATCTAACCACGCCTACCCGTCTCCTCTAGCCACACCCATTTGTCTCATCTGATCACACAGTTTTGTTTAATCGGACAATACCGAGCTATCTTATCTGACACCACCCACCCACCCACCCTTCTCATCTGACCCCACCAAACCTTCTCATCTAACCACACCCATTTTTCTTATATGACCCCACCCACCCTTCTCATCTAACCAGACCCATTTGTGTTCTCTGACCCCACCCACCTCTATCATCTAACCACACCCATTTGTATTATCTGACCCCACCCTTCTCATCTGACCACACCCATTTGTGTTATCTGACCCCAACCTTTTCATCACACCACACCCATTTGTGTTATCTGACCCCAACCTTTTCATCACACCACACCCATTTGTGTTATCTGACCCCAACCTTTTCATCTGACCACAACCATTTGTATTATCTGACCCCACCCTTCTCATCTAACCACACCCATTTGTGTTATCTGACCCCAACCTTTTCATCTGACCACACCCATTTGTATTATCTGACCCCACCCTCCTCATCTGACCACACCCATTTGTATTATCTGACCCCACCCACCTTTCTCATCTTACCACACCAATTTGTATTATCCGACCCCACCCTCCTCATCTGACCACACCCATTTGTGTTATTTGACCCCAACCTTTTCATCACACCACACCCATTTGTGTTATCTGACCCCAACCTTTTCATCTAACCACACCCATTTGTGTTATCTGACCCCAACCTTTTCATCTGACCACACCCATTTGTATTATCTGACCCCACCCTCCTCATCTGACCACACCCATTTGTATTATCTGACCCCACCCACCTTTCTCATCTTACCACACCAATTTGTATTATCCGACCCCACCCTCCTCATCTGACCACACCCATTTGTGTTATTTGACCCCAACCTTTTCATCACACCACACCCATTTGTGTTATCTGACCCCAACCTTTTCATCTAACCACACCCATTTGTGTTATCTGACCCCAACCTTTTCATCTGACCACACCCATTTGTATTATCTGACCCCACCCTTCTCATCTAACCACACCCATTTGTGTTATCTGACCCCAACCTTTTCATCTAAGCACACCCATTTGTGTTATCTGACCCTACCCTTCTCATCTGACCAGACCCATTTGTATTATCTGACCCTACCTTTCTCATCTGACCACACCCATTTTTATTATCTGACCCTACCCTTCTCATCTGACCACACCCATTTGTATTATCTGACCCCACCCTCCTCATCTGACCACACCCATTTGTATTATCTGACCCCACCCACCTTTCTCATCTGACCACACCCATTTGTATTATCTGACCCTACCCTTCTCATCTGACCACACCCATTTGTATTATCTGACCCCACCCTCCTCATCTGACCACACCCATTTGTATTATCTGACCCCACCCTTCTCATCTAACCACACCCATTTGTGTTATCTGACCCCAACCTTTTCATCTAAGCACACCCATTTGTGTTATCTGACCCTACCCTTCTCATCTGACCAGACCCATTTGTATTATCTGACCCTACCTTTCTCATCTGACCACACCCATTTTTATTATCTGACCCTACCCTTCTCATCTGACCACACCCATTTGTATTATCTGACCCCACCCTCCTCATCTGACCACACCCATTTGTATTATCTGACCCCACCCACCTTTCTCATCTGACCACACCCATTTGTATTATCTGACCCCACCCTCCTCATCTGACCACACCCATTTGTATTATCTGACCCCACCCACCTTTCTCATCTTACCACACCAATTTGTATTATCCGACCCTACCCTTTTCATCTAACCACATAACGCACTCCTCTCATCATCATAGCCATAAGCAAATATACTTTATTTATGATTTATGTTGTCTGAAATGTTTTACAGTCATTCATGTCTTTTAAATGACATCTACAGTAATAGCATATAACAGAAGCTATACATGTGAATTAAACACTCAAAGGTCCTCAAATCAACAGGTGGACAAAGTGTCCATAATACACACATTTCACAGCCTCCTATCCAAATGAAAAAATAAAAGAACGACTAATGGAATGTTAAAAAAACATTTGATGGCAATTGCAAGGTTTGTAGATCACAACATATATGCCTATTTCTGGATATTCTAGCAAAAATATTCCTAAAGTGATGATATGTGGCTTCACATTATAAAAAAAGACTCTGTTGCTGTGATATAATACTGTTCTGTTGTCATGACACCTGTATAATCATGACTGATTGAACAACGCTGTAGAATGATGCTCTTCTCATGAATACAGCACCATTGACCATTCACCAGCACAACAAATAATAGACTGATTCTCTCTCACATCAGCCCAGTCCGTGATCCCATCCATCACATCAAACACTGTACATCACTCTACTGTACTATAGCAGTGAGGTGAACAATAAAAACAGCCTCTGTGGGGTGTCCTCTGCTGGCCAATGAATGACATGACATAAACATCATCTCATCCTCATATCACACATACTGTTATATTCCACTCTTTGTTTGAATGGATGCTAAATATGATAAAAATTTAATTTAAAATAACTATTAAAAAATATTACTGCATTTTGTATTTTTACAGCCAATAATTGACGCTTAAAATAAGAGTGAAGAGACGGAAATGAAAGACAGTTTGTTACTATCCTGGCGCTTAAGACAAAATGTTGAACAGGTGCAAAAACATCACACTTAGTAATGGGCGATATAAACGATATGCGATATAAACGATATGCGATATAAACGATATGCGATATAAACGATACAAAATTGGTCTACGATAGAGATTGTAATTTTATTGCACTATCGCGATAATGCATGTTGATGACGCAATCTACCCGCGAAATTTAGAGCCACGAGCTGCAGCGAATCATCATATTCGTCATCTTGAATAAACATGTCTGAAAGCGTCAGTGAAACAGAGGAGCACGTGAAAAAGACCGGTGCAACATCTATTATTTGGACTTGGTTTGAATTTAAGCCGTCCGACGAGCAGCAGAAAAATATACTCTGTAGATCAGTGGTTCTCAACTCTGGCCCGCGAGATCCATTTTCCTAACGAGTTTAGACCCAACTCTGATATAAAACACCTGAACAAGATAATCAGCGTCTTTAGGAATGTTTAGCGTTCAGTTTATTGCGGCGCTGCGCAAATCTATCATCTTATGACATTTAAGTATCGCGAGAGCGATTGAAGTGCAGATTGCTCGGTACGCATTTGAAACGATCTCGCAGTCTGTCTGTATAATATAGTATAATAATGTCATTATTCTTTAGTATATAAGTTTAACTTTGATTGAGCGTGAGTTGTATTTGTCACACAGTTGATTAAATTGTCCATAGACATGTTGTCTGTCCATGAATGTCTAAATTAAATAAAAAACTGTTCAATAAACATTTAAAACTAATAAATGCCCTTCACACAGGAACACATCTAACATGAGGAGACAAAACTGAGCCGTATCTGCCCCAAACCTTCAGACAAACACAAACTGACCAAACTTCTTAGTTTCCATTATGTGCTTATGACATTGATTAAGGACAACAGGTGAGAAAAGATCACATCGTTGGGTCCTTTGACAGGAGAAAGAACATGAAACTGCATGAACAACACAAATCCATGGGTTCCTTGATCAGCTCTAGCAAATCAAATCTAATAAATAAAGCTGAAAATAAGTGAAGCAGCACTTCTGCTAAAAGCTTTTGACATTTTCCCCAGGACTGATTATTCAAGTGTGTCGTACAAAAGCATTCAACTGATGGCGCAAACAAAGGAAAATAAAACTGACTTGACAGCATAATGAAGCTCAATCTACTCCACACCATGACTTTAAAAGCCTTACATTAATCCCCTGTGTGATGTCAGCGGATATGATACACAAACCTGAAAACTCAATCATCACTACAGTACAGTAAAATGATCAGATTCCTCACATTTCTATGTGGAATGTCACACGTGTGCGACCTGAAATTCTACATGAAAGACCTTCTCAGGTGAACGCTTGACAATCATATACATCACAAAATGAATCTATCAATTCATAAAGGGCTAGTAGAATATAATAATAATAATACCCTGAGCCCAGGTATCGCGAAGGGAGGAAGGGTATCAGAACATCTCTATTTTACATAATTTGATCAAAACTGTTTTTTTGTATATACCCATAAAGTCTATTACAAGAACATGTTTATACCTTATGTACTATATGGGTGGTTACTGGCTTTTGTGTTTCTTTAGCTCTGAATGAAAATTTAGGTGTTTGCACCACAAATCTGTATAGATTAAACAGATGGAATAAATGACCAAACGAATAGAGTGCATTGTAAATTAGAGATTAAAAAGAGATTTAAAAAATCTAATTTGTGCATTATCAAAGATCCAAATACAAAAGTAAAACCACATAATTAAATAATACACAACATGAAACAAGTAAAGATAATTATGAGTGATAGTGAGAAATGAAACTGAAAGCATCACTGAAGCTTTGACAAAATAATCACAAGATTTCAGTATTTCATCTGTGTTTCTGGCACCGCTCTACATTTGAACTGAGAGCAGATCTTCTGTGCCAGACACCTGTAAGAAAGGTGTGTCAAATAAACACCGTTTGAGAAGGCCAGAGGGCTTTCAGGAGAAGACGTGAGAGAAACATTCGGTTCCCATGCTTCAGAAATGAAGTTCATCTTCACTCTGTGCCCTCGGCGGTCCGGGACCCTCGCACTCGCCCTGTCCCGCCAACATGAATTTGCTGCTGTCCAATAGACATGACACGTCTCATATAATGCGATAAGACTGGAGGTAGAGTTTGGTTTCACTTGCTGGCGCCAAAGAGAATCAGGGATCGTTCCCTATTCATTCATCAATCTAGAGTGATTTACATCCACCACATTTATATACTACATTAATAGGGATTGAACAATATTACCAATATGATTGTATCACAGTAGCAAAATTGCCTCAATATTATCATGGTCACGTGACCGTATGAAATGATAAGTCTGCCAGGCCTTTAACATATAAACATATAATAGAAATGACCTCTGTCAAGGTCCAGCTGGTGCAGTTTTTTATTTTATAATACGGAGTCATTTGACCATCTCATACTACACCTCTATACCTCAAAGCAACAGTTGTGATTAGAGCATAAAGAAAACGGGATATGACATGGTTCATTTGTACATCATTGCAATGTTCATAATTGTTTATTAAACACTTATGGCACTTTTTTCCATGTCTTCATTTGTCTTTTTAAATATCGCAATTAATATTGTACCGCAGGCTTTACAATGAGGTATTATCGTCCCGTGCGATTTTGATAATGTTACATCCCAATATATGAGAATATTCATAACAACAGTATATAACATTTGTTAACCAGCACTGAAGTGGCATCGTACAATGAGCTTCTACATTAAAACAAATTAACAAAAATGTGCCAGTGTGTTGAGTTTTAACACTGATGTCGAGATACTGGCATCACTTAACACATGACCTCATACAGTACAGTGACCTCTGACATCTGGAGCAAGAGAAAGAACATTGAGATGTAGCTGATGATGTCATTTTGGATATGATGTGTCATTGGAAACGAAATGTCTGTTCATATTGGCGATCTCGCTGTGTAAATGTATGCTGATTCATAGATCCAACTGCACAGCTAAACATTTACATTTAGTCATTTAGCAGACCCTTTTATCGAAAGCGACTTACAAAGAGTTTAGGGAGCAATAAGTGATATGTCATACAGGAGCAATAATACAGTAGGTGCCAACACAAAGTAACTGGTTTTAAGAAAAGCTAGACCACAACCTGTTGAGAGAAAGGGTTCTTTTTTTTTCAATTGTCTGTGAAGTTTTCACAGAAAAAATAGGTTTTAAGTATTTTTTTAAATGTTGTGAGAGATGTTGTTGACCGGACTGAGTTAGGAAGAATGTTCCACCATGAAGGAGTTGTGAATGAGAACGAGCAATTTACTGCCCTTATGGGAAGGCAATACATGACGACGCTGGTTTGCTGAAAGCAGGGATCTTGATGGGTTGTAGGAGTTTTGGAGGGTGTGAAAGTAAGCCGGTGCAGATCCAGTGATAGTCCTGTAAGCAAGAATTAGAGACTTGACTCTGATACGGGCTTCAACCGGTAGCCAGTGGAGAGAGATCAAAAGGGGTGTCACAATGACATCACAATGATGTACGTCATGTTAATTTAAGACATTTCAAGATATTAACCGTCCTTGAGGAATGACGAAACAGCGCCTCCACTGTGGTGTAAAGCTGCAACTGCAGTTACAAATGACAGTCTGTTAAATGCACGCATAATTTTTTGTGAAGACACCCGACATCTTTTGGCCAGAGTCTGAGCCGCCACAACATTTGCCTTCGATTTCTCTATGCAGAAAAAACTGCTGTCACATCAGAATGAGCGGATGAGCATTTATTGGTTCTAGACAGAAATATCTGAGCATCACCTGGAGTTCTTTTTTTTAAAGGGGTCACATGTTTTCTGTGTCTGTGTGTTATAAGTAGGGATGGGTATCGTTAAGGTTTTAACGGTACTACTACTTTTATCGATACCACTTATCGGTCCGGTACTTTAACGGTACTCTTATCGGTACTTTTTTGTTGTGTTTTTTTATGAGAGACAAAACTAAAGCTGGAGTTTTTTTCACTTTTTAAAACATTCGTATTCTTTACATTCGTTGACCTAACATATCTTAATGCAGGTAAAAGATGACTGATACCCGCCTATTATTCATAGAGAATTTAAATAAAATGCATGTGGTCCTAAATTTGTTTATGTTTTTTGTTGTTTTTGTTTAATAATAATAATAATAATAATAATAATTATACAGGTTTGTAACCTCTTGCAATTTACACAAACACAAAAAAAGTTTATGTATTTCATCGCTACAAATGAATTTTTTAGGTAAGCTCTGCTTTATAATTTCTTAAGCATAATTTATTATTATTCATCCATTTTAAACGCAGTACTGTGAAAGCAGTTTTTATGTTTAAGATTTATTTAGGCTACTGCATAAAAAAACACACTCTAAAGATTTATATGTAGGCTAATTTTTTATGCGATGTGTGTTTATTAAATTATTACATACTAATTTAAAGAAATCTTATGCAATGTTTATGTCTGTGTTATTTAGGAAGACTGCTAGGCTAGCATACGCACCTGAGGACGTGGATGATGAACTATTAGCTAGCAGGCAGTCGAAAACTTTCCATTTCTCTGTCTGCACATAATGCACTTTAGAGAGATGTTTAGCTAGATTACTTGTGTTACCGCTCTTACAAGCAAAAGTCTTGTTGCACTTGTTGCAACGAGCATTATCTGTATACTCGCGTGAAATGTAGCCAGACTTTAGAACGTTTGTTTCTCTCCGCCATCGTCACTCTATTATGCGCGCCGCGAGCTTTCGTGTTGTGTGCGCGCGAGCTCTGTGTAGTGTGGGACGGATGTACATTTCGCGTGCAGTGCGAGATTGCGAATAACGAAAATGCAGGTAAATGTTTTAAATATTATCTCAAATTAGAAATGGCTGGTCAGTTAAAATGCTAGGTAACGTTTATTTAGCAATAAAAAAGAGGAAATGTTTTTCTTAATTTCTCAAGTACCGATAGCAGAACCGTTAACGTTAGAGCTTATCGATACTTCGGTCTTTCATAATTTAGCCCCGAGACCGATAAAGTACCGAGTTTCGGTACCCATCCCTAGTTATAAGTTGCCAATGCATGTATTAAATTGTGTTTACATATTGCATCACATCTAAAACAAACCATAATATTAATTTTAGCCGTGTCATACGACCCCTTTGAGTTTGTAAAATCGTCCTCAGAGATCACACGTAAGAACACATTTATTGTTAAAGATCCAGCTGTTGTGAATTCCTGTGAGAGCAGGAATGTGAGGTGCAGGACCGCCTGAGGCGTGTGTCAATAACACGCCTGTGCCTGCCCGTCCCAGCATTCCCTCTTTACACAGCCAATAATAACACAAACATTTCATACAATTCTAAAGTCGACTGAGATGTCTTATGAAAACACTGGAGTGTGTCTACAGAGGCTGTGTTTCATCTGTGTTTCATCTGTTGATCTCAGCTCGCTCAGGCTGGGCTGAAGGACGATGAATTTATATAACGCACGTCTCACTGCTGACATGTGGATTATTTGCACTGGCTATAACACTCAGTTTGTAACAACAAATGATGTTTTATTAACAAAGTTCGGGAGGAACCCAAGCATATAATCAGCACGCCGTTCCATCACCAGCAAATCAGCCGAGCACACAATCTCAGCACAACCATCTCGGCTGGTACATCATAAGCAATCACAGCATCTACCCTATCAGCTCAAGCAAGCTCCATCATAAATAGACAAACAATCTTACCTGATGCTTCTCACCAGATAAACATCGATATGTTTCGTTCGATGTCGTGTCCGAGGATTCTCTACAAGTTTTAATCATGCCTCGGACGTTTTGCAACAAGCGCCGCTAATAGACGCACAAGCAAAACAGCAGCTTGTTTATATCGCAAGTTTATTCTGGCTTTTTACATATCTAGCTAATTACATATGGAACCCAAACTCTAAAGGATTTCATCAACACAGGAAGGACACTATGTATTCGATGGATCTTTACGGATCTCTAAATCGTTGCAGCCCAGCGACAGGCCCGATCCGTTAAGCATCTCTTACTACATACATCTTCCATCTTCAGGCCTGCATAACAGTAGCAACCGCCCCAGCGGGGCCCTCATCCTCTCATAGTTACCCACTTCCGGATTGCACCTCCGTAACGCCAAGCATGGTTATTTTTGAGGGATATATGGTACTTCGGCCGATGCCAAGGTAGAGTGCTCCTGGTTTGGATAGTTCCGGTGAGCTCGGAACCCACTCCCTGCACAACATGCCAATACGCATAACCTGCATACCCATGCTTTAACAATCTATCCCTATAACGGAGCTGTTTATCTGCGAGGGCGAACTCGTGAACACAAGATTTATGTGGGAAATGTGTGATGTGTGACATCATCGCCACGGATACGGCAATAAACTACACAACACTTCAACGTCATCTATAGAAAGGACCGGGCTGTAAACAGCACAAAGACTTGAAGACAATATTTCAGTGTAAAGGTTTGTGTAGCGGATGCCAGCTGGTGTGTGTGTGAACCATCTCCAGACACTCCAGACATCATCCATGCAAACAAACTAACAACTTTGATTTTATTTTCTTCATTATCATCATTTCTATTAGTCAAGCAAGTGCTGGAACACCACAGACTGTCCATGCAAATAAACACTATTCACACAAATATTTATTTTCCTCTCATAAGTGACATAAATCAGCAGAATCACATACACGTGGCTGCAAGGCAACAATTTAGTCCAACAAAAACGGCACATTATCGCCTTAGACAATGATGATAGCAGACGTGCCACACAACTGCTTTCATCTACACAAACACAGATTTTCCTCTTTATTAGACTGCAGACACAACTGAACCCATCTGTCAGATTACCTTACTGCAAAAAATGACTCTTACTTTTCCAGTAAAAATGTCTAAACATTCTTGAATCAAGAAGAATTGTCTTGATGAGCAAACTGACCTACGAAAAGAAGTCTTATTTAAAGTAAAAATTATACAATTTCAGTGCTTAAAACAAGCAATAAAAAAATTGCCAATGGGGTAGGAGAAATGATCTTGAATTGTGTGACTAAGTAAAAGGTAAACCTTAATTCAAGATAATTTTTCTTAACACATTTGGACATTTTTTTTGCTTGTTTTAAGAAAAATTTCACTGAAATATCATAAAAAAAACAAGAGTTATTTCTTAGGTCATTTTGCTCATCAAGAAAATGCATTTTGATTCAAGAATGTGTACACATTTTTACTGGAAAACAAGAAAATAAGACTTCAAACCTCCCGCGCACACCAGAGAATCTCAGAAATCAGAACACATAAACGCTACAGACTGAAACTAAAACTTTTAAACACAATCTAGAAAAACTCAAGAAAAAAACTACTAAACTGATAGTAGTATGCATTGCTAAAGCGAAATTATATTGATATGTTTTTTGTTTTTAATCATTTTGTAGGGCCAGAACATAATTTATCTGTTAAATGGAATAAAACACTTTACCCAAAGTATACAAATAGTCAAAAAAGTATAATTATTTGAAAAGCTAAACTAGAATTAATTAACACAATTGAAACAATAACTAAAACTAAACTAAACATGCAATCAAAAACAAAACAGAAATAAAACCAAGAGAACTATAATATTTCTTCTTTGAGTATGTTTAGGGGATTTCTGAAGAGACCTCTCAAACAGAAAGTGCATTCACTTTAGGCAAACATGATTCTAACTCACAAATCTGTCAGACGCTTTTATCCAAAGCGACTTACAGAGAGTTCAGGGAGCAATACAGTGATATGTCAAACAGGAGCAATAATAGAATACCAAGTTACCAGTTTTATCAAGTTCCTTTAGCATTTTCTAAACTTAAAGCAACAACGAGACATTTTTCGACCTTAAAATAATATTCTCTCTAAAATTATTTTATTGTGAGGACAACTCTTAACTGGACGAATTTTACTGCTGCTGCTCCAAAGCTGCCCTCTATTGGCTGAAATCACACTTGTAACTTTGCTGAGCGGGTAGGTCCACAAGCCCCACCCATCACCTGCTTTACGGCATACGTCACGTTTTCTCATAGCCTGGGTGAAGTTTATCAACATGATTGGCAAATGTGATGTAACATTGTTGTATTATGTCTTTGGAAATAATAAATAAATAAAAAAGCTTTCCAACATGATCTAACAATAAGACGAAAGGATCTAGTTCAATGCAATTCTCCAAACCATCACCATGGCAGAGCCTGCAAAAAAACAGAGAGGAAAAGAGAGAGAGTGATCGAACACAGGCCCCAACACAAATCAATATCTGACAGACTTACACTTGGTCACGTGAGCTGCAAGAGGCAACAGGTTGCAAAACGGATGGAGAACTAACGTAAGCCTTCCTGCTACTGGATTTGAAAGTCTTATATGTACATTTCTGTCTTACTGTCCTGTACTTTTGCACGTTTATTGGCGCACAATTCATAACTGTAATGTTGACTAAAGATAATGTAATGTTGCCGGGTCTCAATAGTTCACGTAGCATGATCGTGCCTCTTCACGAATTGAGTTTTTTGCTTGTAAATGATGACTACCAAACCACAATAAATGTTTTACGGTCAAAAGTTGCTGATTCCTTAGTTCATGCACGTACATTAGACTAATGTTATCGGTATCTATAACTTCTATGCTAGGCACTATTCCCTTAGCGAGTTGAGTGTAAGTTATTGATTGCACCCGTTACTCAGAGCACAAAACACTGGTCGCGAGTGTGTTTCCCAAAATATAAGTACGGAAAATTATTTGCGTTGGTTATTAAACACATTCACATCTATGTGCTGTGTTTTGGGTGACTGCAAATGTGTTATGTAGCTAACGTAAGCCAGTTAGCTGCTATGTAGCTAGCACAATATGCACTAACGGCTAAAAACCAACTGCTACCTCAGAATCTAGTTTGGGTTATTATTATAGCCCAGTAGTATAACCCGCGGGAGCCAAAAGAGTGTTTTAGTACATGTACAGTTTATGAAGCGACATGATGTTACAAAGGTTTGTGCTTACTCAACAAATTCACATGTATTGTGCTGCTCAAGTGGAAGCTCAAACAGCGGCAATATTTGCAACATTTATAACAGACAATTGGGCTTATCAACCACATGGGGGAACCATATACCAAAACGGCTCGTTGTTCCTTTAAAGACCTTAGTTTCTTATTATAAACATGATGGTTCTGTAAGTAAGTACAACTTTTCAAGATTTTCAGTTGTGCTGTCACAAAAAGATTTGACCTAAACTTGACTTGGATGAAACTGCACTGACACTGACACTTCAGAACAGATTTGACAAGAGACAAACATCACTGGAGTATAAAAAACATCCATGAATCCCTACAGCGGCAGTTTATGACAGAGAGATGAGAGATAAGATGAGCAGGCCTGAACACTTTTAAGGCCAAAAATACATTCCAGATGAATAAAGTCAATAAAAAAACATCTATGAGAATGAAAAGCAACTTGTCTGTTTGTAACACTGTTTAAACGGATAGTTCACCCAATGATGAAAATTCTGTCATTTATTCTCCTTCAAGTTGTTCCAAATCTGTATGAATGTCTTTGTTCTGATGAACACAGAGAAAGACATTTGGAAGAATGCTTATAAACAAACCCATTGACTACTATAGTAGGAAAAAATATGTTATTTTTTTGTTCTGTTGAACTCAAAAGAAAATATTTTGAAGAATGTAGAACAGTAAACCGTTCTGGGACACATTTGACAACCATTGTCATTTTTCCTACTATGGGAGTCAATGGGGGACAAAATCTGTTTGTGTTCATCACAACAAAGACATTTCTACAGATTTGTAACAGCTCAAAATAGAGTAAATGATGACAGAATTTTTATTTTTGGGTGAACTGTCCCTTTAATCTCAGAGGTTATATCCCACATCAGACAAAACGCAATCAAATAAAACGATTTCTTGATGGATTTTATAAGATCAGATACAGATCATATTTTTGTGTTTACGACTTGTTGCACATATAACAATGATTTGCATTAACTAAATATTTGTAATATATGTTGAAGTTAAGTTTAGTCAAAGTTTTTTGGTCGATTTTAATAGAGCACTTACACAGAAACAAAATGTTTATTCTTGCACACTGCAGTTTGTTTCAAAATTCAAATGGTTTTTATTGGGCTTTCAGTGTTTAAAAAAAAAAGAAAAAATACTAACAATCATATCAATCATTTGTTCCTCGTCCCTTTATCTTTATAGTTGTGTTGTGGATGCCACTATTTTAAAGACTTTCTAACTTTATAGTTATTGTCCTTGATGTGAACAGACATTAAACAACTTAGAGCCGGTTCTTCTAGGCGTTTTCTAGGGCATTATTACAAGTGGTTGTTTACCTCCGATGTTTTCAAACTTCATAGTCTTTTTTTCTATCAAGCACGGCTGTAAACGGGTCTTTATTCAAGATGTCAGCAGCAGCAGTTATTTATTAATCATGACAGCAAAAAAACGACTGGAATCTAATATTTCAGCACTATTTTAAGAGGAAGCCTGTCCAATAATAATATAAAGGACATGTGTGATCAGTCTCTCTAATGTTTACTGACGCTAAGAGCTGAAATATCTGAAACGCTTCACAACAATAAAACACTCTCACTTGACTGCCTGGGAAAACTAGAGACGAGTCGCCATGGTAACAACACAACAGCCCCATTTCACATCCATGGTATACTGTTAATGTTAGCAAACACACACACACACACAAACTAACAAAACAAAGATAACCTGTCAGACATTTAGAGTCAAGACAGTCCATACAGAACACTTAATCACAACTGTTACAAACACACACACGATTTACAATTCAATTACATTTTGATTCATTTCGCAGATGCTTTCATTTAAAACTTGTTTATGTGTTTTCAACATTTCACCAGCACTAATACAACCTTAGAGACCACATGACCTCAAATGACCTTCACGTCAGATGCTAAAGCAATGTGTTTATCCTGAATGAACTGTAACATGTTTTGCTAAAAGTATCTGTCAAGTGTTTAAATGTTTACAACAAGCTCAAGAGGTCACGGGTTTGATACTCAATAAAGCGTACAGACACCCGTCTTTCATTTTGAATATCAATTATTTCGCTAATATCGTTTACTAAAGCAAATCAAACAGCACGTTCATATCCTCTTTGTTCCATTGACTTCCATTTGACTGTATTTAACTCTTCATTAAAGTGCTGAACCAATTGATTTGATTCTCTGAGTCATCGGCAGGCATAAAGAAAACACAATCTTGCTTCATTTCACTCCACGCTGAACAATTAGAAGATAAATCGGACGAATTCATGTTTACATGAGGATGCTGTAAGACACATTATCCTGAAGCCATTAAAACAGCCACTGAATGAAGGAACATCATATCATGGAAGAAATGACTAAACAAACACTATATGAACACTAAAATACATGTCATACAAGGTCATTTCAGGTGAAGTTTTTTTTTGTAAACCAAATCACGCTTAAAAACATATGAATATCAGAAAACTACCAACGTTTACTTCAAATGTCTAGGCCAACTGGCTGTATTCATGACATCAGAGAATGGACAAAACTTCATCTGCTAATATAACAGAAACTGATCAACGGAATACATACAACTGACATTTCTCTAGATGGTCATACTGTTGTGGTGTCTTCATCGATTAAGAAACTGCTTGTGTCATGTCACATAACAATCACTTATATTTGGGTTTTTTTAAGTAAATGAACACAGGATTGTAAAAGAGGAAAGTGATGTGACACAACTCAGTCAGTTTTTTAAGATCAGCTTGCACAAACAATTCCTTTATTCCTTTACAGCCTCTTATCGTAACAGCAACACCCAAAGTCAAACACAACAAACAGGACACACCAATTTACAACTGACAGCGCAACTCACAAACAAAACACCCACAAATCAGAAAGATAAAGAAGTGTTAAACATCACCGGCCTTTTCACCTCTACCATTCACAGCTTCAGCGTTTGGCCCTTGTCCTCATCTACCACACAAAAGACATTTCTGAGTCCTTCACGCCGTTGCATAGCAAAAGTCAAAAAAGCTCCGTGGTACTTTCACCTTCCCCAGAACCTTCAGACGTGCCCCTCAGAGACGCTCCCACATCATTCAACTATTTGTCTGTAGAATACTTGATGGAGCATAAAGCCTGAACGTCAGGATACGCTGAAATACACATAAATATGTAGCATTCAACCTAGATAACGTTCGGTGAGGTTTCCGAATATTGAAATCAAGATGAGTTGAAACTTGTTTGTCTCTGTTGATCTTTGCAACGGCATCTCATCCACAACACATGAAAACACTTTCAATTGAAATATCACACACGTGTATATCGCAATGGTTTGCATGACTGATTTTAAGACTTGGAAAACACGTACAGTCTGAGTTTGAGGTCAATACAGATTCCAGGTATTTAAGTGTTTTTGTTTGTTTGTTTGTTTACATAGTAGCTTTTTTACAGGAACAGTAACACCTGGCTGTTTACTTTCAGATGTAATGTTAAACAACAATTATTACAACTTAAATCTTACAAATTTACAAACATAGTAATATTTCATATTTCTTCATAATCGTGCAGGTTTTATAAAACTGTTTCCATTTTGTTCATTTTATTATTGTGTGGCTCTCTGGAACAACTGAGTGATTTGTTGTTTACCTTCATTAATGGAAACACTGAGACCATTATACTGAGACCATTCAATGAAATCATTTCCCACAGCTTTTACAACCGACACTACGCAGCATCTCAGTCTCTCCATCGGTGAAGAGACCCATTCAATCCTGTGACTTAATGCATCAATAACACATATCGTGAATGTGAGTCTAGCTTATTCAAAGAATAAAAAAGTTGAAAAATCGCACTTTCAATATGAGCGGACGGGCTGTATACACTAGTGCCAAAAGTGCCAACGTGAAGCACCACTACAACACAAAACAACACACTCACACAGAGCTGAGAACCAGAAGAATCAAGCAGCTCTATATGACAAATGCACCAGTGTTCTTGTCCATTCACTGACAGCTGAAGAACATGCCATGAACTGATCACTCTGGATAACTTGGATTTTGGAAAAATGCGAATAATGCGAGCCGCGCTGCGCGTGTGGCATTCCGAAAAGTTAAACCATTTCGCTCTCGCTGCGGTGCCTAGAAAAATGTGCGCTCCGCAAAGCATGAACCTATTTGCGAACGTCTACATTTAAAATGACAAATTTGCGTGTGGAAAAGACATGAAATGTGAATCGGGTCTTACAGGAGAAAATAATAAAAACTGAAAAACACAGAAAAGGTAAAACACCTTACACTGCATGGTGTTTGTAGAACAAGAAAGATAATAATAATAAAGATCTAATTTTATTACTAATTACAAATACAGTCTGAAGATAAAGATCACCGTGCTTCTCTTTAGCTGCAGATGAATGAACAGATGACTCTGATCATGCTCAGCTTCTGGTATTAGTGTGAATCTATGAAGAAAGAGTTGTGTGAGGAACTGAAGACCTGAAGTCACCACAGATGCAGCTTCATTCACGATAGAAAGCGGGAACTGACTCCCGAGGTCACTGACCTGATATCTTACCAGCGCATCATACACACCAGTCTGATGTCTGTGCCAGATCTGATTATAAAGCTGGAAGAATACTCTCCTGAAGATGGTTCTGAGTGAACAGTAATGCCCTTTCACTATGAAGCTCCATAAACTTTTATGGATTCGAATAGATGACTAGAGTCCAAAGATTAACTCAAGGCTGTAAAACAATGTTGGTCAGACGTCTCTGAGCGCTCTCTGAGATATTAGAGGCATGTTTCTACATGTGAACATATGTAAATGTAGTTTCAGCCCGCCTCTGCTTCACTCTCTTATATTTCAGTCACAGAACAGTTCACTTTTTAACGGAAATCTCTTTTATGACCAAATATCTGCTCATGCTTGATGGGTTTTTAACTATATGCTGTTGTGTGTTGTGATTTACTGTAACACATTTGCACAAGTGATCATCGCTGTAGAGTATATGTCGGTGAAGTCTGAGTCCAGTGTTTTTGTGCATTTGGAAGTATTGTGAAGTACAGACACACACACACACTATTACAGTATGATTGCACAATATCTACTGTTTACATCCAGAATCTGCACTTTACACACGTATGACACTTCATAAAAAATATCCACACATCATACTTGTGTGTGTGCATGTGTGTGCGTGCGCGTGTTTGTGCGTGTGTGTGTGAGCGCGTTTGTATGTGTATGTGTGTGTGTGCGTGCATGTGTGTACTATATTGTTAATTATATGCTAATTCGCTGTTATCTTTACATTAATTCTGTTTTACTTTCCTCTTTGTGATTGCTGCAAGACTCAAATATCACTGACGTGTGTGTAGAAATGTATGTTTACTTAACAGAACAGGTTTTACAATAATACATAACAAATATCCATTTGAAGATGTACTTTTTTATCAAATATGCTTCTGACTGTACCTATAGTGCAAGAGAAGATTTAGTTCTGAATGTAAAGCTGAATTCGTGCAGAATTGAAATGACAGAGACACAGTGTTCTTTCTTTGCATCAGTTGAGAACTCAACCATAAATAAATAAAACATTCGTAAATAATAATGCATATTACACACAATGAAGATTTGCTGTAAATGGTTTAGTTTGAGAGGGAACGATGTAAATGGAAAACACATTGCTTGCTACTTCGTAATGGATGTAGAGACAAAAGATCAAGACTCACTACTGAGTGAAACAAGCTTTGTCATGACTTTCTCAATGTCACAAGAAGATCGCTCACGACCAGCTGCATGATGTAAATGTGAGTCATCCGTACCTCAGACACGCGGGGGTAACCCCTGTTGTCTGAAAAACAGACGAGGGTCTCATTCATTCACCATCTCATTCCCGCTGCCCGTCGATAGTCAAACACGCCAGTGTGTCACGGGCCAGCACATGTAACGTTTGCATCATCCCCGCATCACTGACTCATTTGTTAAACTCCAGAAGAGGTCTGAAGAATTGACAAGTTGAATGGCTCTCTTCACAGTATCACATTCAGATTCATTCTGCTGAGGATCACATTCACACACGCTGTGATGCTGTTGTGCTCCCAATAGCCGACAGTTCTCATAAAAGAGAAATCTACACAACTTTAACACATCAAGACCAGAAAGAGGAGTTTAGAGGAGAACGGGGCCTGTGGGAAGCATGCAGGCATTTGTCAGACACTCTTTAGCAAGGTACACACACGCTCTCTTTCCTTTTAAGTTTACACAGATGAGATAATCTCCATACATGGGATGGAAACACAGCCTGACTTCTGTGTACATGTTGCTCAGAGACACCAGAAACAAGCCTTCATGGAGCTCCACCAGCGGAAATCATCTGAATCTTCATGTGAAGGAAAAATCAACCCTTAAAGGGAAGGTTCACCAAAAAATGAAAATTCTGTTATCATTTACTCACCCTCAGATTGTTACAAGCATCTTCACAATTATTTCTTCTGATGAACACAGAGAAAGATATTTGGAAGAATGTCAGTAACCAAACACATCTCACCCCCCATTTACTGCCATTGTAGGGAAATAAATACTACGGGAGTCAATGGGGGATGAGAGCGGTTTGGCTACTGACATTCTTCCAAATATCTTTCTCTGTGTTCATCAGAAAAAGTATTGTGAACATGCTTGTAACAACCTGAGGGTGAGTAAATGTAATTTTTGGGGGAAACTCTCCCTTTAAATTTCATCTGCCTTTAGAAAGTATCTGTTTCACACACACAACAGATCTTCTGTCTGCACAAACATCCACAAATTAAATCTACAACAGAAATTCTTTGGGAATGAAAGATTTCTGCAGGTGAATTCAGATGTTAAATAAGAACATAAACGAACCATTCCTTATTATTCTTCAATGTCAACTTACAAACCATTACAGCAAGAATATAGATTTCCTTCCTCCTGATAACTTTCGTACAATGATCTGTTATGCATTGTTTAATGTGCATTCACAAGTCATCACGTGTCATTCTTACACTCGTTTCATGAGCTCGTATTTGACCCGTAAAACGTAAAGAATTGTCTCGCGAATGATAGAGAATGTCACTTTCAGATGAACTATTTATTAACATGTCTTCTGCTGTGCCCTGATGTTATTAGGACATCATAACCGCAACAAACGCGAAGCAGACACATTGACATTCAACAACACTTTGAAGCACGAGCGTAATGCAGAAGCGCGCACACATCAAAGACTTCCCGCGAAATCTTTCTTAAGATGCGATTCACGTGGATTCAGCTCAACTAAACATAACGATTATAAACACCTACATGTACAAAAAAACACAAAATGAACACCGATGTATCTCAATCTTCCCGTGTTTCCCCAAAACTAACATACTGTGTGTGTGTGCATTATATTCCTGTGTGAGTGACAGTAAGAGACCCAAATGTTCAGGTGTGTTGTTGTCCCCTCACCTGTGCAGAGTCGCTTTCACCTGTGCTCACGGTGGCCATGTTGAAGTAAATCCCAAAGCAACTGTACACATTGTGATATCTGCCCACAAACTTCCTGATCTCTGTGTCTGTGCAGTGAGCAGTGTGATCCTGAAGCGACACACCTTCACATTACACTTCTCTCCCGTCATCACTGCTGAACGCTTTCTAGATAACATTTGAATGAATAGAAAGATTAAATACAGCTGCTTTGTTTGCTTTACTGCGTGATATTTTCCTGTATAATGACCTGCTTTGTATCAAAGATTAGAAATGTCTAAAATATGAGATGTGTTGTGGAAGGAGGGTATTTTACCTAAAAAATGAACCTCTTTAAAAAATCGTTTAGTGAAAAAGAAAAACATGATTTCTGTTTGTTAGGGGAAGTTTTTAGCTTCCCACTATGTTCGTCAAAATGTCTTTGATATTCTGTTCTACTCTGGTCAAAAACATAAGATTGTGCATTGAATGGATTATTATTCGTTGTAAACGTTTATTTTGCTTTGCGGATAAAAGTGAGTGAACAAGTTTCGCCTTTGACAGAATTCGCACGAATGCGGTTCTTCATAACAACACTAGATGGCGCCGTTCAACATCCTTTCATAAGTGCAGCTCTTCCGTTCTAAAACAATCTTTAATAAAATGAGACTTAACTTTTAAGTACCGACATAGAAATTGGAATTTCACAATTTAGCACCGTAATATTTCTCTGATTGTTCTGTGAATATATTATTTTATATTATTATACTGATGTAGCAGAGCATATAATTAAAATCGTTTAACTATAATAACCCTAATGATTTATTGTTTGTAGTGAAACTAAATTTACACAGACTACAAAAAAATGTTTATGGTCTCACCACAATACTCATAGTTTGTGGTAAATCTTTATCACTAACTGTAAAGAATTGACCTGTTATTTTAAATATTTATAAAACCTTTTAAATTGTTTTAAAAACATATATGTATATCAAAATATATATCTTATATGGACTGTGATTTATATTTTGACTGATTTGAATTTCATGTCGGTCTCGCACCAGCAGGGGGCGCTGCGCGCACGACAGTTCGAGAGGCATTGCATCCGTCTGCTGTAACATTGAAGAGAACACCGGGGCTAGTTGTCACAAGAGCTCGACAAGTTTCCGTCAAAGGCTCAGCTACACAAATTTCTTGTTCTCCAGAAGTGGTTTTGTTGTTGTTGTTGTTTAAAACTTTCTCAACAGAATATATTTTGGAAATGCATTCATAGAAAAAAACAGTTGAGCTTCAGAAACACTGTATCGTACACTGAATTCTTGTAAATGAACATGATGTTAAACACTTTGTTTAAATATATAGTACAGTATATATCAGGGGAATAAAGGAAGACATCATTTAATATTTTTTGGTGACAGTATGAAATATACAGAAATATACAGTCCTACAGTATGAAATGTTTTACATTGTATATGTAATAAAGTGTTGTCTGAGAACCATCAGCATGGAAATAACTTAAACTCCCAGTAAATAAACAGAGAAAGCAAACATTGTTTGGCATGTGCAGTGTAAAAGATGAAATGATGTAGATGACTTGTGTTCAGAAGATCACAGGCATGTCTCCACAGGGCTATAGATTGATTACAACTCACTCGTATCTGTACATGTGATGAATTACAATAAGTCTGAATATATACTTCACATCCATACATCACATGAACAACATGAGTCTTAGTCATCTGGGGGTTTGCCGGGTGGCTACTGGCTCATATTAACTCTTTATAATGCTGATTACTAATTGGAACACAACACTTTCTTCAATGAAGACCTATATATTTTTTCACCTATTATTAATTATACATGAAAAATGTAAATCATTTAAAAACATCATTCACGTCTATGGCACAAACATAAAAATGAACCTGAATAAAAACCATCTCATCGCATCTCATCAAAAAATGTAATCTGATAACCTAATGAAATGTACATGTTAAATGTGTGATATGGGATGTAAGTGACCAGTGATCCTCAACCTATAAACCTCCAACATCAAGCTGTGTCAATCCTGCCAACACAGTCTGCACATCAACAGCTTTGTGAGATTAGAAGGATTTCCACATCACTTGTCCCGGTTATCTCCATTTACCACAGGATCAAAATCTGAAAATAGATCTGGTTTGTCACGTAGCACATGTAAACATCGTTGCTCTATGACACAGCAAGTTCATCAGCATCAGGCTCAGTTTCATGCCAGATGCTTCATAAGAATAGATGAAAACTTTACTGCAAATAAAATGAAGTGATTCCTAGAAGCTATACAGATAGTATTTCATTTTTCAATTCTCTGATATGTTATATCACATACAGTTTAAGCATGCCTAAATTCCTTCAGGTGTTGAGAGACAGTGAAAGAGAATCTAGTCATCCGGTGGTTATAAATATACCCAGATCATAACACACTTCATGCATGATTCACAAATGTCCTCACAGATATGAGAAGAGCCTTGAAACACACGGCTCCAGCGTCCTGGTTTCATCCCAAAAGAGTTGAGTTTCACCAGACAATTGTGCAAAGACATGAGAAACAGTCATAGGACGGTGTGACCTCTCTTTACAGTTCATAAATCATTTAGACATTCACTGACTGTGCTGTTATGAACCACAAGCCATTGATGTTTTTACTCATCCGATACATGCAGGAGATCATATGGATGTTAATCTTTTTATTTGGATTAAAATGATCTTGACCGCCGAGATGTCAGTCATTCAGCATCTGATAAAAGTGTGTGTGCGTGTTCCACTCTCCAAAATAAAAGCTTTCAGGTTCTTCATTTAAGAACCTGGTGGGACATCACAACACAATGGCTCAGAACACACAACATATCAGCAATCGTAAATTAAACTGTGAATGACTCACAGCCACAACTGAGAAAAATGGATTTGAATGGTTATTCTGTAATGGTTATTGCTCTGGTTTTAATGGAAACTATAATTATATCTGTAATGTTGGCATTACAAACATGGAACGATATAAACACCATTAAACACACACTACACAAGATCACTCTGTAATGGTTTTAATGGTTTATATTTGTATCAGACACAGGTAAGATCTGTCTGATGTTTATCTCGCTGTCTGACGGGGTCTGTGACGGAACTTTGTTTTCCTGAATGAACTCGCGCTCGCGTCCGTGCTATTAATAGCACCGGCCCGCTGACGTCACAATGGCCGCGCGCCCGGCTCGGCTCGCGACAGATGATGATGCTGATGTGATGAGTCTCTCTCGCGGACGGCACGGACGGTTTTAGGAGATCGGTTTTAGGCAGTCCGGGACGCGGGAGATGAACCCGCAGCTTCACTACAGCTACAGACGAGAAATAGTTTCTTTATAACAACACAGAAACACCGCAGTGACTGTACACACACGCGCGCGCGCTCACGCGCATCCTAAGACACGGTAAGTGTGCACTTTTCATAGAATAAGGAGCAGGATGATGCTCTCGTGCGTTCAATATGCAACTGACAGGACTTCTTCAACACAGACCGTGATGCTATTATTGTTGTCATCATTGTTTATTTTTTTCATTATTAAAGATTTCCCCAAATGATTCTGTACTGACATGAATAACAGTTGTGTGTAAAAATGCACGAAGTAACTAATTTGTCTGCAAAAAAACAAAAAAAAAACATGTTTTGTCAAATAACCTTTAAACTCTTTTTCAATGACACAGTCTGTGAAGGTGTGAATGAATGTTGTGTTTCTGTCATTCAGACGCTGGTTGTGCATCTCTGTCTCTAGAGAGTTGTGTACTGTGGTTAGTTGGCTTTGCAAGTTCAGACTTGAGTCCTGCAGACAGTTCACTGCGCTTTATATGTTCATCATGTTTGTCTCCTGAGAACAGCACAGTTTCATCGGACTCTAAGAGCTGATCTGGAGTCTCTGAAATAATACCAGCGGCTCTGTTCTTCTTTATAAAGACATTTCAATATTGCGTAATGTACACGATGATGATGTTTACACAGAAGATCATGTTCTTGTTAAAGAGAGTGGACGGTGAATGAATCATTGTGTTTCACAAGTTTACGTTCATGGCACATATGATGGCACTCTAAAGGTTTTAAAGATAAAAACTCTGTGTGAGATAAAGTCTCAGATTCTAGGATTTTTACTGAATGCATATTGACACCCAACCTTATAAATGCAATTTCATATTAAAGTAGAAAAATTAAGGCATTTAAAATCTCAAGTCTTTTATTCTTTCTGTTCAATCTGCTAACTTGGAGTGGTTACAGATCACATCAGTCAAATAATATGTAACCCTTGACAACAAAACCAGTCTATGGGTAAATAAAAAATGCTGAATAAATAACCTTTCTATTGATGTATGAGTTGTTAGAAAGAACTGGACATTAACTGGCTGAGATACATCCGTTTAAAACTGAGGAATCTGAGAGCGAAATATTGAGAAAATTGCCTTTGAAGTTGTTAATTAGGGGCACTGTAGCAGAACATCCACTCACAAAAATAAAGTTTTTATATATTTAAGGTAGAAAATTAACAAAATATCTTCAAGGAAAATGATCTTAATAACCAAATGATTTTTGGTATAATAGGAAAACCAATAATTTTGACCCCTACAATGTATTTTTGTCTTTTACTAAAATTTTTCCTGTGCTACTTAAAACCGGTTTTGTGATCCAGGGCCTAATCACGAAGCCGCAGGAAAGCTATGTGTGTGATGATGTTTTTAAGAAAGACTTTTAAACTTTGGCATGCACTACCTCAAAGAGCTTTGCGCTAAAACAATAATTAAATGAGGTGTGTCAATTTAAAAGCTTCATATGGAGGTATAACCGCAAATGATCCAATCCCTGCTGAAGAACCCCAGTTATAACCAGTCTAAGCTGGTTGGCTGGTCTGAGCTGGTCCTTCCAGTTGTGATTAGCTAAAACAGCGGTCAAAACTCCTTTGTTCCCTTTCTGTCGGTCTCTCGACGTTGTGTCGAGAACGACAGATGGGTTCGCCCTTGAGAACCAATCAACTCTGACTACTATAGAAAAGGCCAATGAAATTTGGCGAATGAAATTTGCATGCCGGGCTCCGCCCCCGGATATCCGGTATAAAAGGAAGCCGGCGTGCAGCATTCACTTACCTTTTGTTCTTCAGAGCATTCGCTCATGACTACGAACAGAACGAATTCAATGAATTCTTCTTCTGCCGGATCTACGACGTGTTGCAGCGGATCGTCCCTACCTGCAGCGACCTTCCCCTGGGCGTCTCGGCAGTTCCGGAGGTGTTAGAGATTTTTTCTATTCAGGACTGACTGAGCATTCTCCAGCGCGGCAAGTCCCGCTGTTCTCTTGGGTGTGGCACCCTCATCGAGGAGGGGGATGGACACGATCGCTGCGTTAGGCGTCTGGGCGTCCAGCACTAAAGCACTGCGGGCAGATTGTCATTCAGAAATTGCGGTCACGGGTGGCTGTCTTCCTACGGGAACCAGCCACCATTTCGTCTGCTACCTGGGCTGTGACATCTGTGGCTACGGCCCCGATGACCACCCACGTTAGCAGCGTTAGTGATATGGGGAACTCTGCGAACGTAAACCCGCCAGCCAAGTGCTCACGGGCCGATCGCACCCCGATTCGCTTTTCTGAACGTTCCCCAACCGGCGGTGGCATACCGTCCGGATTCTCACGCACACACTCGGAAACGATGTGTGACGTAGATGAGATGTCGCTCGCAGCATCGGAGGGACGAATCCGAGCTCCACCCACAGCGGTCGAGTTCAGGAGGAAGCAGAAGTGATGTCATCCATGCTAACCCGGAGATGCGTGGTTCCTGAGGTCGGAGCGTGGTGCAAACCGCGCCCACCCCGGGTGCCATGTTTTTCCCGGAGGTGCATGAGGAGCTGTGTGAAACTTGGAACGCTCCATTCACGGACCGTTCCAGTGAAACTAGCTCCGGCTCCCTTACTTCCCTCGTTGGTGGGGCAGCCAAAGGCTACGTCGACATCCCCCGGGTGGCTCGGGCGCCGGCGGTACACCTGTGCCGCGGGCGGCTACCTCCTGGGGGGAGTTGGCCATGCCTACCGTCCAAAGCGTGTAGGACTTCGGCATCACTGGTGTCGAGGCCTTACACTGCCGCGGGCCAGGCTGCCTCCTCTCTACGCCATGGCCATCCTGCAGGTCCGCCAGGGCGTGGAGAGAGCTCAACGAGGGTAAGGCCGACCCGGGTATAATGCAGGATCTCCGTGCCGCCACTGACAGCGCTCTACGGGCGACTAAGGTGGCGGCGCGGGCCCTGGGTCGGACGATGTCCATGGTAGTGGTCCAGGAGAGACACCCCCGGCTATACCTTGTGCAGAAGAGTGACACCAAGGAAGTCCGCTTTCTTGATGCACTCATCTCGCAGGGTGGGTTGTTGGTAACACCGTCGAGGACTGCGCTCAGCAGTTTTTGACGGTGAAGCAGACAGTGGCAATTAGCCTCACGTCGCGACTCGGCCGCCTACGGGCCTCCGAGATCTCACGTGATGTCTTCTTCCCTGCAACCCAGGACCCCTTCGACATCGGCTTCGGTTCCTGTGCCCCCACAGGCGGCACCCCGGAAGCAGAGGTCGAGGGGGAAACCTCCACCCCGTCAGCAACCTTCTCTCGAGAAGGGACACTGACGGGAAGACCCAAGGGAGAAAAACATCGGGCCCGAACCTTCACAGCCACTGCTCTGATCGGTCGGTACGGGACGACTCCTGCCTCGTCACCAAAGCCGGGCCCTTTTCAGGGCTTGGCGCCCACCTCTCGCAGAGTTTTCTGTTCTCCCCGGGTGTACTTACAGCCTATCGCACACTCCTCTGGACTGTGCACGCCGAACCGACCTCACACCCTGGCGAGGCGTGAGGTCGTACACATACGACAGCTGTCACCACTCTCAAACCGACAGTGTGTGCCGTTGTTCCGCCAGGCAGGTAAAAAGGCGGAGCCAACCTTCCCTCCGGGGACCCCTGCGACATGGTTAGCTCCGCCAGCCAACGAACCCCCCCGTGGGAATGATGAAGCAGACCGTCCCCTTGGTCACCCTGTCACAGTCCCTGGGAGCTCGAGAGCTGCCCACACTGTCTCACTGGCTAATGAGGGCGGTCTGTCTTGGTTACTCGATCCAGTTCGCCAGAGACTCTCCCAAGTTAGGGGCATCATCTCTCCCTCTGTCTGAGGCAGGGACGCCTCCGTACTTCGGGTAGAGGTCTCCACCCTTCTGGCAGAACAGGCATCGAGTTCGTCCCTCAAAACTAAGATGTTCAGTGGGTCACGACCCGCACTTCATCATTCCAAAGAAAGACGGCGGGTTGCAAAGGTCTGCGTAACCTGAACAGAGCACCTTCACAAGCTGCCGTTCAGGGTGCTCTCGCAGAGGCGCGTCCTGACATCTATCAGGTGATAGGATTGGTTCGTGGCAATCGACCTGAAGGACGCTTACTTTCATGTCTCTATCCTCCTCGACACCGGCCGTTCCCACGGTTCGCGTGCGAGAGGCGGGCATATCAGTACAGAGTCCTCCCTTTCGGTTTGTCCCTGTCTCCACGGTCTTCACGAAGATCGTGGAAACCGCCCTTTCTCCCTGAGGGGAGGAAGGCAAGTGGGTACTAAACTATCTCAGCGACTGGCCTATCTTGGCACACTCGTGAGATCTGTTATGTACACAAAGGGACCTGGTGCTCCGGCACCTAGATCGATTGGGACTCCAGGTCAACCAAGAGAGGGGCAAGCTCTCCCCAGTGCAGAGCATCCTCTTTCTCGGTATGGAACTCAACTCTGTCACCATGTTGGCGCACCTGTCCGCAGTATGCGCCCAACCAGTGTTGAACTGTCTGAAATGAACATTTTAGGCAGACAGTGGTCCCCCTGAAATAATTCAGAGGCTCCTGGGACATGGCGTCCTCGCGGGTTAATACCCCTCGGGTTGATGCACATGAGACCGCTCCAACACTGGTTTCAGAGTCGAGTTCCGAGGAGAGCGTGGCACACCGGCAGCAGGCGCATGGTGATGACGCCCTGCTTCCGACGCACCATAACCCCTAGTCTTCTATGACTTTTTCGACGGACTCAGGTCCCTCTGGGCAGGTTATGAGACAGGTCGTGGTGACGACTGACGTCTCCCTGCAGGGGTGCGGTGCAGTGTGCAACGGGCACGTAGGCGGGGCGTTGGACGAACCCCCGCCTGCGCTGGCATATCAATTGCCAAGAGTTGTGGGCTGTGCTACTTGCACTGAGCAGGCTACGGCCTCTCGTGCGAGACAAGCACGTGCTGGTCCGAGGACAGCACTATAGCTGTAGCGTAAACTGATCGTCAGGGTGGCGTTCGCTCACAGCAGCTAACACAACTTGCTCGACGCCTCCTCCGGTGGAGTCAACAGGTGACCCGTTCCCTGCGGGCCACAAACACCCCGGGCAAACTGAACTAGACAGCCATCGTGCTTTCTTGCCAGTTTATGCCTCGTGGAGAGTGGCGACTCCACCCCCGTGCAGTCCAGCTCATTTGGAGGCTGTTCGGGCAGGCCCAGGTAAACCTGTTCGCCTCCCGTAACACCACCATTTGCCCGCTTGGTATTCCCTGCCCTCGGCACGGATATCCTGGCGCACAGCTGACCGCGGGATGGGCGGAAGCACACCTTCCCCCCCAGGAGCCTCCTTGCACAGACGCTGTGCAAGGTCAGGGAGCAGGAGCACCAAGTGTTATTGGATACACCATACTGGTCTAACCGCACTTGGCTTCAGAGCTGATGCTCTGGACAGCGACTTCCCCTGATAGAGCAGGTCCTCTGTCAGGGGAATGGTTCAGGGGAAGTCGCTGTCCAGAGCACGGAACACCCATGTCTGGTCTCTAGACGGGACGAGAAGATCCTGAGATGGCTACTCCCCCTCTATGGCAGAGACCATCACCCAGGCTAGGGCCCCATCTACTAGGCGGTTACACGCCTCTAGATGGTGCCTCTTCTCGTCCTGGTGTCTCTCTCAAGGAGAAAGACCCACTGAGGTGCTCGATCAGGATTGTGTTTTCCTTCTTACGAGACTGGAGACTAACATCTCCCCTCCACACTGAATGTGTATGTAGTCGCTATTGCCACTCATCACAACTCAGTCGGTGGAAAGTTTCTAGGGCAACACGACCTGGTCACCAGGTTCCTAAGGGGTGCGAGAGGGCGGATTCCGCCTCATCTCCGCTCCATACCCTCTTGGGACCCTAAGTGGTCCTGGGGAGCCTCAGTGCCCCCCAAGAGCCCCCCGGAGATTCCGATCTTCCTCACAGGGTAAGACGGCCCTCCTGACGGCGCTCACTCCCTTCAAGAGGGTAGGGGACCACCGAGCATCCTCCGTGTCCCCGGATTGCCTTAAATTCGACCCTGAAAACTCTCACGTTATCTTGAGACCCAGGCCCGGATGCGTGCCCAAGAAGTTCCCACTACTCCCTCCGGGGCCAAGTGGTGAACTTGCAGGCGCTCCCCATAGGGGAGGAAGACCCAACCTGATCAGTGTTGTGTCCAGTAGGTGCTGGACCGCACGCAGAGCTCTGAAGCTCTAACCAGCTCCTTGGAGGACAGCAGAAGGGGAAGGCTGTCTCCAAACAGAGGCTGGCGCACTGGGTCGTGGTAGCCGTTTCGACGGCATTCCGATCTCAGAATCTCCCATGTTGGCAGAAGCGCCTCTCTAGCAGACATCTGTAGAGCTGCGGGTTGGGCTACGCCCAAACACCTTCGCAAAGGTTCACAACCTTCGCGTAAACCCGGTGTCAGCCCACGTCCTGCGTGGCGACATGTAGGACTGGCATCCGGGGGGGGGGGCGTATGCCTGCGAAAGCACCATTCCACCCTCTACAGGTTGGGTCAGTGTGCTATCTACCTTTTTCTTCTTACCCAAACCCATGGCTAAGAAACTGGTACCTCATCTACCTCCCTTCTTACCCAGACACTGGTTAAGAATAGGTATTCCATCCATCACTAAGCAGCACCCCCTGGGGGTTGGCTGGGCAGAGCAGCCTTCCCCCTTAGGCCGGGATTCCATATGAACTATCACAGATAGCTCTAACCGGACCTAGTGCTACCGGACGTCTGTAACACCCCCTCCGTGGGCTGTTCCGTCTGATGTATCCTCATGAGAATGGTTCCCACTCCTGGTAACCCATGAACTTCCCCAGGTGGACCTCCACCTCGCGGTTAACTACCCAGTCCGCACATTCCATGCGTTCTCCTCCAAGGACGAGACCATACCTATATCCACCATATTCCTCCCCACGGGTAGGAGGTGGCCTCTGCAGCGCATTCCTGATTAAGGAAGTGGCGCTTACCCGGTGTAAACCCGAGCCGGACGGCCTCTCGCCTGTAGAGAGCTAAGGTCCCCGTCCGTGAAAGGTTATCGGTCAGGGCTGTACCCATCTTTCTCCAAGAAAGCTCTGGTACCCCCCGACCACCACACTGGAAGGTTACAGTTTCGCGAAAGCATCGAGCTGACACGCCCAGGCTTGTTACCATCGCTTCGCTAGAGATTGTGACGCGATACAGCGTTGTGGCATTTTCCAGGGGCAACCCCATCTGTCGTTCTCGACACAACGTCGAGAGACCGACAGAAAGGGAACGTCTTGGTTACGTATGTAACCTCGGTTCCCTGATGGAGGGAACAACGTTGTGTCCCTTATGCCACAAACACGTATCGTATTCTGCTGCAGTCGTGAGAGGCTCTCAGGCTCTTCAGAACAAAGGTAAGTGAATGATGCACGCCGGCTTCCTTTTATACCGGATATCCGGGGGCGGAGCCCGGCATGCAAATTTCATTCGCCAAATTTCATTGGCCTTTTCTATAGTAGTCAGAGTTGATTGGTTCTCAAGGGCGAACCCATCTGTCGTTCTCGACACAACGTCTCGTTCCCTCCATCAGGGAACCGAGGTTACATACGTAACCAAGACGTTTTTCCACTGGGGATAAAACATTTAATTCCACAAAAAGTTTACAAAATATAAAAGATTAAACATGCTCATGATATTTTGGCATTCTGTTTTGTCGCTGAAGACACATAATTTACACACTTCACCTTAAAGTCAGATACAGTAAATTATCTTTATAGCCCCGGTTTCACAGACAAGGCTTAGACTAGTCCCGGACTAAAACGAATTTTGAGCTGTCCTAACAGAAAATAACTTGCCCTGACATATCTTAAAATATGTAATTGTTTTGTCTCCAGATGCACATTGCATCTTTTTTAATAAAAGCGACTTAAATAGCCTAAATTAAGTAAATCACAGTCCTGGCTTAGGCTAAGTCTTGTCTATGAAACCCGGCCCTGATGTCATATTAAATCGTTGGACAGCGAGTCAAGAATAATGTGGAGCAGAAGTTTACAGATGTTTGTGGAAGATGAGAAAAGAAGCTCACGTGGGTTTGCTTTTGTCCAGTTGGAGCTAGATGAGGTTATAGTTTTGAGCAAATATTTAAGGAATGTGAAAAAAACAAACGTCCTGTATTACGTTGAGCTTTCATTGACCCACAGCAAGGTCACTTCTCTCTGTAGCTTCTGATTGAATAATCTGTAATGAAATCCCTCCTTCGCTCGCCGTGTGTGTGTTCATATATGCAGTACAGAAAGCTTCCTCTCCTCTCGTGCAGGGTGCTGGAGTTTAGCATGGACTACGAAAGACCCAACGTAGAGACCATCAAGTGTGTAGTTGTCGGAGATAATGCGGTGGGGAAGACTCGTCTTATATGTGCCCGCGCCTGCAACACCACCCTGACCCAATACCAACTGCTGGCCACTCATGTGCCCACCGTCTGGGCCATCGATCAGTACAGAGTCTGTCAAGAGGTAAATCTTCTCTCCGGCCATTATCTGACATTACTTCCGGAGATAATGACAGCATGATGCTCACATCTGCTTCGGTCGGGCATCATTTCAACTTTAGAATCACAGTATAAATGCTTTGACTCCTCACAGGTTCTAGAACGTTCAAGAGATGTGGTGGACGATGTAAGCGTGTCCCTCCGGCTATGGGACACCTTTGGAGACCATCACAAAGACAGACGCTTCGCCTACGGGAGGTATGAATACAGACTGGGTTTTATATGCTTACGAGTCAGAATATTTCACAGGTTGACGTTACACAAGTCACTTCTTTAGCACATAAACAGCAGAAAGGTAGAAAGCGTCCAAACATCATGACCGCGTCCGGCTTTGACATCAGACAGCGAATGCTTGTGTGAACATGGTGGCTGAGCTCTCTTGTGTCAAGCACTTGTTTAATGAGGCCTTTTATCAGGCGGTCACTGCTTCTCATTCTGTCATTTCTGCTATTTTCGGAAGAGAATAACAGTTTAACATGTGTACTGTAATTACAGATGGTGTGAATATAAATCTTGAATGCACGGCATGCAGCATTTAATATCATCTCATTTGCTGACCATTTCTCCTTTAACTGTTTATAGAATATGGAAAATATAACATTTCTACTGCTTACAGAGCAATCTTCACAGAAAGAGCTCAATCCACTGGAAGGTCACTTAATAAACCAATAAGCCCCAAGAATCAGTGGGTTACAGTGCATTTTATAACGGCCTAAAAGTGCCTTAAACCTCCGTTATAAAATGCACTGTAACCCACTGCTTCGCGTGACTTATTGTTTTTTTAAAACAGTTCCTCCGTCTGAGCCGATGGTTGAGCGGTTTGTGCTCCGACATATGGTGCCGGTCAATCCCGGCTCGTGGTCCTTTCCCCGACCCGACCCCACCCCCTCTCTCTCATCCACTTTGCTTCCTGTCCTCTCTAAAAATAACTGACTGTCCAATAAAGGCAAAAACGCCAAAAATAAATCTAAAATAAAAGTTAATACATATGTGTAGCAAGGTTTCATAAAATAACGTAAATAAAATGATATTTGGCCATTATACAGTATATCAGGCTATTTTATAACGTCTTAGAACTCGGCTCAGCCAATCAGAATCAAGGACCAGAACTGACCGTTTTATAACACATAGTAATACACGATTGGAGTCAAAGTAATTTTTCTCAGCCGTGTTCTTTACAGAACACCAATTATATCGTATAAATATTATATCTGGTGTTATCATGCATGACACATTAGACTAGCCCCGTCTCTTCATATGATTTCGCATAAACTCATGTTGATTATTGCCGCTTTTAAAGCTAAAAATTATTTCAGAATATTTGCTTATCGACCCAACGAGCAGATTGGAGAACATTTAGCTCATTGATCTAAACTCTGTAGAGTGTTTCAGTCAGACACATTTGACCTGTCTTTGACCCAGTCGTGCTCAATAAAAAGCCTTTTTAGTCTTCCGTGCTTTAGTGTGTCCTCAAAATAAACCCAAGACACTTTAAACTCAGCTTTATTTGGCTTATAGAATAACCCCTGGATGTCTGCGACAGAGAGCGTTCTCTATTACATTCTGATGGATTCTCAAGATCAGTGAGCTCCAGACATCCATGTTCTGTTGACTTCAGAAGAAAAACCAGAACAGAAGTCCAATCATGTCGTCCTGCTTTTAGAGCTCACACCAAGAAAAGAGCCTTGAGAACATAATGTTATAACAATATAAAAGTACGAGTAATATGTCAAATAGGTTTGGAGATAATACATATGAATATGGTAATGGCTGTTTAAGATCAAGTGAATTAAACGCACAGACAATACTACCATTATTTTCTCTTTTTGTGATGGACACCAACCAAAAGATTATTCTTAACAAATTAATGTGAGTTTACCATCAGCTTAATATTGTTTAACATTCGAGTTAGAAAACAAAGATTTAAAAAGGTAAATAAAGGTTATGAAAGATATTTTCAGTTTTTTAGGCTGACCTATGATTATTTATAAGAATTTTACAAGCTGGCTATTTTTGTATGAACTTGTGCAGTGAATCCTACAGGATTATTAGAAAAAACACTAAGGAAGCCAAACCATCACTGCCATGAAAGTAGATCAAGCAAAAACGTACTGATGAGATTTCGCACAAATTCATATTTTTAGCCACCTTGTGAAAAGTTACCATTTACATGAGATTGTCTTGTTTTATCTGCTTTTAACTTTGAAGACATGCACTTTTATATTTTCCCTTTATTTTCCCATTACATGAATTTAACATTAAAGAGTCGAGTCCATGGACATTTCTCGAGTCACATGATAAAGTGTCATACCACCCAGCCTGAGCTGACATAGATCGTCTCGTTTAGTAAAAAAGCACAAGAAGAAACAACCTTGCATAAAGTCGATTTAGTCCATCCTTCGGATGAGACGTTAAACCAAGGTCCTGACTCTGTGATCATTAAATATCCCATGATGTCCTTCGAATAAGTGTAGGGGTATAACCCTGGCATCCTTGCCAAATTTGCCAATTCGCCTCTATACATCATGGCCTCCTTATCATCCCCATACGTACCTTGCCTCTGTCTCTTCTCCATCAATAAGCCGCTGTGTGGTGGGCGATCTGGCGCAATATGGCTGCAGTCGCGTCATCCAGGTGGATGCTGCACATTGGTGGTGGTTGAGGAGATTCCCCCTTCCATGTAAATGCTTTGAGTATCTAGAAAAGCGCTATATAAATGTAACAAATTATTATTATAAATCTGACACCTTTTGGGAAAACACAACCTGAAATCAGAACATTGAAATGAGTTTGAAGGAGCTCACGCATGACATGTTGAAGCTTCTACTCTCAGGATCAGGCTGAGGTTAATAAAGTTCATTGCTGCTATAATACACCAGATTGCTCTCATGTGCAGGATTGGGAATGAGAGTTGTCGAGTTATTGTGACAGTGAATTGTTTCCGCATTGCCGCCAGACATTCTTGACCCCAACAAAATGCTGAATGTTTTACCCGAACTGTATTGATTCTGGCATAAGATCAGACAGGATTGTCTCTGGGGTGCAGTACTCAGATGATCTGCAAATAGCCCGTTTTGCCGGGAGATGTTTGGTGGGGAAACCATCACTGAGGCTCCTGGAGAGATCTTGCAAAGTCTTCAGAAGTCATCAGCCTCACGTCCAACAAGCTGCGTGATAATTTGGTTCTCATTGTTAGATGAATTTTGTTGTGAATTCAGACAGAACTTTCCAAAACTCTAATGCTTTGCTGACTTTAAACGGCAAATTATTATGTAGCATATTGTTTTTTGCCTCTTTTTGTTTGTAGGGCTCCTATGATCTTTATGCAAGCCTGTGAATCATAGGGGAGACACTGTAAGTTTTCAAACAACCAGCATCTCCATAAATTTCTGCACTGCCAGTTCAACCGTGTGGTGTGCTAGCTGAGACCTTTGCCTTCCCGGTCAGCAAGAAATGCACGATTCCTTTTGTGGACGATGGCAAATGGCTGATGATGGTATATTATTCACTTTTCGTGCGTGGTGACGGGTGTTTCCCCCTGACCCTACCCGGAATAGACTTTGTACTAACCAGGAAGGTACGACCGGAATATGTGCATGTCATCTTTTTTTTCGTCTGTTTTGTTACTAATGTTTGTTGGAGTTCTCACAGAGGCAGCCAAAAAAGCATTGCCAATGGAGTTTATAGTCTTGGTCATCAGTCGTTTGAGAGGTTTTGTTTGTAAACTGAAGGCAATCTTTTTGCGTGCTGTTGGTCAATGTCAGGCTGGCATTGAGATTGCGGGTTCCTCCTATGCATGTCCACCAAACACTGAAGGACTGTAGTGTTGCCGCTTTTGACACTCTTGGCTTCGAATTCCGTTAGCATGCGTGTTACGTGGTGTCTTGTGTTGTTTAAGGGATGGGGTAAAATCCGTCAGTTACTTGATGCACTTCTTATGTTTCACACCCAAAGGTCTGACGTTGTGGTGCTCTGCTTTTCCATCGCCAATCCAAACTCCCTACACCACGTTAAAACCATGTGGAACATGGAAATCAAGCACTTCTGTCCACGGACACCTGTCATCTTGGTGGGTTGCCAGCTGGATCTGCGCTACGCTGATCTGGAGGCAGTCAATCGAGCTCGCCGACCATTATCAAGGTACTGACTCGAGACTCAAGGTACACAGCAAGTCACTTTGAACAAAAGCAGCTGTCAGATGCATAAATGTTTCTCTGTCCCTCTTGTTGAGCCCCAATGACATACTATCCTGATCTGTCTCTTACAGACCCATTAAACCTGGAGATATTTTGCCTCCAGAGAGCGGACGAGAGGTAGCAAAGGAGCTTGGAATCCAATATTACGAGACAAGCGTCTTCGACCAGTTTGGCATCAAGGATATCTTCGACAACGCCATCCGAGCAGCACTCATCTCCAGACGTCACCTGCAATTCTGGAAGTCCCACCTGAGGAGGGTCCAGAAGCCACTACTGCAAGCACCATTTCTGCCCCCCAAATCCCCTCCACCGCTTATTAAGATCCCAGAGTGCCCGGCCCGAAACCGAGATGGCCCGAGGCAGCTGCTGGAGACCCCTCTGTGCGCTGACGTCATGTTCGTGGTTCAGGAACACATCCACTTGTTTGCTCATAGGATCTACCTGTCTACCTCGTCCTCCAAATTCTTCGACCTGTTTCAAATGGACTTCTCTGATGAGTCCCAGTGCTTGCTGGTAACCGAGCGCCACGGACGGGATCAACTCATGCGCACCCTTAGCCTGGACACGGAAGAGGTCATGGCGGTTCTGCCCAACCTTTCGCCTTGCTCGCTCAGGACGTCCAAGAGTGACGGGACCCTCAAGATGATGAGTCTCGGTGGGATGCACCGGCGCACCAGACTGTCCCTGGCATACTGGAGCAAGGCTTTCTACAGCATCCACAAAGAAAGCGTGATCAACCCGGTCACAGGTACACCCGCCCTCATGACCGTGGTGAAGATGGATCACTCCATCCAGTACGGACCCTTTAGTGCCGTCTTGCGCTTCCTCTACACGGGTGAGCTGGATGAGAAGGAGAAGGACCTGATGAAGATCGCCCAGATTGCAGAGATCCTAGAGTTGTTTGACCTTAGGATGATGGTGGAGAACATCACCAACAACGAAGCCTTCATGAATCAGGAGATCACCAAGGCGTTCCATGTGAGAAAGGCCAATCGAATCAAAGAGTGTCTCGCCAAGAATAATTTCACAGGTACTGTAACATCAGTCAGTCATGTTAGTTTGGGTTTGATGGTAGTGTAACTTGATTGATCAAAACGACCAGCTCAATGAACGCGAGGACAGGTTTGTACAGATGTTTGTTTATTGTTTGACTCTGTGTGCAGATGTGGTGTTCAGATTGGATAATGGGACCATTAACGCTCACAAGCCTCTGCTGATCTCCAGCTGTGATTGGATGGCTGCTTTATTTGGCGGCTCTTTCATGGAGAGCGCTAACGATGAGGTGAGTGTGAAAACAGTGTATAAGGAGCTCCACCTACACCTCTGACAAGTTTATTTTCTCCTTAAGCATCCATGCATAAAGTCTAAAAGATTTCAGACAGATGGTTCGAGGTCATGCTGTACGGTACAGCACGCTTAAACACACGAACACACTCGCTTGACAACAAATTACATCCGATTCTTAAAAACCTCAGTGCTGGTGCTTGATTCATGCATGAATGATCTATGAGCTCTACTGACTTTTGAAGGACAATATGTTCTGCATCGGCTTCTTGTGTAATTGGATGGATCTTTTTAACAGAATATAAAGTCTAAATGAATCTTGTGAGATTGAAGTAGATCAAAATTGGTTATAAGTACACAAACAACAAGTAATTTGATCATATTTTTGTTTTTTAATCGAACATTTAATCTAATGCTTTATATGTTTATATGTAATAATGATAACTTTACGATCATGATTCACAATTGACAGTCATAATTCATTGAATGAGAATGTTTGTTTGTTTGTTTACTCTATGGAGTGTTTCATTGGTCTATCGGGTGCTTTCAGCTTTGGCACCTTTGCTTGATTAATTTAATTGGTAACAGGTGGAAAAATCAGGTTGAGTTTCCTCCCTCAGGAGGAAGAGCAGACGTCATTCAGAGACCCAAATCTGTTTTTCTCTGTGCACCAGGGACCCGTGCACAGATGTCTTTTATTTGTCTTAGTGCATTGACATTTCATGCCCGTCTTACATTTGGAACAGCTTTATTTGGGGAACGTCCCATTTTCTGCCTTGAGTCCGTATTGCTCATCGAAATCCTCTTTTTGTCGCGGCAAGAGCTCAGACGACACACATCACAGTCTACTAAAGTCGTCCTTCAGCAGTATTATGTAATGGGTCACGTAGCGGCGTGGATGTGCGTGTCCTGCTTACTGGAGTGATGCTGGACCAATGAGAGATTAAAGACAGAAGAGATCAGCTGATCACAGAGAACTCATGCTGTCATATATAAATGCCAGTTATCAGTGTAAAGAAATGACCTCTTTTAAATCACGTAGATACAAAAATCTACTAAAAATGTATTATTTTAGCAAATAAGATCCACACTGCTTTTTATTTTTATAATAGAACACAGCACATTAGAGGCAGGATAAATGTTCTATGAATTGATGTACAACAATTTAATCGATTTTCACACTTTCCTTGACATCCGGATAAAACGTGGAAATTCATTCCCATTTGGAACATATTTACATAATTGTAACATGATTGGGAATTATTAAATGAAATCGTTTTAAGCAGTTGTTAAATTCAACAAAAAAATCTAAATCAACCCTGTTTAATGTTCAAATGTTCAATTCATGTTCCTGGTTGTCTTCAGATTTCTTCAAAGCTTGCGCCTTCTTAGAAATGACTTTCTTTTTCAGTTGACCCCGTTTTGGTCACAATCTCTTTCTTTTTAGATGAATAAACATCTCACCCTGAATCCCTTCTCATGAACTATCCCGTCTCAGCGGTGTCCGTTTTCAGTATTTCGCTTCCACGCCACCAAAATAACACTTTGTATCTTTCTAAACGGGACGTCCCAGAACACATATTCATGCCCGTTGCTCAGTGGCTGCGCTCGGACGCACAGATCAACCGCTCCTCCTGCGACCTGATTTCTATTCCTGGATCCTTTTTTAACCTTTCTTTCACTGCGGCTTAATCTCTGTCTCTTCTGTGTGTGTTGGTCAGGTGTCATTCCCTAACACCAGCAGGGTGTGTATGCAGGCTGTGCTGGAGTATCTCTACACCAATCAGCTGTCGCCCATGGCAGACCTGGACCCGATGGAGCTCATCGCCCTGGCCAACAGACTGTGCCTTCCTCGCCTCATCGCCCTGACAGGTGAGAGGCCTGTACACACACATTGATCCAGCACTGGACACGGGGCTGCTTCATCAACACAGCCATAGTTTCTGCCCTTCCCTTCTGTGTTGCCTAGCAACCAGGGATGTCAAGTCGCCAAATAAAAGCCATGTGGCACACGCTGCAATCTGTCCTCTGAGCTTCATCTAATGACGTGCTGCTGACAGGCTGAAATTCATCTCTGACCTCACGCGGCACACAGACACACGTGTACGTGCATGTGCGTATTGATTGATGGACTGCAAGAGGCAGAAGAAACATCACAATATTGGGCTTGTGGATAAATTCAACTTGATTTCAAATGAAATAAAATGATTTTAACCACATGATACGATGCTTGATGAATCAAATGAATTGCATATCAGTATTTACTAAGAAACGGCCTCGACTTATTCTTTCTTGGGCAACAGTCTTTGCCCAAAGTGCTTTACAATAATAATACAGAGAAAACAATCACATGCATAATAAACGGTGAAAATAAGAAAGACATTATAAAAGCTATCCAACCACCAGTGTTGGGTGTAACTAGTTACTAAGTAATGAGTTACTGTAATTAAATTACTTTTTGAGCAGGTCCTTAAACAGAGACAAGGACTTTGCCGATCTAACCAGAAGAGGGACATTGTTCCAAAGTTTATAGTTTGTTCTAGTAGGTTTTGGT
The DNA here is from genome assembly GCA_029783895.1 of Triplophysa bombifrons. Taxonomy (NCBI): domain Eukaryota; kingdom Metazoa; phylum Chordata; class Actinopteri; order Cypriniformes; family Nemacheilidae; genus Triplophysa; species Triplophysa bombifrons. The sequence continues at coordinate 736,489 of CM056460.1, read as the reverse complement.
TTTCCGATCTCAAGGATTTGGATGGAGTATACACTGACAGCATGCAAGAGAGATTCAGAATTCATTATTTCAGCTTGTAAACAATGCTCAGTGTTATTCTGGTGGTGAAAGATTTCAACTAAAGAAATGAAATGAGAAACACTAGATTGAACGTGCGTGGATGTTTTCTTTCCTCAGAGCAATACGCCGTGAGCGACTTTGTCAAAGCATCTAAAGAAGGTCAGGATACAGATGGAGAGGTACTAAACTATCTGGAGCTCGCTCAGGTACATTCAACCTTCTTTATCAATTTTCAAAATCATAACTTTTATGGGTACCACAATATTTTTTTCGACACATATATGAATATACTGTGCAGTACATAAAAAGAAAGAAAAGAGCCTCTGCTTCTAAACTGCAAACAAATCAAATAAACTGCAAAACTTATTTCACTTGTTTGATTCATTTTCGCCAACTTTACATGAAAATTAATCATTTTTGAAAACTTTATACAGCAGTTATTCATCACATTTCACATGAAAACATACCAATGATAAAAGGAAGAACAAACTAAGGTCGTTTTTCATAAAACACTCATCTTATAAAAACGGTTTAACTGCTTGAAATGTGATTTAACTTGTGTTCATTCATTCTACTGTGTACATGAGTTGGTGTTCTGTTGTCTGTTCTCTTGTTCTTATGTCAGTTTCATAACGCCAGTCAGCTGGCGGCGTGGTGCTTACATCACATCTGCACCCATTACAACAGAATATGTGCCAACTACCGCAAAGAGATCAAGTCCAAATCAGCCGGTAAACACACACTGATCACGTCTCTGTTGAAGAAAACTCACAGAGAATAAACTTCATAGGAATGATTGCACCATAATTGACCTGTAGTGTATGATCTCATCTTCATAGAGTCTAAGTGTGTTGTTCATGTGTGTGTGAACAGAGAACCAGCTGTATTTTGAGAAGAGCCGCTGGCCTCCGGTGTGGTATCTGAAAGAGGAGGATCACTATCAGAGAGTGAAGAAAGAGAGAGAGAAGGAGGACATTGTGTTGAATAAACATCACTCGCGACGTCGATGGTGTTTCTGGAGCTCATCTCCCGCTGTAGCTTGAGTCCTTTCAGAAAGAGCCTCCGTCCGTCCGTCTGTCTGTCTGTTTTTCTTTCTTTCTCTCATTTTGATGAAATCCGCCTCATCAAATGTCTTTCGAGCACAATATCGGTGTCCAATCAGTACATGTCATGCACCACCGCTGGAGGTGATGTAACAAGCCAGTTGCTCATCTAATATTTCTCTCAGTGTTCGATGTGATTCTAACCAGCCGTGCCACGACAAATGATCAAATGTCAATCTTTTACACGTTACACTGAGATTCTGTCACGGCGTCAGCAAGCGTAAAGATCTTACAGCAGTAATAGGACTAGGAAATCTGGTAAATGTCTTCATTTATTCACTTAGGTGCTATATATATATTTGTGTTCCTACGAATTTGAAACTGTTCGATGATGTTATCCAAATGGACAATGCTTTATTATGACACTAAATCCGAGCACATTGATGTACTAAAATCATGTCATTGTACAGTACAAATATTGAGCACTGTGTCAGACCCGTGTTTGAAGAAGTCACCAAAAACAAACAGCACTTGAGCTTTGGGTTCACTGTAGACTGGACTCTGATGTTGTGACGTGTTTCTAAGAGCTCACCACAGGATCACAATAACCGGCTCATTCACGTTACGCAGTGCTTTATGAACTCTGTAAATCATCATAATAATAATCATCATCGTTTGCTTGACTTCTAGTTGGTTTACACCAGACGTACGCTCTGGTCAAGCTCAGGCCCTTACAGTAAACTTGATTAATTTAAACTAGATTGTTCACATAACAGCAACAAAATGACCAGGAAATAAATGAAGATCCGCTTAGCTGAGGAAATCAAATTTGAAGGAGATTATTTGGACATTTCAACCATTTTGAAATGCTTGTAAGAGAAAACAGACGGATAATGCTGTAAAACCTCACAGAATTCATCAAATGGCATTTAAGGAAGATGAGAAAAAAATCTAAATATTAACATAAATAATAATAAAAAACAACATCTGTTTAAAAGATTTCTTAAACATTAGACAACTTTTACAGTTTCAAAGACAGAGAATGTTTTTCAAATTTTCAAGATTGTGACTTTATGATGAAGACTTCCATCTGAAACTATTTTAGTTCAATATATTAAGGCATACAACAAGATGTACATGTGCTGCCTCTCTGGAATGACTTGGTTCTGTCCAAATGAATCCAGCAGATTTCACAGGAGTGAAGACACGAGAACATGACGTGATCCTCTCGCTGCCGTCAAGCGCAACTTCCACTTTATCTCTCTCTCGACTCTTCCATGTGTTGTTGTGTAGTGTCAATCATTACTAGCAAACAACACAATGACGTTATATTAGAAGGGCTTATTGCACCATGGCTTAGTTCAGGGTAGACAACATAAATAAGAGATGAAAAATGTAATCACTTCTCATGTAGAACATACTATACATTCACTCCACCATTGATGTGCTAGAAGTTACATATGTACTGTAGTGGATTGTAACTTTATTTACACATCAAATATGGTCGTGCTGGTGAAAGATGCGACGGTTTCATCTACTGTGTCCTGTAATAAAGATGTTTGTAAATGCTCACGGTAGGATAAGAATGTTCTGCGGTCTCTGAGAATGTGAGGATTTTTCCTTCACCAAACACTTGGTTGGTGTCAATGTATCTTAAATGAGACCTAATGTACGGTTAACTGCCTATTAATAAAGAGGGAATATTCATACTTGAAGAAAACATAGTGTTTAGTCATTAGTGATGTAGATCAATCTTTATTTGACCAAAGCAATATGTAGATGATGGCACTCATATGTCAGTGGTTTTGGCGAAATTGTTAGCTGCTACAAACCAAATGGCTGGTTCATTTGGTTTCTGCTGTTTAAATGCCTTTGATCTTGCTGGTCATTATCTTACATGTTCTTTCTTTATGTATTTCATTTATTTGTTTTTTAAAAATGGAAAATTGTTGAATAAATTATTGATTTTACTTTGAACACAAATGTGTTGTTGTCTTTCTTATGCACCTTCATGCCTCCAGCATTACAAGATGGAAATTATGCAAAAACTCTTAGTGTTGTGTAGTGTTGTATCACTCTTAGTGTTGTGTAGCGTTGTATCACTCTTAGTATTGTGTAGTGTTGTATCATTATAAGTATTGTGTAGTGATCTACCACTCTTAGTGTTGTGTAGTGATATATCACTCTTAGTGTTGTATCATTCTTAGTGTTGTTTAGTGTTGTATCATTATTAGTATTGTGTAGTGATGTATCATTCTTAGGTTTGTGTAGTGATCTTGCACTCTTAGTGTTGTGTATAGTTGTGATGTTACTCTTAGTGTTGTGTAGTGATGTATCATTCTTAGGTTTGTGTAGTGATCTTGCACTCTTAGTGTTGTGTATAGTTGTGATGTTACTCTTAGTGTTGTGTAGAGTGTGGTGTCATGTTGAGCCACCTTGAGAAAGTGGTTGTGCAATCATATGTAATAGAACACAATATTATTCAGAAGTAATATTACATAAAGCTGGCGCAGTGCTCCTCAGAAAACATGTGACATTCGTGTGTCTGTTTGCATGACTCTTTGATCTCAACCTAATCCTCCAACAACAGGCATCCTGCAGAGCTTCAGCTCAAATCTGATTATATAACATGACTTGTACTCAAATGGAATGTGTGAAAGCTTTGTGTGTCAGTTTAGAATCCAGCTAATGCTGTTGCCTGACAGGCACTGGGACTGGAACATCACACACTGCTGAGACACTTTTTATCCTCACATGCTTACAGGTAGAAGTAAGGGCATGCTGAAGAAAGATTCAAACACAAAAGAGAAGTTTACTAGATTTTAAAAGAATTATGAGATTGAGAATGAGCAAAAGGAAAACATACAGAGTCAAAACAAATGTGAAGAAGGTAAACACAGTATCAGTTATAAAAAGTTTTTTTCAGATTTATTAAAATGTTAATTTGAGGTTAAATGCATTTGATCCAAACCAACTGTTCCACATAAAATGTATCACATACATCAGTGTTGATGTAAATATACAATATCTATTATTTCAATGACTGTACATGTATTTACATATAAAAGAACGTCTTGGTTACGTATGTAACCTCAGTTCCCTGATGGAGGGAACGAGACGTTGTGTCGAGAACGAGAGATGGGGTTCGCCCTTGAGAACCAATCAACTCTGACTACTATAGAAAAGGCCAATGAAATTTGGCGAATGAAATTTGCATGCCGGGCTCCGCCCCCGGATATCCGGTATAAAAGGAAGTCGGCGTGCAGCATTCATTTACCTCTTGTTCTGAAGAGCCTGAGAGCCTCTCACGACTGCAGCAGAATACGATACGTGTTTGTGGCATAAGGGACACAAAGTACATACATAACCAAGACGTTCCCTTTCTGTCTGTCTCTCGATGTTGTGTCGAGAACGACAGATGGGGTTGCCTATGGAAAAAAACACAACACTGTATCGCGTCACAATCTCAGCGAAGCGACGGTAACAAGCCTGGGCATGTCAGCTCGAAGCATTCGCGAAACTATAGCCTTCCAGTGTGGTGGTCGGGGGGTTCCAGAGCTTTCTTGGAGAAAGATGGGTACAGCCCTGACCAGTAACCTTTCAGGGACGGGGCCTTAGCTCTCTACTGGCGAGAGGCCGTCCGGCTCGGGTTTACACCGGGTAAGCGCAACTTCCTTAATTAGGGATGCGCTGCAGAGGCCACCTCCTACCCGTGGGGAGGAATATGGTGGATATAAGTATGGTCTCGTCCTTGGAGGAGAACGCATCGAACGTGCAGACTGGGTAGTTAACCACGAGGTGGAGGTCCACCTTGGGAAGCTCATGGGTTACCATGTGTGGGAACCACTGTCATGAGGGTATAGCAGACGGAACAGCCCACGGTGGGGGTGTTACTGCGTCTGATAGCACCAGGTCCGGTTAGAACTATCTATGATAGGTCATATGGTATTCCGGCCTAAGTGGGAAGGCTGCTCTGCCCAGCCAATCCTCAGGGGGTGCTCAATTAGTGATGGATGGAATGCCTGTTCTTAACCAGTATCTGGGTAAGAAGGAAGGTTTGTGAGGTACCAATTTTCTTAGCTATGTGTTTGGGTAAGAAGAAAAGGTAGATAGCACTCTGACCCAACCTCTTGGAGGGTGGGAAGGTGCTTTCGCAGGCATACACCCCCCCGGATGCCAGTCCTACATGTTGCCACGCAGGACGTGGGCTGACACCGGGTTTACGCCAAGGTTGTTAACCCTTGCGAAGGTGTTTGGGCGTTGCCCAACCCGCAGCTCTACAGATGTCTGCTAGAGAGGCGCTTCTAGCCAGTGCCCAGGAGGCTAAACCCCGTGTGGAGTAATCCCTCAGTGGGCATGGGAGATTCTGAGATCGGAATGTCGTCGTAATGGCCTCCACGACCCAGTGCGCCAGCCTCTGCTTGGAGACAGCCTTCCCCTTCTGCTGTCCTCAAATACATGCAAGGAGCTGGTCAGAGCTACTGAAGCTCTGCGTGCGGTCCAGGACACATCACAGATGGGGTTGGGTCTTCCTCCCCGATAGGGAGCGCCTGCAAGTTCACCACTTGTTCCCGAAGGGGAGTAGTGGGAACTTTTGGGCACGTCTCCGGGCCTGGGTCTCAGGATAACGTGAGAGTTACCAGGGCCGAATTCAAGGCAATCCGGGGACACAGAGAATGCTTGGGGTCCCCTACCCTCTTGAAGGAAGCGAGCGTCAACGGGGGGCCGTCCTACTCAGGTGAGGAAGATCGGAGCCTCCGAGGGGCTCTTGGACCCACGTTAGGGTCCCAAGAGGGTATGGAGTGGAGATGAGGCGGATTCCGCCCTCTCGCGCCCGTTAGGAACCTGGTGACCAGGTCGTGTTGCCCTAGAAACTTTCCATCAACTGATTTGTGATGAGTGGCAATAGCGACTACATACACTTTCAGTGTGGAGGGGAGATGTTAGTCTCCAGTCTCGTGAGAAGGGGAACACAATCCTGATCAAGCACCTCAGTGGGTCTTTCTCGTTGAGAAAGACACCAGGACGAGAAGAGGCACCGTCTAGAGATGTGTAACCGCCTAGTAGATGGGCCCCTAGCCTGGGTGATGGTTTCAGCCGTATAGGGGGAGTAGCCATCTCAGGATCTTCTCGTCCCGTCTAGAGACCAGACATGGGTGTTCCAGAGGTCTGATATGGGATGCCAGAACGTGTCCTTCCCCTGAGAGAGTAGGTCCTCTGTCAGGGGAATGGTTCAGGGGGAGTCGCTTTCCAGAGCATCAGCTCTGAAGCCAAGTGTGGTTAAACCAGTGCGGTGTAACCAATAACACTTGGTTCTCCTCTTCCCTGACCTTGAACAGTGTCTGTGCAAGGAGGCTCCTGGGGAGGGGGAAGGTGTGCTTCCGCCCGTCCCGTGGTCAGCTGTGCGCCATGGCATCTGTGCCGAGGGGGGCCTCGGTCATGGAGTACCAAAGCAGACAATGGCTGGTGTCGTGGGAGGCAAAGAGGTCTATCTGTGCCTGTCCGAACAGCACCCAAATGAGCTGGACCGGGGGTGGAGTCGGCACTCTCCACAAGGCGTATACTGACGAGAGAGCGCGCCGGCTGTCTGGATCAGTTTGCCTGGGATGTTTGTGGCCCGCAGGGAGCGGATCACCTGCTAACTCCACAAGAGGAGGCGTCGGGCAAGTTGTGTTAGCTGCCGTGAGCATACGCCACCCTGGCGGTGTACGCTACGGCTGTCGTGCTGTCCCGGAGGACCAACACGTGCTCTCCCTGCACTAGAGGCCGGAGCCTTCTCAGCGCAAGCAGCACAGCCCACAACTCTACGCAATTGCATGCCAGCGCAGACGGAGGCCCGTCCAGCGCCCCGCTACTGCGTGCCCAATGCACACTGCACCCCACCCCTGCAGCGAGGCGTCCGCCGTCACCACGACGTGCCTCGTATCCTGCCCGAAGGGGAACCCCTGCCCGGAGGAAGGTCATGGAAGACCAAGGGGTTAGGGTGCGTTGGCAGCAGGGTGTCATCACCATGCGCCTGCTGCCGGTGTGCCACGCTATCCTCGGAACTCGACTCTGTAGCCAGTGTTAAAGCGGTCTCATGTGCATCAATCCGAGGGGTATTATCCCCGCAGAGGACGCCATGTGTCCCAGGAGCCTCTGAAATTGTTTCAGGGGGACCGCTGACTGCCTGAAGTGTTCCAGGCAGTTCAACACTGACTGGGCGCGTGCTGCGGACAGCTGTGCCGTCATGGTGACAGAGTTTAGTTCCATACCGAGGAAGAGGATGCTCTGCACTGGGGAGAGTTTGCTATTTTCTCGGTTGACCTGAAATCCCAATTGATCTAGATGCCGGAGCACCAGGTCCCTCTGTGTACACAACAGATCTCACGAGTGTGCCAGGATAAGCCAGTCGTCGAGATAATTTAGTACCCGCTCGCCTTCCTTTGCACCGCGCTCCAACCTCAGGAACCACGCATCCCCGGGTTATCACGGATGACATCACTTCTGCTTCTTCCTGAACTCGACCGCTGTGGGTGGAGCTCGGATTCGTCAGAGTCAGATGCCAGTCTCCCTCCGATGCTGCGAGCGACATCTCATCTACGTCACACATCGTTTCTGAGTGTGTGCGTGAGGATCAGGACGGTATGCCACCGCCGGTTGGGGAACATCTAGAAGAGTGAATCGGGGTGCGATCGGCCCGTGAGCACTTGGCTGGTGGGTTTACGTTCGCAGAGTTCCCCATATCACTAACGCTGCTAACGTGGGTGGTCATCGGGGCCGTAGCCACAGATGTCACAGCCCAGGTAGCAGACGAAATGGTGGCTGGTTCCCGTAGGAAGACAGCCATCCGTGACCGCAACTTCTGAATGACAATCTGTCCGCAGTGCGGTCAACGAACGCTGCTTCAGCGTGCTGGACGCCCAGACGCCTAACGCAGCAATCGTGTCCATCCCCCTCCTCGATGAGGGGTGCCGCACCCAAGAGAACAGCGGGACATGCCGCGCTGCAGAATGCTGAGTCAGTCCTGAAAAGGACTATTTTAGAAAAAATCTCTAACAACTTCGAGCCGCCGAGACACCCAGGGGAAGGTCGCTGCAGGTAGGGACGATCCGCTGCAACACGTCGTAGATCCGGCAATGTAGAAGAAGAAGAATTCATTGAATTATTTCTGTTCGTAGTCATGAGCGAAGGCTCTGAAGAACAAAAGGTAAATGAATGCTGCACGCCGGCTTCGTTTATACCGGATATCCGGGGGCGGAGCCCTGTATGCAAATTTCATTCGCCAAATTTCATTGGCCTTTTCTATAGTAGTCAGAGTTGATTGGTTCTCAAGGGCGAACCCATCTGTCGTTCTCGACACAACGTCGAGAGACCGACAGAAAGGGAACATATTATTTACATAGTAATGAGGGTTTTGTTAACAGATCTCTCATGAAGTTAATAGTGTAACATTCTAAACTAATACATGTGAGGCTTCATTATACAGCCGTTGGCAATCTGTGTCATATGCAGTGTTGGGTGAGTTACTCTGAAAAAGTAATGAATTACTAATGACATATCCAATAATGTAATTAGATTACTGTACAGATGACTCTCTCCAAAAAAGTGTTTAATTACGTATTACTAATGACTTTCTATATCCTACATCAAGCTTGATTAGTTGAGTGATTCAAGGGTAGACATGAAACGCCTCTTAATTAATTCAAATAAATCATATAAAACTACATAAAGTATTATTACTTTACGGATTAAAGTCAGGATTTTAAAGTTAGACTTGATATTTTGATGTCAATTTCACTATTGCACACACAAATATCACACAGTATTAAGTTTAATTACATCATAAGTAACTGTAATTAAATCAGTTAATTTAATTATGACTTACATCATAAGTAACTGTAATTAAATTACAGACAAAATTGAGTAATCCTTACTTTACTTCTTCAAGAGAAAAGTAATTAAATTACAGTAATTAATAACTTAGTAACTACTTACACCGGTGACCAACACTGGGCATATGGATTCTGTTTATGTATAATAGGGACATCATATTCACACTTGTACTTTACAAACTTTCACATTTCTGCAGATCAGGATTAAATTCAGTGGAATATCAAGAACACATCATGAACACACTTGTGAAGTTTAGATGAGAGCTTCACACTCATCTGATAACTGCACTTGCATTCCGTCTTGATGGACTTAAAAATGTCCAGCGTGTCCAAAAATTGGACTTACAGACGTTCTTTGAATAAAGTTGAAGTTTATTAACCTGAAAATCAGCGCTGGGCTGTCTCACACACAACTCACTCAACAGAGAGTCCCGGAGAATCAGCCCCGCCTAAACAGTGTTTTACATTTTTATATGTGTATGTGTGGGTGTATCTTCAAGCTTGCTTCAGTAGTTAGTGTCCAATCCCACGGCTCTTGAGACATCCACCGTTTAGTCTTTAGCCAATGGAGAGATGACCGCTTGGCGCTTGTGGACAACCGCACCCTTCTTCTTTGTTCTCTTAGCATCTGTAAAACACCAAACTTCCCCCAACTAGTTCACCCAACACTTATCTAAACACAAGATCTGTGGTATGTGTTTGCATGCTCTGCTTGGTTCAGGCATAACAGTTAATCACTCCACCCCCCTTGGACGCACTGTTTCTTGTGGTCTAATAATCTCTCTTTAACAGAACCACAGTAATTATGACACTACAGCATGATTATATTGATAACAAATAACTTGATTAAACATATGCAATTAAAACATGGTAATGAATAACACAACACTCTTAAAGACTTTATAAAACCCTACAATCCCTCTCTTGACCTCGAAAGAGGTCACACATCTTCCTCATCATCCCCGTCCTACTTTATGTGATCACTGGACAGCAATGGCATATTCAGTGAGTGAGGGCCTGGGGGGGTTGTATATATCATTGAATTAATTCTTGACATCAAACAATTAAAAAGACATGGACCGACAGTGTAGAATGTCTTGTTGAGCCATTAAGTCGGCTACACCATATGCACACACAAAAGACTCCCAAAACCGGGACCAGTGGGAACGCAGTTGATGTTCCACAGGGACTTCTTCATCAGTCCAAGTTGCTCTTTTTACCCGTTGTTTGAGGGTAGTTAGTCTTACCAAGGTGACCCTGTGTTTTAAACGAATGGGGGCACATAACCCCGTCCAGTTTGTTTGAAACGTATCATTTACTTATTCTCTGACGCAATATCAGTACCACTCATTTTGTAGACGAGCCCATGGTTGTGGCCATGGCATAAGACATGATGGTGCAGAAGTCACTGCAGACGTCCAAAATTCTTGACAGACATAACATTAGTCATTTGTTGATGCTTTTGCAGTCCAATTAGCATATTGCCAAAAAAGATTAGCATGTATTGGCTCAGCAGTTACACATGTTATGTGTACTGCTAAATATAAGATGATACTTAGACCAGCCATATCTGGAACACAGAAACAGTTAGTTTTGTTCACACCAATATGTTATCATGTACTGTCTCCTATTTCTCTGTTATTCACCCTCTCTAAGGGGTTATGATATCCTTACTATTTCATGTACTTATATTCATCTGACTCCACACCTCATATTCCTAGTTATATATATAATAATTAATACATTGCATAATTCTATAACATGTTCTTACTTCTTTTTACAGGGAATAACTCATGTTCTTACACATTTCATCTTATATTACATACAATCACTCTTATCACAGTTATAATATAATACAGTATATCACAGTTATACACAATTTTAACATAAAAATTCCTATGCGCATTATACTCTTTAAAATCTTTTGGGGGACCAACCACCCTTGTCTAAATCCAATTATTGGGGGACCAACCACCCTTGTATAATTTTACACTACGTTTGGGGGACCAACCACCCATGTAAATTCGGGGGACCAACCACCCGTGTAAATTCGGGGGACCAACCACCCGTGTAAATTCGGGGGACCAACCACCCGTGTAAATTCGGGGGACCAACCACCCGTGTAAATTCGGGGGACCAACCACCCGTGTCAATTTCAAATTAACAAACTTCAATCTTTATAATAATTACAATTTAACTATGATCAGGAAGTTTTCAATTCAACACAATCAATTTAGAGTAGTCAATTGGCAGAAGTTTGATTTAACAGGTTTCTGCTCACCTTTTTCTTTCGTCCGGACGTTGTGTTGAATCTCAGGCCTTCCCTCTCCACTTGGGACTTTTTATAATCCTTACAATTTGTCTAAAAACGTCCTAAATAGCCAATCACGTCGGGGTCACCATTTGATGGACTTAAAAATGTCCAGCGTGTCCAAAAATTGGACTTACAGACGTTCTTTGAATAAAGTTGAAGTTTATTAACCTGAAAATCAGCGCTGGGCTGTCTCACACACAACTCACTCAACAGAGAGTCCCGGAGAATCAGCCCCGCCTAAACAGTGTTTTACATTTTTATATGTGTATGTGTGGGTGTATCTTCAAGCTTGCTTCAGTAGTTAGTGTCCAATCCCACGGCTCTTGAGACATCCACCGTTTAGTCTTTAGCCAATGAAGAGATGACCGCTTGGCGCTTGTGGACAACCGCACCCTTCTTCTTTGTTCTCTTAGCATCTGTAAAACACCAAACTTCCCCCAACTAGTTCACCCAACACTTATCTAAACACAAGATCTGTGGTATGTGTTTGCATGCTCCGCTTGGTTCAGGCATAACAGTTAATCACTCCACCCCCCTTGGACGCACTGTTTCTTGTGGTCTAATAATCTCTCCTTAACAGAACCACAGTAATTATGACACTACAGCATGATTATATTGATAACAAATAACTTGATTAAACATATGCAATTAAAACATGGTAATGAATAACACAACACTCTTAAAGACTTTATAAAACCCTACAGTCTCCAGGTCATTTTTCACAAAGGTGACATTATTTTGCTATGAAGTTACTTACACTATTTGTTGTTTATTTGAATTCATCCTCATATTGACCTCATAAATCTGTCATAAGAAAAGATTTGATCAATGACTTTGGTGTGTGACCATCATCTTGACTATGAGCAGAACTCTGTGGGTGAACAGAAGGAGACTATTACATTCTATTTATAAGAGTGGACAGGACAGTGTTACACAGGAATATTTAGTTACTGTCACCCCATTCAGGACAATCAATAGATTCTTACAGCTGCAATTCATAGACAAGCACAGTGTGTCAATGTCATACTTCAGCAGACACACACACATTTACCTTTTATTCTCTTTATTTGCTTGCTCATTGCAAGTCATTTAAAATCCAGTGATCTATTTTTCATGCCTGTAAAATGTCTGTTTCAGTGTCTTTCTTACAACATGACATGTTGTTTTTATTTAGTAAAGTCCATATTATTCTCGCTCTTCTCTTGTTAATCTCATGGCGCCCCCTGGTGGACATATGATGTTAAAGCATTGATGACACAACGGAATATATGGAATATACTGCAAAATATAATGTGATATATTACAAAATACATGTCTATATATTGGAAGTTGGTGCTAATATTTTTCAACATAAAGCAATATATGCACTGACAATATATGTATATATATTGAACATATAAATATATTTATTTATATATTCAATCTTTTATTGAGTATATATTGCACATAGATGTTCCCATATAAATGTGATCGTATAGTATACACATATATGGACACATTCACAGAATGAATTAAAGCAGATTTCTAGTTCCCAGCATGCTTTGCTTCTGACTGCTAAAGGAGTAAAATTGTTTAAATGTAGGTGTTATTTGATGTATTTTTGCTGGATGTTAATACAGGAGGATATCAGTTTAATGTTGTATTACTTTGAAATTAAGAAGGGTTTCTAGTATGTTTAAATTTTTGGGGTTACCATAGTGTTGAAGAGTTGAGCCTGTGGTTAGGACAACGATTGACCGAGTAACGTGCAAATAATATATTACATTATTTAATACTTTAGTGTGATCATAATTATAAAATATAGATACAGCTTTACGATTGTTTCCGAAAACATTCGGCGCGTGCGGGGGGGAGGGGTAAACTGAACCAAAGCACGTGCGCACCCATTGTCAACAAAACACATCAGTTTCACTCACCGGCATCTTTTAGCACTGGGAAGGGTCGATATATCCGTTTCATACCATCTCCAAATGCAGCGCTATATCCACCGTTTATATAACAGTCATCACTCAAATGCAGAGAACAAACAAACACCAAAATTCATGAACGTATGCTCTCTCTCCTGAACACAAGTGAAAGTGACGTCTGCGCATGCTCCTTCTCCTGCTCTGCCTTTATTTCGGGAGAATTGTCCAATAGGGACTAAGAAAAAATGTCACGAAACTTTTGTGTTCGAATAAAACTTTCGGAAACCTGTATGATCACTGGGGAAGTGTATCGAGAACAGAAATACTACGTAATACGCCCGACTCGTATTTGACAATTTGACCATGTTAAGCATGAGAAGACAGCACTATTAACAATGTACAGAAGTCTGAATGCATGACACATCGTTGCAGGGCCGCTTTAAGGCTGAGTGTTCATCAGTGCAGTGTTTGTGCTGTAGTTTGATCAGGTGTGCTTATGCTGTTGTAAACTAACTATGTTATAAAATAAGAAACATGTGTATTGTAAATGGTTGATAAATATAAGAAATATTTTCCATATATTAATGTGTATATATTACAAGAGTAAATATATTATGGTCAATATATTTTTACACACATAGTACCATTTCTTATCACATATACATCAATATGTTATAAAGTATAACACTAATTATAAAATTACATATATTGTAACATATAAGCAAATGTATTGTCATATATTTTTCAATATATGAAAATCGGCAGTTCCTTATGTATTATTCAATATATTGTAATATATTTACACAAGATTTTATTCTGTATATTTTCTAATATGCCAGAACTGTAAATGATGTAGTTTCTCTAGTAAAACAACTAGCTACTTATACAAAACGAAATCCAAGACTAACCACGAAATGCTTCATTGATTTTTGTAAATGTATTAAATGTTATTTTATGTATGAAGTCAAAATGAAAACAAGTTTTGAGTTAGATTTATCCTCCAGCTATAATGTAGGCCTACAGGTCACAGATAAATGTCAGGGTTTGCAGGGGAGGAAGAACCCAAACGCAGGCAGCAATAAGGGCTAACAAAAAGACTTTAATAATAAACAAAAAAACACGACGGGAAAACGAGGACCGAACTAATAATAATAAACAGAACCAAAAGACTTCCCACGAGGGGGTAAAAACAAAGGAAACAAGATAACTCGACTTACAAATAACACGACTTGGTTAACGAGAAACATCAATACATGGAGTAAGGTAATCCAAGGGTGGTGATCTTCACGGTAGCAAAGAATATACAAGGCAAGGCGAACACGCAGACAAACAATGGGGTAAACAAACACAAGTAGGCAAAGAAGTACATTCAAATACAACGAACGAGCACAGGACAAGAGACATGAGGATATTATATAGGGATACAGACAAAGGATAATTAACAAGGGGCAGGTGTGGGAAATGAAACACTCAGGGAAAGTTAACCAGGAACGAGATGACGGGAACGAAGACGCAGACCGGAGAGAGAGTATATTGAAGAACGGAGGGGTCAAAATCTCTCTCTCACATAAAACATAAGACTTCATCATGAATCTGCCCAAGACCAAGAATAGACATGACATGAAGGCAGACTCATGACAGATAAGCATTCCTTTAAAGAGTAAGACGCCATTCATCTCCTGCATCTGTTCAGCAGTCACCGGTTCCTTCACAAGATCTCAGATTGAGTTCTTTCTCTGAGAGGAAACTTCTTTCCTTTACATGACGTCATCATGACAAACATTGTGTCTGTATAAACCTGAGCTGCCCTTAAAGAGTGTGAGGTGAAGGTACTTTGTGTTTTCCTGACATTCAAACCAATTTTTTGTTTTTGTGTGAGAACACACATCGACTGTCACTTTTAAACCATTTGATAATAATGATGCTATGAATAATGATGCCTTTAGTTTGCAACTGTGAAGGGAATCAGTGAGTGAAACTTTAACTTGCTATAAACAGCATATATCTATATATTTTACTGTATATGTTTAAAACAAAAGTTTTTTAAGAATTTTAACAAATTCAAATGACTTATGATGCAGAAGATATTTTTAACATTCTGAAAAATGTCTACATTAAGTAAAGTAAGAAAATTGGATGAATAAAGTCAGTTGTCTTTTGTGTCTGCTCAAACATGCCGTGTCATGCCAAAATTCTGCATAAAAACTACAGACTAAGACACGCCTTAAGAGTCTACAATAATAAAGTGTTATACTACTAAACATGATTCAAATGAATGGGAGAATGCATTAGAAAGAAATATAGACTTGTATCCTATAGAACTGACTTTAAATGAAAAAAGAACACTAAATCCGAGCACAAAATGTTTTAGTTAATGGTCACAATGTGAAATCCACTCATTAATAAAACCTTGATAATCTGACATGGATCAGCAAATGTCCTGTACACAACGCTGCCGTTAGATAAACTACAGAAGACTGCTGATAAAGTTAACATTGAATCATTTGATCAGAATCAACTAAGATATGTCCCTTACGAAAATAACTTACTGTAGTAAAACTATCGCTGCCACAAAATAGCTATGGTTTCATGACTGTAGTAATTGATATACTGACATCCAAAAAAACACACCCCTACACACCCCCTGCCCTCATAAAACAAACACTTACACACCTGAAGAATGCAATGTAGTCTTCTGAAAACAGTTCCTGGAACTTCACTAGTCACAAAATACTGGAATCATGACATTTAACCATCAAATATGAATGTCTGGTGAAATATCGCAGAAACATACAGTAAATCATTCACATGTGCAGAATAACTGAGCAGTTATTGTAAAGTGGAGTGGAGATTAAGATTTTGTGAATATATAATGTCACATATTATATCCTCGGACACAAGTTGTTCTGTGAGCCTTTGATGAGACCGGTGCAGTGCAAACAACACTGATTCTGAACAAGGAAGTACTGTTTCACTAAAGTCGGACAGAACTCATGATCTGAAATCAATGCAAATGACCCACAGTCTGTAGATGTTCAACATCACCACCAATAAGTTCTTCATGGTAAAAAAGACCAACATTTGATGATAGACAGAAAAGCGCATCATAACCGTCAGTCGGACTATAAAAAAAGGGCCATCTTGAAGAAAAAGACTTTCCGCAATGTTCCATATATCTGTCCTGTGTTTAGAGAGGAGAGAGTCTTCCTGAGCACTGATGTCCTCAGTTCTGCTGTTCACCACTAAAATACAGACACAACCTTACAACCATACACACGTTTACATTGAATGTGAGATTCTGCATTAAAATAATGTCAACATTTATTTGTGTGCATGAATCATCAACCAAATACAGACAGATACTTACCTGAGAAATGAAGAGGAAACTGTAACATACTCCACGTCCATACTGCTAGAATAATGTACACAAAATGTGGACTCTCCTCCCTATAGTGTGAGAAATGACATACAGTATGCTGTGTGACAAAATATTTCACATGAATAATAGACAACATCACATACATTTTTTTGTAAAGTTACCATTTCAGTTTCTGAGTAAAACAACGTTTCTTTTTTTGATGTTTCATGAATTGTGTATTTTATATTTGCATTGTTGTTTTGTTCATGGAATATTCATGAAAAGCCATTCAAATAAAATATAAAACAATTACTGCAGATGATCACGTTTCACTCAACAACACTAACATGTCACTGGTTGCCAGTGTGTTGCTAGGCAGTTCCTCTGAGTGTTTTAGTTTTTTGCTATGCAGATTCTAGAGTATTCTGGGTGGTTGCTAGGGGATTGCTACCTGGTTCTGGGTGGTTGCTATCTGGTTGCTAGGGTGATCTGGTGGTTGCTAAGGTGTTCTGGGTGGTTGCTAGGGGATTGCTACCTGGTTCTTTGGGTGTTCTGGGTGGTTGTTATCTGGTTGCTAGGGTGATCTGGTGGTTGCTAAGTTATTCTGAGTTGCTGCTAGAGGTTGCTATCTAGTTCCTAGGGTGTTCTGGGTGGTTGCTATCTGGTTGCTAGGGTGATCTGGTGGTTGCTAAGGTGTTCTGGGTGGTTGCTAGGGGATTGCTACCTGGTTCTTTGGGTGTTCTGGGTGGTTGTTATCTGGTTGCTAGGGTGATCTGGTGGTTGCTAAGGTGTTCTGGGTGGTTGCTAGGGGATTGCTACCTGGTTCTTTGGGTCTTCTGGGTGGTTGCTATCTGGTTGCTAGGGTGATCTGGTGGATGCTAGGGTGTTCTGAGTGGCTGCTATCTGGTTGCTATGGTGTTCTAGGTGGTTGCTGTAGGTTGCTATCTGGTTGCTATGGTGCTCTGGGTGGTTTCTAGAGGTTACTAGCTAGTTCCTAGTGTGTTCTGTGTGGCTGCTATCTGGTTGCTAGGGTGTTCTGGGTGGTTGAAGAGGTTGCTATCTAGTTCCTAGGGTGTTCTGGGTGGCTGCTATCTAGCTGCTAGGGGGTTCTGGGTTTTTGCTAGAGGTTGCTATCTAGTTCCCAGGGAGTTCTAGGTGGTTGCTGTAGATTGCTATCTGGTTGCTAGTGTGTTCTGGGTGGATTCTATCTGGTTACTAAGATGATCTGGGTGGTTGCTAGGCTGTTCTGGGTGGATTCTATCTGGTTACTAGGATGATCTGGGTGGTTGCTAGGGTGTTCTAGGAGGTTGCTGTAGATTGCTATCTGGTTGCTAGGGTGTTCTGGGTGGATTCTATTTGGTTACTAGGATGATCTAGGTGATTGCTAGGGTGTTCTAGGAGGTTGCTGTAGATTGCTATCTGGTTGCTAGGGTGTTCTGGGTGGATTCTATTTGGTTACTAGGATGATCTGGGTGGTTGCTAGGGTGTTCTGGGTGGTTGCTAGAGGTTGCTCTCTGGTTGCTAGGGTGTTCTGGGTGGCTGCTTACTGGTATGAGTCAGGATAAACCCACCTGGAAACTACACTATCATTTGTCCTATCACTGAGAAAATGTTTTTCTTCCTTGAAACGTCTCAGACAAAAGAGCATGAAAAATTTAAACAATTCTACTCACTTGACATCAGACAGCGTCTCGCTGATAAATTCGAGAATATCCGCAGCCATGCCCACAAAGATGAGCAGTAACTGAGACATCTCATCTCTGGTGACCCCTCCAGCGATGGGCAGCAGCCATTTGCCTACTATCAGAAGAATCAGGAGGATTTGCTGAAGGGCCAGGATCCAGTCGTTGGCACAAACTGATGACAAGAACTTCATAGGGTCCTAGAGCATCACCAGAAAATGAGTTTGGAGATTTGAGGGTCTGCTCACCGGAAGAGCTGAGGTCAGCATGAAATAAAGCGTGTCCTGTAACCCGTATACAGTACATGAAGGTGCGGCAGCTTCTGAATAAATAACAGCCGTTCTTTTAGACCCTGAACAGAGCTGTTGTTTGTGTTGAGAGAGGAAATCCAGTGAGACGGCATATTTAACTAAAAACCGGAAATGAGAACATAAACTCTGTCTGAAAGGCTCATGAGGGTCTTCACAGAGAGTTTACAGTCTAGACATCCATGGAAAACATGTGTAATGTGACGGCAGTATGAATAAAGTACCTGTGGATTCACTGTTCCGTTGGTGAAATTTCTCCAGTCGTGAAGAAAAGCTTGAATGCTGTCAGATGAATCCAGTTTGTTGCACTGCAATAAAAAAGACTGTGAACATCACACTTAAGAAGACAACTAGTTATTGTGCAAAAACTGATTTTCTTCCTCAATGTTTTGTCTTGTTTTCCAGCACACATATCTAAACGATCTTAAATCACGTCTTGTTTTCTAAAACATTATAGGTTTGTCTTTATACCCTTGTGGCAGATTTAATAGTTTTTAGCAAAACAGCACAATTTTAATAGAAAAGATTCTATTAACAAAAATAATTTAAACAAGACAAAAATATTGAAATCAAATCATTGTTTTGCTGTGTTCCTAACAGACATAATGTAAAGCAAACGAATGAACTCTTGTGTGCTCTTTCTTCATGCATGTAAAGTATTACCTTTGTGTCATTTGATTTGTTGTGCTGATGGTGCAACTCAAGGATCCATATGGTTGGTATAATACTGATGAGGAAGAACAGAATTGCTGGAGAAAACCTGGAAAAGAACAATCACTTCATCCGTGAGTATGTAAAGCGTACACATAAAGTGTTTCAAACTAATTCTACATGGTGACATTTCAGGACGTTGCTTCTTCATGACCCCACACAATCTATACGTCTAAAGAAAATCTGTAGAAAATCATATCTGTCGACTCACCATTTGTAGTCCTTCCCTTTTCTCCTTTTGAGAGTTAAAATCATTTCAGCCGCGAGAGGCAGATAAAGAATTGTCAGGAACCAGTACAAGTTATTATTTTTCACCCATGTCACTCTCCAAACGCCGATAAGAGACACTAAAATGAATAATATCCTGGTGACTACAGCGCAGGTGAACTTGACAAGCATGATTTCTTTTCAAGTTTTAGGCTGAAAGTTGATTCTCTCGCTCTGAGCTCCTCTCTGTCTGAATCAATGAAACTCATTCCCTCCACTTCTCACCACGTTGAGGCGGGACCTCTCCCACATTTACACTTCACATTGCTTGTGTCACAGGAAGCAACAGAATAAGAAAACTTTCACCACTGCTAAAGATACGTTTCCTTCTGGTCTCAAAGTATGTCATGGTTTACGGTAGGCTACATTTGAACATGTTTCTTTACCACATATCAATGCACAAACATTTTGTCCAAAATATAAAAACAAAGATTTATTGTGAATAATTTTTCACGATAAATGAAACCATGTCACCCATGTCCACACTTCTGGTGAGATAATGATGCATTAATAAGGACTCAGATTGCTCTTCTCATTCATCTTCAAAGTCGATGGATGAAATGTTGTACAAAACGTTTGTTTGTCCGTTCAATTGAGTTTGCGTTCAATTTGAGTCTAGAGGAAAACAGTAAATGACTCATTTCATTTCATTTAGCAGATGATTTTATTCAAAGTGCAAATAAGAGAGTTTTAGCACAATAAGAGCATTCAAAAATTCAAAAATGAGGTAAAAGCTCACAAGAAATATTTAAGAACGGCTTAATTTTATGTACTGATGTTGGAAATCACACACAAGTCCTAATGTGGTCAAAGAAGGTAAATTATTAAATAATCTTCTGAAATTAGGAGAGAGGGAATGTTGTCAAATATTGCAGTTGCCTTTTGCACTACTGACACCTAACGGTGGTTTAATCAACAATTGTGCTCGTGACTGAAGTCTTCCTCTCATGAAATGATTTGGAACTTTTAAATTGTACATTAGTTTTTTTTTAATTAAATTGTAAATCGACTCGAAAACACTCACCAATACATTAATTAAACAGTATATATGCTGTAAACTTTAACAGCATGCTCTTTCAACAGCACTTCATTTTCTGAAGACGTGTGTGTGTGTGTGTGTGTGTGTGTGTGTGTGTGTGTGTGTGTGTGTGTGTGTGTGTGTGTGTGTGTGTGTGTGTGTGTGTGCGTGTGTGTGTGTGTTATCACGGGTTTGGAACGGAACACCTATTTCCTTTTGGGAAATTATCCGTTTAAGCCAATCACTGTTTCTCATTTCAGTGAGTGAGTACATTCACAACCCAAAGCAATCACTGATTACTAAAACCAATTCTTGTTGTTTTTCTTGTTATGAAAATTATGAGTTTGTGTCAAACAGCTGTAGATGGTAACACTTCAGCAAACGTTGATCTTTATTTTTGATATTTATTGATATGCCGTTTTAAATCATTAACGAAAACGTCTTGTTTTTGTTTACGTTGTACAATAGGTGTGTTTGAGCAGATAAACTCTTATCATAAGGACACAGAAGTGTCTCTTCTGACCGGGCTGCATGCTTGCTTTCTAGTGGCTTTGGTATGACGTCCTGCAGCGCTGAGCAGAGCGATGACGTCAAGATACCGCGAGAGCTATTCCGGCGACTATGCTTCAACCCGATCTCGCGATACTATCTGCGCAACGCCGGAAGATGTCGAACGCAGCTAACAACAAGTTGCAGTACTGCGTGTATTATGTTGCTGTACCGTATCGTTTCTCCAATCATATGGTCCGAATAAACAGAATTATCACAAATGTATCGGATTTCTATGAGACATGCGCATTTGTGTCACACGTCTATCGAAAGATCACGTGCCTCACCCACCGTTACCTGGCCAACAGCGACAACAACATGTCAGTGAGAGAGAGATCGAGCTCGAGAGAGACAATCTACAGCTCAGTGTATGTAAACACCTGAATGCGACACATGAACTGTATTTAGTCATTTAAAGATTAAAAATACTTGTAGATGTGTTTGCTCTGTAGACCTGTGCGATGTAAGCCGCGTGACAACTAGCCCCGGCCTTACATTTTCATGTTAACACACTTTTACTGAACTGTTGTGTGATGCAATATTAAGAGTAAAACTCATAAACGCGGATGATATTTCACCATGTAGTAATTGACTGTTGTGTCATATTCAAGGAAATGAAGATGCCATTTTCACAGTGGGAA
Organism: Triplophysa bombifrons; assembly: GCA_029783895.1. Classification (NCBI taxonomy): domain Eukaryota; kingdom Metazoa; phylum Chordata; class Actinopteri; order Cypriniformes; family Nemacheilidae; genus Triplophysa; species Triplophysa bombifrons. The sequence continues at coordinate 714,757 of CM056460.1, read as the reverse complement.
CTTCTTGACCAAGACCAACTCAATATGATGCTCGGCCTACCTGTGGACCAAATACAGTTGTAAGTTTTTCACAACATTCACAGAAACAATTAGAATTGTGAACTAGACAAGGGTTTAATGCAAAAATATTTTTGATTTGTGAGGTCAACTAGGACACATAGGCCCGGTTTAGCCAAAGTTGAATTAAGATATACAAATGTCTTAGAAGAATACTTTACTGGTGTGCATCTTGAGACAAAACAATGGCACTGATATTTGAAGATATTTCTTGGCAAGTTATGTTCAGTTAAAACAGGTCACACATTCATTATAGTCTGGGTCTAGCCTTAAACCTGGTCCGTGAAACCGGGCCAAACAGTCATTTCCACAAATGTATCATATATTGTGCTTTCTCTCAATTACAGACAGTTTAAGGATATACTTGACTTCAAAAACCAGCAGACCTGTGTGAAAGACGCCGCTCTGTTGGATTACTTTGTCAGTGGATTCTGTTGGGCCAGAGAGATGAACTTCACCTGTCAGCAAATCTCATTTATCATGGCACTGTTACAGCACTTACTATACAACATCAAAAGTAATCAAAAGTGATTTGTGTTGTTTACTGAAAGTTCTCCAGTGAGGAATATCATTACTATATTTCTGATGACACGAACCCTGCTTCAATTTCTTTCAGACAACCAGACATCATTTGCTGATCATTTCAAGGTATTTTCTGAGATCATGAACGTCAGCAGTCCATCGGCAGAGACTGACACCAGTGCTTTATTTGATGCTGATCAGATCAGATCCATCACACATTACTTCAGGATCAGGTTTGTGTTATGAAAGACACACACTGCAGTTATTCTAGAGCGTGTGCGTGTGTATGTTTGGTGAATATTGATCAGCTTTTTCTCTGTCCTTCGTACATTATAAATAGATGTGAGGCGCTTTGCATTGCCATTAGACAGCTGGGAACAAGCAACAAGCTCCATCTCTTTTAATGGCCTTCATAATTAATGTAATGTATAATTCATAAAGCAGTGGATTGTGAAGCAGGCAGACAGCGCTGGTGCATAACAAGCCGTATGGAAATCGTTTATCTTTTAGAAAGCAAAAATACAGACGAACGCTGTACTGTAATCTGTAAAATGGCACTCTGTAGAGGAGCATTCAGACCTCTCATTACTGCTTTCCTTTCATTCATCTTTAGACAGACACCGACCATCATTTCTCATTACACTGCTCTGAATGTTGATGCATCGCTTTGAAAATACATCGAAAATGTTTTTGCTCTTCCAAGAGATATAATTCACAGAATAACATCTGCATTTGAATGCAGACTGTGTGCTTTGAGTTGGATTGAGAACTGCACGTTTGCATTTGTTTGCTATGATTGTACTCTTTCTGTTTAAGTGTTGGAGGAATAAATGATAATAAGAAGAGTTAAGGTCTTTGCACATACAGTCAGACTTTTTCGTGTCTGTTTTTACGTGTTTGGCGCTGGTTTCTACGATGTCTTTGAATTGTCAAAACGCCCCTCAAAATGCTTCCTACGGACGGGAAAAATGCAGAAAATCAAACCCAGTCTGTTTTTTTAGGAAAATATTGAAGAATGTTTACACACGTGTAAATGTGATTGGTCGTATTTATTTTTTCGGACGCAAATTTCGGACTCAATGTGCAATGGCCTTTAAAAACTCCAGTGTGTGAATATTGTGACACATGTTCTCATGCATGTCTCTCTCATGCACACAGTGTTTTTCAGCATTACAGACTTTATGAATGGCTGTTCTCTCAACAAAGGCAGAAACAACTCTTAACCACAGAGGTAAGATTCAATTAAAGTGTTTTTGACTTTTTTCTTGTCTTGTTTGTTTTTTGTTCTTGTTTTTTTTGTCAATGTTAAAGAGACCTGGACTGGGTTCTGGGTTTATTTTATTGTAAACAATTCATCAGTGCAGATCAAATAAGTTTTCTTCAAAACGAAACGTTTGGACTGATGTCACTGATATACTGTCCTCCCCTTGAAACCATTTGGACCCATTTTGGTTTGTACAGGCCATTTTAATGATGGGTGTTTTAAGAGCACACGGTGACTTCACATGCAGATGAAACTGTGTATGTTTGTGTGTGAACGGTTCATGGCCAGTTAGTTTCACAGCGTCTGGTTTCTGGAGACTCATTAGAGAGACTCTTAAAGGGAGTAACCCATAAAAACAAAAGCAAACCTTTCCGGCTTCTTCTTTTTGATGTGTTATCATGTTGACTATCGCTGCTCCCTCTCTGATGACAGAACATGTTTCCTTACACCTCAATAAAGTAATATCGTCTGCATCCTCCACGGGTGATTCATTTCGTTTAGTCTGAAACTCAAAGCAGTCATTTTAATCAGAGTTTGGCAGTTGTGTAGTTTTCACATTCCACAGTATAAGTGTCGTGTACGCTGTACTCACTGATCACAGATGATAACTGATCTGGGTGTGTGTTCCATTACCCAAAAATTAAACCACCAGTGTAAAACAGAATCCCCTTTAGCCACATTCACCCTGACATTGATGTGTGCTTCTAATGAAGACCCCTCGTGTTTCGTCTTCTGTTCAGTAACATGTCCAGCATGTATGATCAGGCCCACAGAGTCTCTTTGTCTTTTTATATAGTTTTTCCTTTCTGTGCTTAATTTGGGGGAGATATGTGGAGTTTAATAATGTATTTAAAGATCCAACGATCTGCCTTGAAATACACAATTTGTTGTGTTGACAATTTTCACTGTAACAGGAAGCTAGGGCTGGACATATTGAGTGGCTCCTCCTCTTTTTATAAATAGCCAATAGTGTTTAGTTCACCTCAGAGCCTGGAATCTGATGAGACACTGAAGTGTAGAATGATAAAAAAACATTGATCCGTACTGGCAGATTTTAAACGCAGTGTTTTAATGTCAATGTTTTGGAGAAAAATAACTTATAGATATTCTTAAAGTGACAGTTCACCCAAAAATAAACATTCTGTCATCATTCACTCACCTTCCAGTTGTTATACATGTCTTTTTTTCAGATGAACACAGAGAAAGCTATTTGAAAAAAAGATTATTACCAAAAAGTCCTGGGACCCCATTGACTCCAATAGTAGAATAATTACTTTATACTGTGTTCAGTTGAACTCAAAAGAAGATATTTTGAAGAATGTAGGACAGCAAACCAGTTCTGGGGCACTTTTGACTACCAATGTATTTTTCCACTATTGCACTCAATGGTGGCCAAGATCTGTTTGGTTATAAGCATTCTTCCAGATATCTTTTTTATACAGATTTGGAACAATTAGACAGTGAGTAATTTTTGGGTGAACTATCCCTTTAAGACAAGCATACTCATTCTCAAAGCCGAAAAGTGACATTTTGATTTCATGGGGACTAGAATGAAATGTGTTAGGATACCAGAAGTCAAAATATGTAATAAATGCAGACTCAGATGCAGAAGATGTGTATTATTTTGTGAAAGAAAATCTTGATGCATCAAATAGTGTTCAGAACTAATAAAACAATTCATTAAATCAATTGAAGTCAAAAGAAGGATTTGCTCTTGAATTCTCAGCGCTAATCATGTCCAGACCTGATGTCTCTTCTGTCCTCTTCAATCCTCTGTGTGCTGAAAGGAAACTTTTCCTATTTTTCTCAGTTTTAGTTTGGGCGGAACATATCAAATCATATCAAATAAACACATAATAATGTCAAATCAGTAGAATGAAACAAAGTAAACTCATTCTAATAAGTTCTGTATTTCTGCGGTCATATCTGTCATATGGAAACTTTCATATAGCTTTCCTGTAGCTCAGTGGTAAGAGCATTGCAAATACCTATGTAAAATGTATAGGACAAAGCAATGTAAGCCAAATGCCTAAATGTAAATGTAATGTAATGTTAATGTAAAGGAAGCGCGTCGAGCCGCATGTTTGTTTATCATTTAAATGGCGTTTTAAGCTCCTATTGAACATCTTACAGTATAGAGAGATCAGAAACTGAATCTAGGTCACAGAACTGTATTCTTGGTTTGTTTTGAAAGTGAGTTCAAAGCGCGGCTTGAATAATATTAATGTACTTGTTTTTTTACCCACTTATTGGAACCATTTTAGTGAATCATGATGTTTTTAGGAATAACACAAAAGAAAAACAGCACAATGAATTGAAAAGCAGGCGTTTTATTTTTGCTCCTATTAAACTGATATTGTTGACATTCATTTGTTTATTGCTGGAGATGGAAACACATGAATCACGTCACAGGGAATAATGAGGAACAATGCAGTAATGAAAGAGAATTATTCTCCTCCACTGCCTCAATTTGCCATTGTAATTACATTGGACATCTAAACCACAGAGCTTTTGTTTGTGTTCGCGTGCTTGTTTTGGATTGTGGCTGAAGTGTTTTTACTGTTCTGCCAAATGAACAGTAAAATGTTCCAGTGAAAATCTCACGGTTAATTTTTTAAGTGTTTGCAGACACATTTTTAATACAGAAAGTCAATTAAAACAAGAAATACACAAATGATCCTAGTCTGGAATATCTCAGCCATTTATGACGTATACAACATAATTCAATGCGATTTTTTGTGATGTTTTGTTTTAGAAATGCATTGAGGTGATCAATCCGGTGGACTTTGTCTCTCCGCTGGAGGAGGGAATGTCTGCTGATGTCTTCTTGCAGCATGTGCCCCCCCCCTGCGTTCAAACACCTGAACAGGTAAAGTGTGCCCACTTTCTGCACTAAACAACAGCCGTGTTCTTTGTGCGCTTCAAACTTTGGAATTACCCTTTCCGTAAAATGCCTTTCACATGTTCTTCATTTCCAAAGGAAACACGGGTCTGATTCCAAGTATGAGTAAGATTTTTCTTTCCACTGACACTGACACCGTTTTGCTGAGCGGGGGGGATTACATCACATCTAACACACACACACACACGCTTGATTCGGTCAAACTAAAAATATGGATATAAAAGAAAAATTACAACGTTTCGAAATGTTTCTTTTCAAATACAAACGGGTCACGACAGCCTTAGAAAACATTTTAAATTTTCAGGAGAGATGGTTATGGAAATGAATGGGATTTTAAAGTCACAGAAAATTCATTAAATCCTTAAGAATTTTTTGTTTTGCCAAGTTTTAAACTCATCACGAGCTGTCAGTCATTCAGATCTAGTCCCATTTTAGTTTTGCTTTGAAACTTCAACATTTTGGAAATTCATTTGTCAGAAAGTGTGAACTGTTGCAGAATGTCATTTAAACACACAGTTTACTTTATCATTGCAGTCGGTGCTGTTCACGATAAGACCACGTGTAGGCGCTGTGACACTATTAATGCCTGAATAATGACTTCCCACAAAACACTTCAAAGTTTCCTTCCTACATGAATGCTCGGTGTGTTTTCTCGTTGTCCCTGAAATACAACATCAAACATTTCCACAGAGAAATCAACCACAGCAAACTAAAATCTGTTACTATCACACTTCCATTAGATAAAACACATCCAATCTCATCTAATGTATTGAAAACTATAAATCTTAATGTAATTACTGTAGATATTAACTGGTCATAGTCAGCATTTACTTACAGACGAATCAAGAACTGATGCACGTGTGTTTGAACGACTCTAGTGTATACAGGACTCTCATGAGCAGAATGGAGAAGATGTGGAGCGAGAGGAAAGTGAGGAGGATCACACAGGCTTCAGTGTGGAAGACGTCAGAGAGATGCTGGAGGAAACCACTCGAGAGATGTTAGCACAACTCCAGGTACAGCATAAATATCCTTATACAACTACACTCATAAATAAGACAAATGTTCTTCATTCGCCCGAGCCGCTGATGCTCGCGAAGAAATATTATTCATGGCCTGAGGGAAGAAATACAGCAGAACACATTAAAGGGATAGTTCGCCCAAAATATATAAATTCTGTTTGTAGAAGAGTCATGACACAGTGCAACAATGAAAAACGTGTTTGATCTCAAGAGTACATTGATTATTTACGGATCAAATCAGCTGACAGTATATCACACGAGTCATACTGTATACATTATAATCGTGTTTTAGTCCTGCGATGCTTGACAGATGTGGTCAATATGAGCCGTTGTTGTTGCGTAGTTACGCAGAATAAATACCAGCTTACAGGTTTGGAATGAGACGAGGGGGAGCAAATAAAGACGGAATGATTCCTTTACTAAAACCTGTTAAAAGGCAGAAATGAGTAACAGGCTTTGCATTGGAACAGTAATTCTGAGAATATCAAGGTTCAGCTGATTCTCCCACAAGCCTCCACCCACAGTGTGATGATGCCAAGAAATATTCAAACCTGCTTCATATCATCCCTATATTCTCAGCATAAGGCACATGCTGGTGAATTGAACACTAGACTTAAGGTGGAATTGAATTACGGCGAGCGCTCCGATCAGAGTAAACAACCTGGCGGATTGCTAAATTGTGTGGTGTCTACGGCGAGTTTTTACACGCCTGTGTGTGTTTCAAAGGTTGCCGGCGGCTGTGTCGAGCAGAAAGAGCTGAAAAGACAGAAGTGATTTTTCACTTTGATGGGATTAATGATTATGGGGGTCATTCAATTCGTCTGCCATGTTCCATGAAAACCTTTGTCGTTTCTCTTTCAAACAGCAGACGTGCTGTAATACGAGAGGCCGTTTGTAGCGGCTCGTGTGTGCATCTTACATCTGCGCCGTGTGCTATTTCCATCAATTCTCCTGGGCTTCTGCTCTCCGTTTAATGTCGGAGGAAGGTCAATTACATATATCACTTTGCTAAATTTAACCTCGTGCTAAAATTCTTCTGCTACAACAAATCGCTCGTATCGAGTTGTTGTTTTTTTCTACGCTAATTGTAACCCGTACGGCTCAGGGGAACGGATGGAATCATTCAACGTGTTTGCTTCATCCATATTTATTTCCTTCTATTGCTCTTTTTTCCCCTGGAATATTATTTTAGTTTGAATAGTTCCCAGGAATGTCATGCTCTGCGGTTCTCATCATTCCTAATATGGTAGAAAAACCAAAAATGACCGATGGTGGAAGGGAAATTTCCTTAGCGATGCTGTTACCGATCCAGATGTGCATACAGTGAGTCTGTGTACGGCACACAGCGTTTGCTGTATTGCTGATTTAAGACGGAACAATGTGAGCGAACATGCAGGAGAGCAGAGTACAGTCACCACACTGTATAACAATCGCACCGCACAGAAGAAGATATTTTGAGAAATGTTTGAAATATTTCGTTTAGAGAGTGTGTTCATTAAAATGCAATCTCCAACACATATTAGATTGGCGGTTTTTTAAAGGCTGTACATATTCTTGTGTGTTGAACAGGCCGACTTCACCGAGAAACTGAAAGCTCATGAGGAGACGTACACCTCGAGGTTAGAGCGACTTCAGAAAATCTGATTGAAATAGATCTGCTGAGAGAGTTTCCCAGCTGTATGAACTCATTCACATTCCTCTGCATTTACACACGCAAATGTTTTTTTTTCCCCTTTTGCTTTTATTCAAGTATAATTGCTTGAACGGTACATAATGGATGTAATAAAGGACATGATGAAATGATGAATATGAAATGCAGGACAGTCATGGAAGTCAAGAGGAAAGTGAACATATAATGAAGCTGTTTATGTAATGTTTTCTGCACCTTTTCCACAAGTCATTCGATGTTTTTAAAGTAACCCAGTGCTATGGCAACGCTAAATAACTCCGGCCGAATAGCTGAGTTTGCCATAAAAAGTGATGTATTATTACGGCTGAATAGTGAGTTTTCCAGAGAGCCCACATAGAACTATAAATACACCCTGCAATGTATACAAAAGAACGCTGATCGCTGTTTTTTAAGCTCTCCTCTTTTCCATTTCAAAGCACCATTATGTCAAATCACAAAGCATAATGTTGAGTGCGTATGGATTTCCATCAAAGATTATTAGCGTTATACAATATGAGTGAATAAGACAAATGGGGAAATTCTGAATCTCATAACACAGCACTTTGGATATTTCAACTCAAACAAGTTATAAATACTGCTGGTTCATCAGCACAATATCATGTTGCAGTAATATTCCTCCTCCATGTCTCAGTTTTTACGCCCTGTTTTTTTAGCTCTTCATCGCTTTGATGCCTTTTATGTTAACATGCTGTGGTGAAGATAGCAGCTTACCCTGCGTGTCTCCAGAACATGTTCAAACACTTTATGAGTGTTCTTTATGTTCCCCTACCCATTGATAGAACCATTCATTCCTGTGTGTACACACAACAAGACTCCCTCTACTGGACACTGAGTGAATTACACACACTATGTCTATTTCTTAAAGTACTTTAAATAATAAACCATCTCAGATGACTTACATCTTTTAAATGACTTAAAGTGATAGTTCAACCAAAAAAATGTATTCTGTCGTCATTTCCTCTCCCTCTTGTCATGTCAAACCTCTATGACTTTCTTTCTTCCGCAGACCACAAAAGAAGATATTATGAAGAAGTCCAACACTGGACCCCATTCACTTCTATTGGATGGACACCAAAGCAATGCAAGTCAATGGGGGCCAGTTAACAACATTCTTCTAAATATCTCCAGCTTTGAAATGACAGAAAAATTACTATCACTTTGTGTCTTTTGAAGATGAATTCTGTGCCACTAGCACATATTTTTAAACCAACGTGCTTTACTTACATCTGTCTCTGTATGTTCAGCTGAAAACATTTTAAGATAAAAAATGACACACTTTACATCTTGTGGATGATGTCACTCATTTAAAAAAGAACAAATGTGCTTTTGTCCGTGTTGCTAGGTTTATAACTCTTTAAAATGTGTACGTTGTGGTTATTCTGCTTTTAGCGGATGTCCGGATTTCATTTGAGTCTAAATACATGAAAACCCTTTGTTTTACAGTAACAAGTAGTTTTCAGTATTGTTGATGTGTGGCGAGTGATTAAAAACATTCCAGCGCACTGGATGATGTGATGATTTATAGCTTTAATCATCCCAAAAATAGCTGGAAGGCGTCTGCTCTACTGGCAGCAGATTTTTCCAGGGTACTTATTTTACAACAAGCCCACTTCAAGCTACAGATCGCATCTCAGACCGGCCCATCGCGCTTTTCTGTTTATTGAGTGAAGCTGTACACAAACAGAGGACAGTAACAAGGTCAGATGTGCTCTGGGCTTCCAGTTGTTCATCTTGTTTTGCTGGCTATTGAATTGGTCGTGCCGTGGCCGAAGCAGAATACTTTTCCTGCATCTGCCGCAATCCAGACCCCCTCCTTCCTCCTCTTCTCCAGGCTGATCTCATTGAGAATGTTATTAATTGAGATCAAATGCTGTTGTGAGCACATGGCTGCATATCTGTGGTGCCCGGTGAAACCCAATCGGCCTGTTTGTCAAACGCTCAGTCGTGACACGGTCGAGATGTCAAGCTCAGGTTTTCCTCAGAAAGACACTTTGTGTCAAATCATAAAATAGAGGCATATCTGTGTGTACATTTATTACATCAGAAAGAACATCATAAAAGTATTTCTTTATAATAAAAGTGTGCTTCATCCAATCAATTCTGAGCCGAATGAACCAGATGATTCATAATGACACACAGTGAAAGAAAGTCTCTTAAAAGAGGTGAAATACAACTGCATTTTACATGTTGAGCCTTTTCTTTTTTCACGTCAACAATCTTCTAATGAAATTGAATATTTTCCCTGTTTCTCTTTTTGCCACAGAAATCACGTGAGACGTGAAAAACCCCAAACATGTGTGCGTGGAAGGCGGCTGTCGTTATGTTTTACTTGTCGGCTGGTTCTTCTGACGATGTAATATGTGTCCATTTTGCAGCACTAGAGAGAAAAGAGAGACAAAGGAAAACATTTTTACAAGTTAAAGGGATGAATTAGGATGGAAATGATTTAAGAGGCAACATTTGGGCTCGCTCGTGGGAGCAGATGTTCCATTTTCCTAGTCTAGTGGAAGAAAGTTACGGGGGTTATCCAGAATGCTTGACTGGTAGCCTCCTGGCTTTCCACACATTCCTAAATTGCCATGTAATTTAAGACCTTGTTTTCATTGCAAAATAGAGCGCAGTCGTGTTACAGAGCACAAAAATAATGTTTGCATTGTTGGAGGAAAGAACATTTGCGAGGCGGCAATAAATGTGCCAAATATCGCCGTTGCGCAGTAAAATCCTTTTCAAGTGAACAGGTCAAGCGTTTTGTCAGCCGTGCACGCATGCAAATGTTTAAGAGACTTGTTTGCATTGGGCTCATGACATTTCAACCGCTTTCCCTGTATCATTTACATGAGAATCGTTCCTCTTTAGAAACCTGAGACTTAATAACGTGAACAATATGCTTCCTCTTTGTTTCAACGGAGCTCAATAATAACAGCCCATTATCTTCAGCCGTAGTTTATATTCATCTGGTGGGCGCCATTAATGTTGCTTACATAATGAAATTCATTGAGTCTTTAGGGCTGCTTGTATAAATCCTTCATCTCCCGCGGCGGCGCGAGTGGAGTAAATCAGCCCCACCCTTCATTTGAAAAGAATCCTTTGCTCAATCTTATCTGAGCCGATACTAATGTGTGTTTAGAAAAGAAAACATGAAAAAGAATCCTCACAAAGGTCGGACACTTTCAAAACCCATCGAAAGAACGCAGAACGTGAATGTCATAAAAATGATGTTTTGAATGTTCACAGTGTAATTGATTTGATTCGACTCGCATGTAGAAGGTTCTTGAAAGCAGCTTTTGCACTTGTAGATAAGATAAGACTCCATGTGTTTCAATCCATCACATACACTCTTGTAAATCCAGTTAAACACGCTTTATTTCACTGCAATAAAACTGAGTAATAAAAAGGTCACAGCAACTCCACGAGAGCCACACCAAAGCACAGAGCTTTATGACACATTCATTTAGTGGGAATGCCATAATGTTACCTCTATATAGTATGTATATATTTATGTAGTGATGTGATCGGCATTATAGGATCAGATCCGGAACGGAAGAGCAGTTTAAAAGCTGTTGTTTTGTGAAATCCTTGACTTTTGTGAGTGGGTGTTTGTTCATGTCTCAACCAGACATGATAATGAGAAATATTTGCCTTTATACAAACTGGTATTAGCAGCACATGAAACGCCTGTCATGCCACTCGATAAGTATGTGTAACATAACTGAATGTGAAATTTCACACAAGTCTCTGCGCTGCTGGTTTTTCTGCTTCTCTTAAGCATTTACATCGAATCTATTCTGGATGTGATAGTGCAAAGGTTCACATAACGCAAAGCAGCTTTTTTGCTTCTGTGACAGACGAAGCGTGTTGTATAACAGGCTGAATAATGTATTTTTAATATCACTCCTTAAAGCACAGGAGCTCCATTGTAATGAGCTGCATTATTATAGGCGGCAGTGTGAATTATGCACAAGCCTCAGTATCATTCCAAATGTTTCCAGTGGCGTTCGCACAAATTTCAGGACTGAATATCGCTCGATCATTCGCAACCGTATCGTCTGAAATAAAACGACATTGCCAATTAGATGCCTTTCAAAGCCTGGGACTTTATGCAGTAATGCAGTGAAATCCATTATGCGTCCGGATGATAGAAAGCAAGCGCTGCTGAAGGAACAGACATGGATATTGATCTAATATTATCAGTCCAGTGTCATATTCCCCACGGCACCAGCACAGTCGACTCACGCAGTGAGCTCAGAAGAACACAGGGGGCGCTAGAACTCCCAAACGATCATAAGTCGTTTCCACTCTAAATGTGTTTCACTCTAAAGCCGGATGAGTTGGCAATACTCCAAAAAAAATGTACGTTTAAGAGGTTCTAGGTTTTAGTTAGAAAACTAAATTTACATTTAGTTTACATGTACATTTTACATTTCACATTTCGATAACTGTTAAACTAAAGTTTTTAATTAGTCTCAGTAAATGTGACTTAAATAGTTCATTCATCTTTCTCATGAAATCAAGTAGACTGAACCCGAGGTGCAAAGTACTTATTCTACTTAAGTATTATTTTGGAGGATCTGTACTTTACGTGAGTACAATTAAAAATGAATACTTGTACTTTTACTTTATTACATTTTTAAAGATTTCCTTTACTTTTTACTCCTTAAAATTTTATTTATACTCAAAAAGTACTTTTTTGAAGTATTTTTGAAGTCTCACTTTCCTCTATCTTCCCTTACTACCAATAAACCAACTGAATTGCACTGATAAGTTTAATTTAAATGTTTTGAAATCAGCCAATGAGATTCGTTTTAATATTCAATGAAATTGGCCAGACATGTTGATTGGTCCTTTTGAAGTGACGTCATGTCACATCAATTACCACAATGCAGAGCACCTTGCTTGACCTGGACCGGCGGACCTGAGAGAAATAATCAGTGGAAGAAAATGGAGGAACACGATCAGCTGCTAATACAGTTCAAAACCCACCACAGGATCAAGAGCACCCGTGACCTTCTTGTAGTGTAATGAATAAGGATTCATATAAGTTGAAGTGTGTTCTTTGTCTCCCGCTCACCAGGGAAATATCTGCCTATTGACTCTAATAATTTTAAAAATCATCTGCTGCTGAAGTTAAACCAGAAGTTTTACAATCTTGAGTAGCATGTTGCATATTAGAATAGGCATGTGTTAAATACAATAAAATACAATCAGTTGTTAAGCAGGATAGACCATTGCATGTGGTTCATTCACATATTGTGAAAGATTAAATGCTTGAACAAGAATCTCTTTAGTTTTATAATTATATTTACTTTTACTCAAGTACAATATGAATGTGGTACTTTTTTTACTTTTGCTCGAGTATGTTTCTGGCCAGATACTTGGTCTTTCACTTGAGTAACATTTTTGAGTACTTTTTACACCTCTAGACTGAACTCATCTTTTAGTTTTGGGTAAAAAGTATTTATTAGTCTTGATGTTAAATTAAACATATTATGACTTATAAAACCCAAAATGACAAAAAGAGACAGATCTGGCATTAGTACAGATATTATTCACATTTTACAAGGTATGTAGCCTCTCACAGACTAAACTCAAGCATCATATTTTAAAATATACTCTCCTAATGCAGTCTGATGCAAAGCATGCTGGGAATTGGAAATCCTTCTTGAACAATTGTATTGAATTAACATGTTTTAATTAAGTAAATTGAACAAGGAGCAAATTCATTTTTTGGAGTTTTAGTCAAAACTTCACATTAATCAAAAATAATCATTATACTTTACTCAAAAGTAAGTTTACATTACTCAAAGCTGTTTGATTTTTTGAGGATGGGTTTACAGTGCAAAAATGGAGTTGAATGTATATTTAAATGTAATAAATCAGACAATCAGAGTGAAATATTGTCAGAGTGACATTTCGTTGAGTCATTCCAAAGAAGCTTTGTAGCTCCAGTCTCCATTAACTTCTGTTGTGTGAAAAAGAGCAACATGAACATTCCGCAGAACAAAACTCTTGTTGATTTCCACTAAAGAATGTAAGTAAATCATTTCATTTTGAGCGTCACCTGTTCCTTTTCAGTCTAACCTCCCGGCTAATATTTGCTGTAATCTTTCCAAGTAAAACTAGAAAGTTGATCCTCTCGTAAGCATGCAGCATCTGCTCTTTGGAATATCTGTTGTTGATTCGAGCAGATCTGCGCTGTACAATTCCCTGTTTCCCAGCTGAATGATTCAAATGACTCATATAGTAACTGTTGTAATTTGTTGTCATGGTGAAATTCTCTCTGGAGCACTGCATACAAGACCAATGGCATCAGCAGAAAGCGGAAAGGATTTGGCTGTGACACAACGCAAATAACAGACAGAAACATGAAAAAAATGTTTTCTGAGAATCCCCCATGTTGTTGTGTAATTAAAGCCATTCATTCTCTTGTTAATGATAGCCCTCTGTCAAACCGAGCCTTTCCACTGCCGCCGCATCATTAACAACAAGATATTTATGATCTACTTATGTTTACATTTAGGTTCACACATTTTCTCCTTAACAAAGGTGTTTTACTCGAGCAATGCAGAAACCAGCCAAGAAACATGAATACACAACAAGTGATGTCATACGAGAGATGTTGCAAAGGCAGCATGTGTTTTCCATCTTCACTGTACAAAGCTATAAAGAGTTTTCATCTTGCGTAACATAATACACAATCCATCAATAACAGTGATGCGATCTACCACCTGAAATGATTCGAGGGTTTCATGTTTCATGTGCATTTTAGCAAGCTGCTATGTGTCATTTTAGGTATTTAAAGTATTTGTAAAAATAAATAAGGCACCAAAATCGACACATAAGACATTTATTGGTCATTATGCCAACAGTCTGATGCCATCACATATCAAATAAACATCAAAATGTTAATGCATTTGTGAACATGTTTAAATGAACAGTCCGTTTTCTGTTGTTAAGGACCCGTGAAAACACAACCATGATCGCTATTTTTAGGAGGAAATGTTGCTTTGTTTGGCTGCTTTTGTCATTTGTGCCAGTTTCAGAAATCATTCTATTTACTGCTGTGTGTCTGTGCATCCAAACAAGACAACAGATGCACCTGTGAAAGTGATTGATAAGCACACAACACAGAGAGGAGAGAGAGAGAGAGATTTGAAATGTTCTTATGAATCTCAACACGAATAAATAAACATGGAGATGAATTGAAACGGGCAGTCTGCTGACTCATTTATATATTCCTCCTACAAGTCAATCTGCACATGTGATTAAAAAAGTACGCTCATCTGTTTTAGCACACCTGATGGTTATCTTTCTATTACACACCTGCAGCTGTCAAGACACAAAAATGAGTTATAAATCAAAATTCAGCTCCTCTATTTACATTGAGGTGCATATGTTTATTATTTTCATGTACTACCTAAAACCACTTGGCGTTTTACAAGATATTGAAGACACTTTTAATACAGTTAATTAATCAAAAGAGGAATATGGAAAATAATCCCCCCCCCTTTTAAAAACACTTCCCCCTTTATTTTTCTCCTGACCACAGATGGCACTAAATCTCATCCCACACATATATTGAACATCATATGTGAGGTTTAATGCATAAATATCAGTCTTGATAGTTTTTGATCTGTGTATTTGTATTAAGTTGGATAAAAAGGAGGTCTGTCAGTTAAAGACGGATTTGTGGGTACAATGATTTTCAGCAGGAAACAAGTTTGTTATTTAATTAAATATGTCATAATTTCTCAAAAATGTTTTTAAATACAATATTGTAAATCGTTCAGTCTATTATATAATTATATGAATGACCATCTAAAATAAAGAGCAATATTTTATTAAAAATTAATTGCTTTCATGATTTTCATTTTGTATGATTAAAATATCTCATTGTCCATAATGCAGTTTTTTTAATAAACATGTTAAATTTGATCATTAAATACACATTATTTTGTGTAGTGTGTGTTAAGAATTAAGTCTTTGTGTCGGTGGCTGCAGTGTGTGAGTTCCGCCACAGGTGTCAGTGTGGAGTTTATATCAATTTGTCATTAATTTATATGTTATCTCTAAAAGGAGAGAAAAAACGCTGACGCCGTTATTTCTACTCTCCCTGTAAATTACTGACGGTATAGTGAACAGCATTTCACTGCCTCGGAGCGATCCTCAAAAATGACTGCACTTCTAATTCAAAACAGGTTCTGAAACCAAACACCATAATATATAATTACAGGTAATTTAGTTAGAGGAACGCTGGTGCATTTACAGTGAGATGATAGCAAGACGTCTAACTTGTCAATCGGATTCCGACGGAGTTTGAAAAAACATTTTGTGTTGCATTGTTCTGAAAACAAATATGAGGATTAATGAAGCGCTGAAGAGCGCAGTCATGCACAAACCTTTGACAGGCAAAGCAGCGCGTTCAGTCTCACGGTACCAGAGGGGGAGAGAGAGGAAGAGAGAGAGAGGGAGAGAGAGAGAGGGAGAGAGAGAGAATTCAATTTTTTCCACATGCTTTCAAACGGCATCTCTGAGAGAAAGATTAGACTATCAATCTGCTCTACTCAGACTGTCAGCAGGCAGAAGAAAACTGCTGCAGCAGATACTGAAACACACAATCTGTGAGGGAAATTATTCTTAACATCATCATCGCGATCTTTTATTACAGCTTTAACTGCAGGAACAATAAGCAACAGTGCTTCTGAAGAACTTCTAAACATCATAAAAGCCGAGGAAACTTGAACTAATAGAACCATTAAGGCAGACAACATAACTTCCTCTTCTAAATTTGTCTGAGGTAACAGCCCTTTAACAGAAGCATATTCAGCATGCCACGATCACTCATGTGCAATTATCTGAGTGGAATCTCTCATGTCACTGTGTGTCACAGGGCAGCAGAATGACTGATGGTGGGGCTGAACGCACTGCTATTACTGCTCACTGTCTCAAAGAAAGCTGTTCAATCATTGGCTGACACGACTTCCTCCATCACATCACCCCACTTATATACTGTATTGGCTGACAACCAATATCCTGATCATTGTAATCAACAACATTTGAGTATTTCTATTATATGTAAAAACACACATTTCACATTTTGCAAAATCAACATTATTGAAACGATGATATGACATTTGAATTTTCTAAATAATATATGTTATGATAAAGTATTACAGTTTCATGTTTTGTGGCCATAAATCAGGTTCTTATCTCATCCACATGATCTTTTCATGTTGTTTTGTCCCTTTTTTCTAAAGAAAGCCCCGCCTCCCAAAACACAACAATGTCTTATGATTCAAATGAACAAAATCACATTAAGTGTCCTCCGCTGGGTTCTATGAAGCGTGAATGTGATCATATCCATAATCACCAGCCAGTCCTCGTGACTGGAGATAAAACATTGCATAAGACATAAAAATAGCTGACGTAAATGTTACATCCTGTAATTCAGGCCATATGCTTCAACTTTTTTAAGGGCACCGCCATACATTTTCACACAAAGCAAATAACATTTGCATCGAGAGGCTCTGAAATATCCAGGAGGCATAAATGTTTATAAATATGTATCAGATTGTTCATATATCTGTTTTATATTCGTCTTCACAGCTGTGCGAAAGCTCGATTATGCTTAAATCTTGATCGAACAATAGCTACACGAATATCGTCCCTTTATACGTTTGATTTCTCTTATCGAACACATGTCACATTCATTCGCTTTTAGCGCGCGATTTGCCTGCAATATTGTATTCGCATTGTCTCGTGAGATCACATTCAATCCTCAAATGTCCATAATGGCAACAATTCATGAGGCGGTGATGTTACAATGTTTCCATGTGTCGCGTTAACACGAACTCGATACATTTCAAAAGCATTTGCGCTGATATAAAGGCGCATCTGAATACATCGTTACATCATCCCATATACACACGTTCGCGTTGCTATGTTTCCGTATTCTAATAATTATTAAATTATATGATTATGGTTTATAATTAATTCTAGAAATAAGAGGAAGAATCTCTGCAGGAAATGTTTTTTTATACACATACAAACCTCCTTTTGCACAGGTCCTGACAGATACGTAAAACCAACATTGCATATATGATCAGAATATAGTCGCTCTCTTTGCATATAAAAATCGTTACATATATATTTATATATCTACATATATGCAGTTGTCGAACGAGCGTCACATTTTGTGGCTTAAAAACGTCATTTTTTAAAAAACACGACTTTGAAACGCTGCCCGAGCGAAAACGCACCAGCCTCAATGCGGAT
Organism: Triplophysa bombifrons; assembly: GCA_029783895.1. Lineage (NCBI taxonomy): Eukaryota > Metazoa > Chordata > Actinopteri > Cypriniformes > Nemacheilidae > Triplophysa > Triplophysa bombifrons. The sequence continues at coordinate 697,028 of CM056460.1, read as the reverse complement.
TTACGAATTTAATACGAACGCCTCGCTTCGAAAATGTGAGAAAATGATCGAAGGCGAAAGAAAACGTCTTGAAAAAATATTGGACACCAATCGCCGTCATTTTAAGTGAGCCGATATCGCATCGCGGCGATTTCATATTGAAGGTCGCGGCGTCGGCGAGCGCGCTGATATTTTGCCCTGCCAGGACCTGCAGTGATCCATTCAAGCCAACAAGTTTGGAGAGAATGTTTGAGTTTAATCAATTCAGAGCGACGAGATGGAGCCCAACTCACTGCTGGTAATATCACACACCGCTTTCATTTCCACGTCGAAATATTTGATTATTGCGCACAAACGCGATGCTTTCGTATCGCACGGAATGCATGGCGAAAACTTTACAACTAAAGTTGATATTACACGATTCGCATTTCTATCTAATGGCATTTATCATGTGATCAGGCTGTGATCCTCATCATGTAAACTGTGTGTGTTGTGTATGTAAGAGCTCGGTGGTTTATGGATGTATGACATGAATGCGCTCTCTTGGTGTTTCCGCAGTGGGTCGGCTCACCTTGTGGTTTGCACGGACCATATATTTTCTACAAGGCGTTTAGGTTTCACCTTGAAGGCAGAGCGAGAATTTTGTCCCTGGGAGATTTTTTCTTGGTGAGATGTAAACCCGAGGATCCCGTCTGCATCGCGGAACTGCAGCTCCTGTGGGAGGAAAGGACGAGCAAGCAACTTTTATCCAGCTCCAAACTTTATTTTCTGCCAGAACAAACCCCCCAGGGCAGAAATGTCACGCATGGAGAGGTAAGACAGCGCGTTGTTATTTTCTTCCATTTCATTATCCTCGCGCGTATGAAAGTAACGCGAGCTGTATGTGTGCTTGTGCATCATCGCAAGACATCTGATCGCCTTTTTCAGATCTGATCTCGCATGTTAGACGAGGTTGCGTTGCGTTTAATAATAGACGTGTGGTCACAGCGAAGCCCCTCTCGGCTCGTTTGCATATCATCGGCGTTTATCGCGGCGCTGAGAACGATGCCATTGTGTGAAGTTGTCACATCGAGTGTTTGCTCGTTTCATATGATACACAACAGTGCGGAAACTGAGCTGAAGCGTTTCGTTGTGGCGTTGCGTTGCGTTGCGTTCTGCTGATGCTTTAAATAACAGTGTTTCCACACGAACATGCACGCGCGAAACGATCGCCTCGCGCTAACGATCATACGGCGATTATGCTTCGGGATGTTTAAGATGGCTATTGTAAATGTGGGAGGTTGTGAATCAATGGGAATAGATGCGTTTTGGCAGTGATCTCGCGCAGCTGACATTTATGAAGGTTATTATGTCAAAGTCCTGCAGCCTCACATCTGTTTAGCCAAAATGAAAAATGTGTTCTTTCTGACGAATTAACCCTTTGGTGTCCCTTTATATTATTGTGTTGAAGTTATACTGTATAATTTCTTTTAATTACATATTCTTATTCTATATTGATTAGTTAGTAAATATAGGAGTGTTTTATAGCAAAAGTGTAGTATTTTTTGTTTTTATATTATGTAGTTAAACCATACGTGGTTGTTACTTTAACAAGCTTTTTCAGCCTGATCTGACCCCATGAAAACGATGAAACCGGTTTATCAGATGTTATGTGCACTGCTGGCTGCCTTAAGAAACACTTGAATATACAGTGTTCACAGGCCATTGTGCACGCGCGATTGCTATTTTAACAAAGCAGCACAGCCGCGCTCTACATGTGTAATGTAACAAGCTCTGTACCTGTTTTATCTTGCACTGCTCATGTCATCGCCAGTCCCGAATACAGAAAGACAATGAGCCGTGTGTTGAAGCTCTGTCCTGCCCCCGCGGAGGGGCTTAAATAGCCTTTCAAAAATAATCAACAGGTTCTGCGAGACCACCGGTCCAAATGTCAAGGGTACTGTGCTGAATTATGATCAATATTACGCGGGGGAAACGCAAACTGTCGACCTTGAAAGCGTGCTGTTTACATTGAGGTGTTATTGAGAGAGAACATTAGTGTTAATGCTGTGTGTGTGTGTGTGTGTGTGTGTGTGTGTGTTTAGTGGATCAGAGCGCGCTCCCCCCATTCAGCAGCAATGCCAGTTATTTGCTTTCCACATTTATTATGCATTCATGATTTCTGGGCGGATGGGAAGAACGGGAACGATGCTCTCCTCCTGTGTTACAGTATTGAGAATATGCTGCAGGAGATACTGTCAGCTGTACTTTTTTGGGGGCCAAGAACTATTTATAGAAGTGATGGCCTACACTTACTAACATAAGAGCTTTATTGAGTAATGCTGAAAGAGAGTATGAAAGATATTTTGAGAGTCGATATTGGGATCAAAATGGTGTTTTCAGTGATTTACTATTAAGAAATCGTATTTGGACCATCAGTCTTTAGACATTTATAAACCAGCATTGAGTGTGCAAGTTTTACTCGTGCTGTGACAGGTATTGTGTGAAGAATGTTTTGTGCTAAATGAGACGTGCAGAATTGAAATAATAATGTGATGTAGTGTCAGGCCGAGCACCTGCAGTAACGTGAGATCTTCACATGCACTCAGCACATCGGCCAATTAAATTACATTTGCATTTGCAGCGAGTGACTATCATCCACTATCAGACAATCTATTGTGTGTTAACGAAACAATAACAAACGTGTGTATTAACACAATCTGCATCAATGCTGGGTCACGAGGGACACACACATTTATTAAAGAATGTTATTGAAAATGATTTATGAGATAATTATGCGTGCTCGGCTCAAGGAGCTATCTGAAGCTGGCTTATTTATTATCTGCGTTTTAAAGGGTGTGAAAATGCTTCTCATATCTTTTGGTTTTGTTTTTAAAGGTTGTGTGTTCAATTAAACTCAACTCTTAATTCACTCGGCTGGGCAGCTGGAACCGGTTATGTGGCGTCCTTAAAACCACTAATAAATCAACGACCTAGAGTAAATATGTAATGTTAAATATGTGTATTTACATTGGATTTTTTTCAATTTAATATTTGACATTTAAGGGATACTTCACACAAATATGAAAATTCTGTCATTTACTCTCCTTCAAGTTGTTCCATATGTGTATGAATGTCTTTCTACTGATGAATGCAGAGAAAGATATTTGGAAGAATGCGTATAACCAAACAGATCTCAACACCCATTGACTCCCATAGTAGGTAATAATCATTCTTCCAAATATTTTTGTTCAGTTGAACACAAAAGAAGACATTTTGAAGAATGCAGGACAGCAAACAGTTCTGGGACACTTTTCACCACCATTGTATTATGGGAGTCAATGGGGGGCAAAATCTGTCTGGTTACAAGCATTCTTCCAAAAATCTTTCTCTGTGTTCATCAGAACAAAGACTTTTATACAGATTTGGAACAACTTGAAGTTGAGTCACAATGACAGAATTTTCGTTTGTGGGTGTAGTATCTATCCCTTTAACAATGGCTGAAGAGTGGTCGCCGGTCTGTCTTGTTAGTCTTTTTGAGCAAACATTGAGGATAATAAAGTTTTGCGTAACCAGAGAAGCAATGTGCTAATGTTTAGCCAGCGTGTGTATGCAAGTATGATTTTGTGATAAAACAGAGCCACTCTCTGCGAATGCCTTTTTGTTTCTACACCCGTGTGATGTAATTTCCCCTCTGGCTGGGGTTAGTCATTCATTAGAAGGAGAGCGCTGTGTAAAACTGCCAGGCCTGCAGTGATCTCTTCCTGGCAGCCGGCCGACTAAATTTAACACTTAGACTTTGTGCCTAGAGAGGGCAACCTAACGCTCTTCTGAAGACGCTTGTTTTGCTTTTGAGAAGCCAACACATTCTTCTTACTGTACCGGCGTCTGCAGCTCCAGCAGATCTGTGTTTTTCAATTCAATTTCCTCTCCTCTTTTATTTTCCCCAATCCATCCTAAAGCGCAAGACTGTTTTTCAGAAGGAAAGATGCAAAACCACCCCCTACCAGCGCCGATACATCATTTATGAGTGTGTTTGGGAGAAAATCTATGTCATTTTAAAGGGAGGAATTGTTTAGGCAATAGTTTCAGGCTGCCTCGTTTTTCAGCCTTTAATTGGAGCCAGTTGTTCTTCAGTCCCATAGCTCGTAATATCATTGTTTAACTGTGTGTGTGTGTGTGTGTGTGAGAGCGAGCGAGAGAGAGAGAGGGCGAGTGAGGGGGGGTGGACACTGTTGAATAGCATTTATGTGACATTAGAGCAGAACTAAATGGGTTTGCTGCTTTATAAATAGATTCCATATCAGACTCCAGCAAGCGTCGGGCACTTTGTTTAACAGCCGTCGTTTGCATATACATATATAAACTCCAGTACGGTACATTTACAAACCCCGTGCATGGAAAGATAATGTCAGTGTGTGCAAATGCGCTTGCAAATTTCCCCTTTTCTGAACGGCGGTAACTTCACAGGATTCTGGGAAGAGTGCTAATGTGGCATTACTTGCTTTTTTCGGCTGTTATTTATATTACAGACCTGAAGATGGGGAGCGCGAGCGTGGCTGTGATCCAGACACTTCTCCGCTGCCTGGCATTAGTCCACGTTTGTCTCTCATATTTATAGTTCACATGAAATCGCCGCTCTTCTAGTAGGTAGAATTCCATAACATGTTGACTTTTTACAGGCAAGCCTACATCATTTGTCGGAGTTCACACAAAACCTAAATATTGAGCAGAATGTCAAAGCTGTTCTTTTCTGCGGAGTGAAAGTAAATAGTGACTTTCAGTTTGTCATTCGGGATTGCAAGAATTCTTTCTTTCCTATTTAAGCGAACCGTCCCTTTAAGAATCGTCCTGTATAATCTGACTGTAGGTCACGTCCATCAACAGTAACAGAATGCATTCTCACATCAGAAGGAAAAATAGCGCACGTGTCATCTTTAACACACAACACTCATAACGGCTCTCTGCAGGCGGATGATCGCAAACATTCAACAAATTGTGTGTACAACTAACTCTGTATTGTTGAAAACCTGCTAGAACTTGATCACAAGAAGCTTTCTGAACTTTTTAACCCTGAGTGTGCGGTTGACATTGATATTTTATGTTTCTCTTTAACCTTCATTCAGGCATTCAGAACAAACATTTGCATTGTCTCTCGAAGCTCTCGGCTTTCATGACAAATGGCTTTAATTTTGTGCGGCAGCATCATCATATTTCACAGCAGCGCCGCAGCTTCACGTCCAATCGCAGCGCAGCTCTGCGCATTCATACAGATGTAGAGAGCTGGTTGAATTCAGGCCGGATGTCAGCGGCCCATCTGTAAGTTATTTCTGAATTCTTTGACAGACGTTGATCTTATTGCAGCCGGACGTAGCTGCGGGTGTATACTCGTCTTTACACATTTAATGTTGTTTTCAGAGCTTGTCTGAGTAACTTGTGTAAGTGTATGGCAGCGTGACATTGTTTTAGTAGTTGTAGTTTAGGATTAACCTCTGCAGATCAGATGAATCAAACGTTATTCCAGTTGATTTTTACACCTGCTGAATGATGCTGACGTGTCAATCGGTTGAGATTTGATACGTCATGTATTTATTAGGTGTGTTACGACCGCACACTGATGTGTGTTTGGCTTTATTTAAATATCTGTGAATGTGGCTCATGCAGCTGATCATTTATTCCCTTATGAAAAATGAACCGTGGTTAAACTATCATAACCACATTGTTTTGATTTTATTTGTAGTAAACCATAGTAACCACACATTCATCACACTAACCCGAGTGTATGTGACTGTGATATTTGTAGTCAAACTTGATGACGATCAGTATATGTTATATTTTAGAGGGGGTTATGCTCATGATGTCACTGCAGAGTAACATTTTTAGTAAATGCAAATAAGGGCAGTCAAACGATTAATCGTGATTAATGGCATCCAGAATAAAAGTTTGTGTTTACATAATATTTGTCTGTGTAATAAGCATTTTTTTTTTTTGAATTGATAAAAAAATACACATAAGGGTCAATGAAGTTATCACACGAAGTTTACAAATGTTAATTTATGTTCACATAAGCTCATTAAATGTAAGTAAAATGTCTACTTTATGGTTTCAAGTTTTTCTAGAATAAAATGTCAAAATTGGGTTGAAATAATGTAACATTGTCATTACATGTAACACAATATTCATGTACAAATTCAAACAAAATGCTTATTCTGACTCGTACATTTTTACATAAATATTATATTTTACTGTGCTTTGAATGAGTAAAACTTATTATTGACAAATGGGCAAAACCTAGGATAGTGGCAAATATTTTTTTTTACATGTTTTTTATTTTTGTTGATATGCCTGACAAGATTGTAACACTCAATGACATTTTAGGGGTCGTCTCCTGTAAATCAGGAGAAAATGTGTAATATTTATTTTTTGCTCAGAAAAACAAAAACAAAAATGCAATTAAATTCAATAGAAAACTTTTTCATTGTTTTAAACAACAACAATTTAAAGCAGTATAACACATTTTATGCTTAAACCCTTTTTTGTATTTGACCCATAAATGTATATATTCAAATAAAATAAAATATACATATAGATGTATAAACATTTATTTGATTTCAGTTGTTGGTAAATATAAATAAATACATTTAAATATTTCCTAAATATAAATGTATGTGTATGTTTTCTAAAAATGAATATGCACAGTACAGAGACAAATACCATATAAACACAAACTTTTATTCTGGATGTGATTAATCGTTTGACAGTCCTAATGTAAACATGTTTGTAAATGTAAACAAATAACTATGAGCTATAATGACTTACTCTTAGCTGTTGTTTACGTACAAAGACAGACAGCAAATAAGACACGGTGTTAATAGAATCTCTGAGTGTTATGATATACAGATAAGCCGATAAAGACAACATCTTGTGATTTGAGTTCTTCAAGATGATCAGTTTAATCCTCAAATGAAGCTGTAGTTTTCTTATGAAAATTGAGTTGGTTTGAGTTTAATAGATTTAATCATGCGTAATTCAAGCGCATGCTAAGAAACAAGTTTGACAATCCGTGTGCTCTGGTTTATAAAGAAAATGAGAAAACAAATCCAGTGAATGAATGTGTTATTTTAGCTTGAAGTATATACTTAAATAGCCATAGTTTGTGCTCACATGAGTTAAATCGCTGAATATGAAAACTTGTTTGATGCTGAATTTAACTTTTAACCAGCGTTTAAAAGACTTTCTCCTTCTTCATGTTAGCAGGTCAATAATTAAATGGACATGCGAGCAGGTGTACAAATCTGTGTTGACCTGCTGAATTCTTGAGTTGACCTCTGAATCAGTGGAGTGAGACGCTCAGCGTGACGTCTGGACCCCTCCGCTCATATAATGCTGCTGCTTTAAGACTCTTCATGTTAAAGAACACAGAGGCCATTGTTAGGATGAAGCTTTTAAAGCCTTTGACTGATCTTACTCATAACATCACTTAATAATGCACGGGTAAATCTGTTCGCTGTTTTATTATTTGATCTGTTTCATTCAAATTGAATTTATACAGTGAAGCAATAAAGCATTGAGGAGATCACGTGATCTCACAGTGAAGTTTTCTGTGTGCTGTGTTTGACCCATTTGACTTTATATTGGCATTAAAACACAAGCGTCTGCGCTCGCATGCTCGTGAACCTTGCTACTACCGCTGCTGATAATACGCTGTATCATACAAAAAAAATTCATTTATTATTAATGAACCGCGTAGATTAAAGAACATGCAAAATTATTAATAGATCCTAATTTTAATTCAACCAAGAAAATATCCAGTTATACAATGCTGAACACTTAAATTCTTTTGGCTTGTGGTCTTATTTTTCTGATGTTTGATTGTGTGAAATCGATGATACTTTTCGATATTTCATAAAATGCTACAATATCTCTGGCCCCCTGCATCCATCTAACCAGTTTAAGAACATTATTAGTTACTGTCATTTAATTACTTTCCCTTTGTAAAAGTAAAGTAAAGGATTACTCTTATTTTCCAGCAATTTAATTACATGTAATTTGTACATGCAATCTGATGTAATTGAACTAAATACTGTGGAATATATTCAATAGTGGAAATGACACAAATAATTATAAATCTAACTTTGAAATGTATGCTTTAATGTATCCTTCTCACATTTGTAAACTTTTTTAATAAGAATAATTTATGGAGTTTCATATTATTTATTTGAATGAATTAAATGAGCTGTTTCATGTCTATCTTTGAATCAATTAGTGTTGATATAGGATATAGAAAGTCATTAGTAGAGAGTCATCTGTACAGTAATCTACCTACACTTTTGAATATGTCATTAGTAACTAGCAATTCATTATGTTTTCAGAGGAACTTGCACAACACTGTTAGAGAACCACTGATCTAGAGATCAGAAAGATTACATGAAAATCTGTTTTTATTTCTCCTAAGCAATTTTAGAAAAAGCAACTGAGACTCAATCGATACTTAAATAAAACACAACTGAGAGAATCCCATCACATCTCCTGCTGAGCTATGAGGAATAATATTTTTCTCTGACATACATGACATCATTTATTCTTTGCCTTTGTTTTACGTAAGCTTGAGTTGAATGTAGTTTAGTGTCACACAATCTGCATGTTTGTAATTTGGCTTCTACCTCAGAAGATGAATTTATGCCAAAATGTGATTGGCCGCATGACCTTGGATGTCAGAAACAAAAGCCTTACAGGGAGCATTTCATCTTCTCTTTAAAAAGAAAACTAGAAGCCAATTATTTCGCTCTAACCATGTACTATTATATGGTTTATTGCATTTAATTGTTTGCATTTAGCATTTTTATTCCCTGCTGTCTGTAACAGACCTGCTGCAACCAATTTTTGGGTGGTGACCCGGCATCTTCAGACTAAAGTGATGTTGAATGTTGTTGTTGTACCACGTGAGGAATGCCCACACGCCCCCCCGCTGAAGGAAATCATAGCCAATGCGTTCATATCCTGCCATTAGCCGCTTTTATTAAAGCTTAACCCCCTGATTGTACACCGCTTGGTAACTTGCTTTTCAAATGGAACGGTTAAGCGCGCCGAAGCGGAGTTTCATTTTTCTTCCATTATTCTGTCTGTGCCAGAGATAAAGTGTTTGCTTGACAGCATGACAATAGAGTCTAATGTATGGAAGCCAGACAAAAAAGCAAAAATGTTCTAGTTAAAGAGGACGTAATGAGACACGGCGTGTTCAGCAGAAAGCTCTCCTGCATGCAGATTCATCTGAAGACTGAAAGAAGAACTTGAGTTTGTCCGGTGATCTCCTGTAGCTTTTTCACTTGACTTTATTGGAAACCGTGTCCAAACCACTAGCAGGAATATTTGTGTGCATTTCCTCTGTGTGTTGTACACTGTATTCTTTGTGTAAAATACAAACGCATCTGTTCCCCAGATTCCCCGTGTGTTATCCTGTGCCAGGTCATGAGCCTTCGCTTCACTTTTAGAAAGGAATAACTCCGAGCCACTTGGCACAGTTGTCATAAAGCTTCAGTGCCGTGACGCATTACAATGAAACTGCATTCCAAATGACAACATGTACAGTAACAGAGAGTTATTCACATGTTCCAGTAAGACTCCATGATGTTCAGCTGGTGTAGCGCTCGCGGGCTGGGTTTTATTTTAGACTTGGCTTGATTTAAAACTAGGCCTGTTCGGACTATTTGTGAAAGATTATTGTGCCCTTAATGTTCCAGTCCCACATCAGGATCTAAATCTGAAGAGAAGTGGCACATTTTACATCTGCCTTTATGCCTTTGTGATGCACCAAATGTTATGGTCAGAATTTTGTGCAGATATATTTATATGTGTATACAATATATATTATTACAATATTGGCAGGATACTAAAAATATTCAACACGTTTCAATATCATTTCTTTTTCTACCTTTGATGCTTTGAAATTTATGTTACTGTCTAATATATACACTACCGGTCAAAAGTTTTGGACACTTGCTCACTTATGTGTTCCTATTTTTAAAAATAATAAACTGATCGAAATTATGAAATAAATCAAAAGGGAACTATGGGAATTGTGTTGCAATGAAAAATTCAAATAAATGAAAACAATAATTAATTATTCAAACATAATTCAGCGTCTTCATTGTTGTCACCTTTTGATAGAATTTGCAGAAGTGTTTTCTTGTCTCTTTCTCAACTAGCCTCTTGAGGTGCTTTTTAAACGCCATTAAAGGAGGTCTGAGCTCTTATTGGCTGTACTTTCTTCATTGTTCAGTCAAAGTCATCCATTTCTAAAACAAAATGTTAGTTTTGTGATGAAAAAACAATTCTGTTTGTATATTTTGTTCTGCTAAACTAATTTCAGACATTTAAGCATACTCCTTCAGACCAAACGTTTTCTAAATGACGAGAAACATTTCACTTAAGTGTCCCAAATCTTTATAAATGCTCACGGTTTAAGTTAAATGAATTACGGCAAACGTTTTCTCAACGCCGTCTTCCATTGGTCGGATAAACAGACAGTCCCGCCTCAAACTCACACCATTGGTCAACACAATGTTTTGAAAGAGTGAGAGTTTCAGAACAGCGTTTTCACATGTTGTGGAATTCGGATTTGCATCCAGTTAGGACAAAATGTCAAATTATAAAGGGTTGTAATGTGTTTCTAATGTCTTATCGTGTCACGTCTGGTGTCAGAGCGTTTAATCAGAATGCTCTTTAAAGCACCTGTCCTGACTCATATACTCTCTTCCTCTCTACAGGATGAAGTCGTCGCTGTTTCAGAGAAGGTCATCGTGAAGTTAGAGGATCTGGTGAAATGGACGGTGGCGGATTGGTCGTGTTGGAAGAAGGGTCTGCGGGCCACGCCCCTGAAACCCACCGTCCTGAAAGAGCTGGGGAAGAACGGTCAGAGAGAAGCGCTTCACAAATACAGAGAGTCCACCCTCAACAGCGGCCTCAACTTCAAGGACGTCCTGAAAGAGAAAGCTGAACTCGGTGCGTAGCACAGTTTCCTATTCCTCCCATTTCTCTCGGTCAGATAACACCAGAAACATCACGGCTGTGTGTAGAAGTGAGCCTCAGAGCCTGCGCAGTAGTGCTACGGTTTAATTGTTGGTCGTGTACACGTTGTTTTGTCAGAGGTTTTATCCGTCTTGCTGCATACATGATGTTGTACGACTGTATTCACTGTGAGGAGACTTTGCGTAAAGAGAGTTTGTTCATGTGTGATACAATGTTATTGTGATTGTTCTGTGTATAAAGCTGGTAAATCACACACATCTACTTTTATTCATTTGTTTACAGTATTGATAGTGTTTCTCATGGTGCAGGTTTATGCTCATGTAAGTAAATGTCATGTTTGATTAAAAGATTCTGTAGAAACATTGCCAACAGAAGGTAAGAATTAGCGTTTCTTCTTTTACGGTGAACATGTCTCCCATCTGTCATTGATCAGACAAACCGATCATCCCGCCCAGAACTTAAACGCTCAAAGAAAGCAATTTTTAAAGCAATAGTTTGATAGTGACACAGTATACACATTGTTTAGAGAACAAAAGCCGTTTTAAGAAATCGTTTTATATTTATGGGATCTTTTGTGTACACTATATATTCAGTTTAACCCAACGCTGTGGTACAAGTGTGGTACTGTAGGCCCGATGATGATTTTATTATTTCTTGATAATAGTGAGTGATTTCCTCTGAAAGTCACATGATGGTTCCATGATGTGTGTTTGCTTCAGTGTTATTATGTGAAGACGTGCGGTCGGTCTGTATGAGCACTTCTCTACATCATGTATTTCACAGAGATTTAAGAAACAGTTGTGTTGTTTGTCACGAGTAAGCGCCTGGCGTCTGTGATAATAACACAGCATGCATGCTTCTTCTGATTGTTTGTTTTCTGATGAGCAGAAACGAAATGCTTGTACAAGATCCAACAGGAGAGAGTTTGAGCGTGACACTTGTTTTAACAGGCAGTGTGTCCTCCTGAGACTCTTCAGCTGTTTGTGTCTCTCATTAGCTCACAACACTGTGATGAAGTATGAAACTCTTTTAATGATTTGACTTTCTTTATTTTTGCATTACAGAAATAACTGTATTTAATACCTGCTGTGCCTTCAGAACTTGTGTTGTGTCATGTGTTGAGCTGTTGACACACTTCATGAAGGTTATTAGCTGCAACTGGTTAGTCATTCGTTTGACAAAAATGTTCATGTATTTTTGATGATGAAGTGAGCTAAAAGAACATCTATTTCAGTGGATCTCATGATTGTTCCTCCAATAGAGCATTTCTAATTCAAAATCTGTATGAAGAAATGAAATTTTCATTTTCGACTTCTTAAGCACAAGATGAGTCATGTGTATCTTTGTTCTGTTTTCTCTAGAAGAGATAAACTACATTTGAATGCACAGGCTATGTATAGTATTTTGGGGAATATGTTGGATGACCTCAAAGCAAAAACATCAGTAAAACCCTCAATAATACATTAACATCAAAACATAGCAAACCGTGTTGACCGTTTTATCGGACAAGCGTGCGCGCCTGACCACCAGTTAACTTCCGGGTTGTGTTTGGCTAGTGTCTAATATAACTATTGATATTTAATTTAAATTATGTTCATATTCATTTGTATTATTTAAAGTCGGTCGCATTTAAAGGAAGCGTGTGATACACTGACATCTAGCGGTTGAGTTTGGTATCGCAGTGTACATTCTAAATATTGCAGAGACAAGTTTAGCCAAGTAACGGCTCTTCTTGGTTTCTTTTGATTGTTATCAGAAATAATCTAACGTGTGTTTATGTTGTTATGATATAACCGTCTATAGTATTTTTGGTAAGTGTGAAAACACGTCTTTGCTAGCATTATTTATTTGCCATTACATTTCTCAGTTTTTACTGCATTTCATTTTACGTTAACATGTTTTTGGCTGTAAAAGATCTGTTTGAACCATTTCAGAACAGATACATAAATATTCATATATTTGTTATTCGGCTCAACTCTGCTGTTGGGGAACTGAAGAAGCGGTCATGTTTAAAACAGAAGTGCATGGCATGTACAGCAGTAGGTTGAAAAGCCATTGAATATCTAAATATACACATCAGCCCTTCATTTGACTGGATATAGTAATTATGGGCTGCTCGTGGTGGATCATTCTTCTCTGCCAGATACTAGAATTTACTCACTGGTTTAATCTGAGCGTCTGTGGAGTGAGCTGATGTATGAGATAGAAGAATCAATAATAGATGCTTTGTCATTGTAGCTTATGTGCAGACTACAGCTGCGAATGACAATCTATAGGCGGCCAAAACATCTGTGATTTATTCACGGTCTGTCGTGTAACCCTATTATTTGTGTGTGTATTGCCAGTATACTCTCACGGAATGTTAATAAGTCGCTTTTAATGACTGTATAAAAGTATTTGTGTGTGTCGGCTCGGGATGCTAAATGGATTAACTATGACTACTTTGAGATCTACTTGGTAAGCAAAATATTCTGGCCCAGGCCCAGGGACTCTCTCTCTCTCTCTCTCTCTTTCATTATCATATCTAAAACATAACTGCAACGATTAATTGAAACACTCATTTGAATGAAGCACATCATGGTGGTGTCCAGAGGTGACCTCTGCGCATCTTCTCTGAACTCTCATTTATCATTGAAAGGTGTAATAAATTATCATAAATTACAGGGCTACAGAGTTACTCATTTGCCTTTTAATATGAGATTAGAGGCGGTTCTGAAATGGATTTCAGCTCGCGAGGAAGATTCCCTGACATGTTGTGCTTTCATTTACTGACCTGGGGCGCTTTGACGCACCTTTTCTCTTAAGAAGTAAACTGTCTGCGGGTGATGTGAAAATTGTTATAGTCATGAAACAGCCTCCTGCTCATGTTGCATGGAAAATAAAAAGACATTGGGCTATAATTGATGAAGAATAAAAAGGTTATTGTTCAGCTGTACAAACAGAGAGGGTTTTAATAATTAAAATGTTTTTTTAACCGTCTGCGATGTGGACGCAGCCAACAACAGAATTAACAAAGCTCTGTTTATTATACTCAGTTGAAACAATGACTTAAGGGTCTTCAATTATATATTTGATTACACACACACACACACACACACACACACACACACACACACACACACACACACACACACACATACTGTGTATATATATATAAATAGTAAAAGTATACCATTTTATTTAGTATAAAATATATTTTTAAATATTTACATGTATATACCTAAATATAAGATTATGTTGTTGTAATAATAATATAAAAATGTGTGAATCATTTGCACTCACGGCGCTTGCTTGTGCATCCAGTGTCCAAGTACAAAAACACATAAACCAATGAACAAGTGACACTTTTATTCATAGGAATATTGGTTTTAAGTGTAATGCACATCAACAGACCAGTGACCTTCCCCAAATGACAGGTTGGGAACCGCGGACGGAGCGCCCACTACCAGTTATTATAGAAACAATTTATTAAAGGATTGTTTTTGTCATCTCTGTCCACTTTGCAAAACAAAGTTACACCACTGGTTTTGATTCTTAAGTTAGTAATGAGATTTATAAAGGTTAGGACTGTGTAATTCATCAAAAGTTAATCCTAATCGTCAATTTTGGACTTCAACAATTACAAAAACAAAATAATCGATGTAAAAAAATATTTTGCCGCGTTCCATTTTGCATGTATCCTCTCTTCTCTTGTATAAATCCACCTTATTATATATATATATATATTAATATAACCGTATATAAAGCACACCCCTTTCATTTAAAGTAGTGGTTCAGTTGTGCTATTTCTTCACATTTATCTTTCAGTTTAATTCACAGTTTAAAAGGCAAGATTTTACATTTTTCTATGTTGTTTAAAACATCATGAGTAATCGTGTTAAATATCGGGATCTCAAAATTGGCCAAAATGATCGTGATTAGGAATTTGGTCCCAATGGAACAGCCCTAATAAAGGTCCTAGTTTTGACGGAAGGATTATATTCATTTAATCTGGGTCTCGAGGGAATCGGCTATAAGGATTCGTGTCAGATGGCTCTGCATTAGAATAAATCAGATGTTCACGCTGACCTTGTATAAGTGGCGTAGATTTAATCATGTTTGAGTTCTGCTTTTGTCCTCTCAAACCAAACACTCTTGAGGATTTCAGAAATATCATTTTCACACTGTGATGATGAGCACGAGCAGATCATTGGCCAAAAACTATCAGAATAGTATAGGTGGCTGATATCTGCACATATATATATGTGTGTGTGTGTGTATTTATTAAGAGCATATTTATGTTGGCAACAAGTGTCAAGTGGCTGTTATTAGTTATGAAGTGACATTTAATTTCCGCAGTAGGAAACTGAGATTCTTGGTTTTATTGTGTGTGTCTGCTGCCAAATTTCCATGTTTGATGAGACGAAAAACATGGTGATGTGGTTTTGATCTGGTAATTAATGGATCTCGCCTCTGGCCTTCGTTCTGTCTGATGAGGTTTGACCTCCTGTCTGTGAGATTTACTTTCTCAAATGAAGTCCTTTGATGATAGAGATATCTGGAATCATTTCTCATTTGCCTGCGAACATGAAAGTGAGTGGAGTGACGGAATGAAGGGTGTCTGTCTGTAAGAGAATAACACAAACCTCTCCACTAATATGATCTATACGTGATATGTGAGATTCTTTGTGTTATCGGAGGTGTTTAGGACACACCCTGATGTGTGTGCGATACGGCACATAATGACGTGATGGTAACTGGACGCCGGATGGAGAATGTTGAAGATGATCAGGTGTTGATCGACACAGAGAAGTGAATAAACACAAACACAGGACCTGCACAATGTCTGTCTGTCTTGTGTAACTGTACTGTGATGAAACCGTATTTGTCATGACTGCTTCTCAGACTGTCAGACTAATGCTGGAGTTGATTTGTGATGGAATCCTCCTGATTTTTGTGTTGATATTGGAGGTTTGTGACAGGCATGTTCTTGTGTAGTCACACAAAACACAGATGATGTTAGACGTGTGGCAGGAGGTTGTGTCCTGAGGTGTTTAACAAAGCACATTATTATGTAGACTGTATTTATTATTTTCACGCATTATTATCATATTGCAGCAGTGGTGCAGAATAAGACGCTCACTTGATGTCAAATTCTGCTGCATTGAGACTGTAAAAAGGCAGCGTAAGCATTCAGAAAAGCTTGAATGTAAAAGGTTCTTAAATTAGGGCTGAACGATTATGCATTTGCGATTTTATTACGATGTGATAACAGGCTTTTTCTGTAAAGATAAATTGGATGCATATGTTGTGGCGCCTCAGACTCTCTGCAGTTGCAGCATTACGCCACAGTGGAGGCGCTGTTTCGTTATCAGCACACTGAGGCGCTAAAAAGAGTTGCAGAACAAGAGCTAGCCGTGTTTTACGGCTGTTTGTTTTGCATCCAAGTACGTTTAATATCTTGAAATGTCTTAAATTAACATGACGCACATCATTGTAATGTCTTCAGCTGTACAGTCGCATCGATGAACCAGAGTATACTGTACACCACGACATCGCCAGAATGAACGCACGTTAAGTTCAGAATGACTCACACACAAATGAACCGATTCATTAAACTATTGAACTTTTCAGTCACTAGCAAATATAAGAGATCATTGAATAATTTACAGTGAACCACAGAGAATGCAAGCTTTGCTCATTTAGTAATACTGGTTAATTCAGTTGGCTATTATGGACTGAAAAGTTAGCCAAAAATGATAAAAAGCTTTATTTGATTAAAAAAGACATTTCTGTTTGGTTGAATAAAAGTAAAGTTTTCATTTTCATTAATTGTATTTGAACTTTTAATACGTCAAAGTCACTTTAGTTACGGTACGTACGGTAGGCTTCTCTATCTCTAGTTGTTATAAACCTTTAGAGATGTCTTTGTTTGCATGAACACAGAGAATGATATTTGAAAGAATGCTTGTAGCCAAACAGATCTTGGACCCCTTCGGGCAAAATGTCAGATTATACGCATTCTTCCAAATATCTGTCTCTGTGTTTTTTAGAACAAAGACATTAATACAGATTTGGAACAACTCGTAGGAGAGTTAATGATGACAGAATTTTCATTTCGAGTGAACTTTCCCTTTAATATAAATATCATTCTCATTCTCTTGATCAAAGCCATTCTTATTTTATTCTTTGTTTTTCTCATGTTTCTCATATTGGCAGAAGTGCTGGGAATGTACAGGGCAGACTGTCCAATTCAATTCTCTGATCTTTATATCTAAATGTTCTCTGACTGGTTCCAGGCCAGCCTTTCCAAATCAGTTCAACAGGAATTGAAATGGAAAAAGTCTGTTGCTTGGCTAATAATAATGACAGACTGATTTTTCAAACACAAAACAGGGAACGCTGACAGTCACTTTAGTTGCCTTATTTTGGTCATTTCTAGAAGTTCAGGGTGTGTGAGGTGAGAGCGTTCATGCCAGGACACTTCAACAATGTTCATGACTTTTGAGGATACGAGTGGTTGTATTGTCTGTCCATTACTCCGCCTGAAACAACACCACCTCCCCCCTGACAACCTGATGTTGAGTGGAAAAAACTGATGGAAAATAAGTCTCATTTCAGACATGATGCTGATGTGTGTGGCCAAAATATCTGAATTACTTTTTATAGACATCAATGAGTCCTGCCATGTTTGCAGCTCCTCTGGGCAGCTTTTCACATCATAGCAACAGTCCGAAGGCTGATATTTCTAAAATCACTGGCAAAAATCAATTAAACAGCATATTACTGATCAATAATTAAACATGACATCGACCGTATCATTTGGTTTACTAAGCTTAAATTGTGGTAAAAATCGAATTTTTCGAGATGGCCTCATCTACAGTCCCACCTACAGTCCCGCCTCAGAGAATCATCAGTCTTTACTGATTGACAATTGGATGGTTTTACTGGAAGGCGGGACTTCCTTCTCTAGAGCGGCCGTATTGAGCGATGCATTCCTCGCCATTCATTGTTCACAGTTTTTCAATCTTTGGTTTAAGTGAAGAGCAAATGGAAACCTTTGGGCGTGCAGGTTGTTATATTGAAGGTGATGGCAACACAATGTGTCTTATTGTGGTGTCTGGTGATGACTCATCTGTAACTATCATCAGTCACTCATTTGATGTGGAGTAAGTTTGGGGGAGTTGTGAAACTCAAGACGCCTTTCTTAAACATTAAAGGTCTCAGACATTGTGTGGTTTACAACTCTCAGCGTCCTACTGCTTTTAAGATCAGTCATTGATTTTGCTTAAGGGATTCACCGGCCCGATACCAGGCTCATGTACTCTTATAGAATCACCGATACCAAAGACAGACTCCACATAATGACTGAAATTTGGGCTTTGAAAGTTATGAGGCAGAGTTATTCGTTTCAGTGTGTGGTGTGCTTGGAAAATGACAAAAAAAATACAGGTACAGTCATCGGTGTCGGCAAGTGACAGAAATAAATATCATAACACAAACTCGGTCTGATGATGATATCGGAGCATTCCAATTTGACTTATGGCTCTGAATATTGTGTTCATTATTTTCATCAGTTTATCTTCATGAACACGAGCTGGATTACTTTATAAAATCAACTGTATTTAAAGATACTAAAAACACACAGTATGTCATGATACGGTACACGGATCACATTTGGCACAAAATTGACCGAAAGGTGTAACAGAAGATGTCTAGATGACCTGTGTAATATATTCCAAATCTTTGGAATCCATATGATTTCATTCAGACTGTGCAGTGCTTTGGGAACCAGGAAGGTTTCATAATAAAGTCATATTTTTTTGTATTAAAGTTGATGTGTTTCCCGCTGAAACAGGAATTGTGGCCAGGAGGTGTTTTTTTTCTTAAATTGCCAATTTGAACAAGCTGTGTGTGGTAAAAGGGTGAGGTTTATTATTAATTTAGAGAGCGTTTGTTTGGACAAAACTTTGTGTTGTTTAGAACGTTTGATCTGTTTCACAGAAGAGCATGTCTGTACATTTGAGTCTGTACATTGTGACTTCATAAATGAGTCTGTGAGGGTTTTGGGAATCGACTAATTGGCCTCAAAGCTAACACATGTTTGAATTACATGGGGTTTTACGTGGGCTTCTTTCTCTGTTTTGTTAAATGTAGTTTTCATTGATGTTTTGGTTTTGGACAGGATGTGGTATTGCTCTCGGGGGAGGTCTCGAGACCCCCACATCATTTGCACAAGTTTGCATGACAAAAGGAAGAGAACACGTGTGTAAAACACAATCATGTTCTTATGAAATGATCTCTTGGATTGATTTATAAAGTCCTCTCCTGCTGATCTGAGACCTGTTAAGATGTTGGTCAAACGTTATCTGTTCTGTGTAACTACTATGGCATTTTTTCACAATAACAACACGGTGGAGTAGAATTCTTATTCACCCCCGGGGCAGTTGTCAGTTTGACCTTTAACCTCACTGAATGTTGAGGTCTCATAATGACGGCCGTTTGTGAACACAAGTGTTTCCTTTCTTCTTCAAACACACATATAAACATGACACCTTTAGATACGAGGTGTCTAACATCCACAACACCTCAAACCCTTTGAATAATACAGTGATGAATGTTCGGCCATCCACAGCAGGACTGTCTCAATAATGACTGATGCCAGACTACTTCATTTGGGGTGAATGATATTTTCTTTTTGGTTGTGTCCACCAATTTCCAAAATTGGAATATTTTTAATTTGGTAACTTCAGTTCAGTACATGAGTTAACATGAACTAACAATGAACAACACGACATCATTTCTTCATCATATTTAATGTTTATTTTAACATTTACTAATGCATTTATAAATCGACTATTTGGGATGGACTGATAGCATTTATTAAGACCGAGTACTGATTTTTTTTCCTGTTGCCTTTACCTTTTCACAACGGTGAATTTTTGAGTTTTTTCCCTCCAAAACATTAACGATTTTTGGTAACATTTGTTATTTTGTTAAAGAATTGACAATATTCAAGGTTTAATTCAACTAAAAAACAGAATATATCTGTCACCAAATTTTTTTCTTTTTACAAAAATATATGAAAAAAATATTTCATTTAAAAATATATATCCAAAGACTACGATACATATCCTAATGTTTTTGTATTGCAATATACGATGTTGCGATATATTGTTACACCGCTATGAAAAAATAAAAACTTTCAACGCAAATTTCACAACAAATTTCTGTCAGTTATGTCACATGAGGTATCGTTTTTTTGGTATCGGTGCATTTTTACGAGTACAAGTACTTAAAATCAACTGTGCATGGAGTAAGGTATAATCCACAGTTAAATAATCCTTTAACGCACGGCAAACTGTGGATTATCCCGCTGATACCACGATCATTTGCCAAGTTAAAGCTGTTATTGATGTTTACAGTGTAATTTTTGATTATACAGGTGAAAATAACAATTATTTCCGTCAGTTAATTTCAAACATTGATCAAACTGACTGGAACTGCCCGTGCGTTAAACAGTTTTAATGCACACCTTACAGCCAATCAGAATCCAGTCTTCAAACAGACCTTGGTATAAACAGAAATAACTGGTGTAAACTAACATTAACAAAGATCAATAAACTGTAAAAATATGTTCTTTGTTTGTTTGTGTAAGTTGATTCTTTACTGTTAAAGTTACTGTTACTGTTATAGTTGTATAATGTTTTATTTGTCAACTATATAATGCAGTGAAGAAGTTACTATATTACCATATCTGTGATAAAAACAAATCCCTACCATCTTGCTCATAGATTCCACCTGTAACTCTGCTCATATATCCTCTCAGAAACGCCTCTGACAAGTAAAGATGAATGAGTTATGGACATCGGTCAGTCTGCTGTTTCCCACACAGGAATGTGCGGTGGCGTGTCAGAGGAGCTCACGGTTTGAGATGAACAGAAACACTGGCTGGTGTGTGACAGCTCTAACAATTATGAATGATTAATTCTTTCGACAGTAATTGCGATGGCGCTCGTCTGCCGCAGATACAGAAACCAGCACAATGGTGCATTGATGGCAAACTATCGTCTTATCCTGTGTCATCTAATCCCTTCTTTTGTGTCACACTCCAAATGCTTTTTAATTAGTTTCATTGGCTAATGCGCTGCTTTGCTTCTGTCTGCCGCTATTGTGGTCACATGAGCGTGGCCATTGTTTCCAGCGGAGCTACTCAGAATACACTCCAGCGTTTCCCATCAACGTGTCTTACAAAAACAAATCTCACAGCAGTTTATAACTATTTCACATTGTAGTCAATTGGTGGCTGATTCGTGTGAATGTGTGCAATACATTATTTATATGTGACCCTGAAGTCTTAAGTAGCACGGGAACATTTTTAGTAAAAGACAAAAATACATTGTAGGGGGCAAAAAATGCAAAAGATCATTAGAATATTAAGTAAAGATCATGTTCCATGAAGATATTTTGTGAATTTCCTACCTTAAATATAAAAAAATGTTCTTTTTGTGAATGGATGGTCTGCTATAGTGCTTCTGATGGAACACTTTAAAGGCCATTTTCTCAATATTTAGATTTTTTTGCACCCTCAGTTTCCAGAGTTATAAACATCTGTATCTCCACCATATATTGTCCTATTCTAACAACTCATACATCAATAGAAAGCTTAATTATTCAGCTTTCAGATGATTTACTAATCTAAATTTAAAAAAACTAACCCATGGGAATGTTTTGTTGTCCACAAATGATCTGCTCCTTTCACCTCACTCGCTTTATTGATCTTTTTGTAATAATCTTGTGTTTTTATCATTCACCTTGTACAAATTCTGACTTCACACTTGAATTATTGAATGATTTGACATGTGTAAGCATGACACATCTATAGAAGTGCAGTCTTGCTTCTAGTATTTATTGAAAGTTAGCTTCGCTTGGCTGTTTTCTCCTGTCGCGTCAAAGACGATGGACGTGTTAATCCGTGTCTTGACTATGAATTTCACAGATGAAAGCATCTTTATTTCCATTGTATTAGTGCTTTGAGATGGACTCAACTGGAGATGATTTCCAGCGTGCTGTTCTTTTGTTGTGTGGACGACTGATGTTTCTTGATATCGACATACAAAACAGTTCAGTTCCTATAAATCAGGTTTATATTTCTGTGAAACGTTCTGTTGCATCATTCTGTATGGGGGGTTGAATAGTTTTGAGCTTTTGTGTAATACTCTCATGAGTGTTGAACAGCTGTAGAAACACAGATCTGTATTTATTCTGCTTCACTCGCTCGGTCTATTCGCACATCTAAAAGAACCCTTTTATTTTCACTGGTGTGACACACTGAGGGTTTATTTTTAAAACCGCTGCCAGATTTGTTTTCATCTTCTGCTTAAAGCCCTGCATAGTCTTCACGATGAATAATCATGATCATATTTTTGCTAGCGGACTGTTCTCTGGTGTGTAGAATGTTTACATTTGGCCTGAAGTGTATTTCTAGACGCTTCATCCTCGAAGTATGTGATGGATTTCAACAGAGGAGACGATCTGCAAAACCACAACTGAATGCTAGAAGAAAATACAGTAGATTTATTTATTAATAGAAGAACATGTGATATTTATATTTATCAGGCATGCACGGAAATAAAAATGTTTTTGTTCTGAAGAACTCAAATAAGAGAAGCTCTTATCTGATCGAGTTATGGCTTCTTTTCATATTTTTATCCTGTCGTCTTATTTTATTTTTATGATCAAAGTGCGACTTTTATTTGTTATTTTTTCACTTTTTCCACTGTGAACGAATCCTTAAATCTCCTTAGAGGTACAATTCACTTAAATGGATGACTTAAAGGGATTGACAGAGATGAATTGAAATGATTCTTACGTACTGCACCATCAGCGTAACCAAACTCAATTTACAACAGTTTCCTGAACCCCTCCTGCCGTCTGCCATTGATGGACAAACAGAGAGTCTGGGTTGAGTCTGTATCTTCACATCATTCAGATCACTTGAGTAATGTCATTAGAATAACACACATCACTTAACTAGTCCTGTTAATGATGCAATATATTGTAAATGTATAATATATCGGCGACACACATTTTGTAAGCATCTCTCAGGTTTCTAACACTGACACTTTTCCTCTTCCCGAAACACTTTCTGCGTCTTTTGTATGTGGCGGCACCTTGTTATTCACTTGTCTATACGGAGGCATCATTAGAATAATAGGCTAGACGCGTCTCTTTTCACAAGGAAGGACGTTTTGACATAACCAAATTTGTTCCAGCCTGTCATGTTCTACAAGAGCCATTAAATGCAAAGTTTGCAGTCTGGTGATCAATAATACAGACAGTTATATTTGGAGCCGCCCTCCCTGCAGGAACATTACAGCTTAGGCTTGTTGCTAGGGAGCGACACCAAATGTGCTGAAAGTGTAGCGATCGGATGCCCGCCGCTGGAAAATATCGACAGGTGCCATAAATCATCAACAGAAGTTTGACGTTGACATCGGGGGATATCCTGGAGAAGATGAGCTCGGGGTAATATCAGCTCGGACATCAAATAAAGACGAATATCACAGAATTAAGAGCAGAGATGTGCCGTATCGAGTGAATCAAAACAGATTGAGTTTAATCTTCAAGTGCTTCTTTTGACAATCACACAAATTCACTCCAGAAACTGTCATTGAGAGATGCGGGAAGAGTGGATTTTTTTCAGGTGCCTACGATGTAAAGAAGGATTTCTTTCAGTGAAATGATAATATGATATATAGTGTTCATCACTGAATGAAATAATTGATCTTCTTGCTCTGCAGACATCTGAAGTCCTTGAAGAAGAGCGGGCGGAGGGCATATAAAAGGCTTTATATATTTGACTTTTGTGAAACGCTGTCGTGTGATTGGTTGTCTGCACGCATGTTATTGTGTAGTGAGACAAACAGCATGAAAGTCTGCAGTATTTCTGTGTTGTGTGTCTCGCCGTCATCAAGAATCGAAGGCCGGCAGGAGCTAAAAAACTCTTTAAAGACTCAAACTGTGTTTCCATCAAAACACTTTCTTCATATAGAAGCGGCTGTTTTTGTCTTAAGCTGCACAACAACAAATGAAATCACAATATGGCCTTGTGCCGTTCCTAAAGCAACAGCTCAGCCTAAAATATTTGCTTTGTGCTGTGAATACATGAGCTTACATTTCAGTCTCTCAGGGTACACAAGTATTGAGTAAAAATAAAACAAATTCAGTACAATATTATTAATAATAATAAACAAAAACTTAGAATATACAGTACATATAACTTAAAGGGACAGTTCACCCACCTGTCATTCTTTACTCACCCTCAGGTTGTTCCAAATCTGTATAAATGTCATTGTTCTGATGAACACAGAGAAAGATATTTGGAAGAATGTCATTAACCAAACAGATCCCATCCCCCCTTTACTGCCATAGTAGGGAAAATAAATACTATAGGAGTCAATGGATACAAGATCATTCTTCCAGATATCTTCCTTTGTGTTCATAAGAACAAAGACATTATACAGGATTGGAACAATATGAGGGTGATGAAGACAGAATGTTTTATTTTTGGATGAATTGTCCCTTTAAGTGCATAAATATACTATACAGTAGGTTTTTGTGTTACAGTATCTTACAGAAAAGATTTGAATGTAAAGTAAAATGTGAATAAAAAGTGTGTTTTGTTTCATTTCATTTTTGACTGAACTGAAAGAACATTTTGGTCTTTCAGAGAGAACAAAGTGCCATGTTAAAGGGACAGTTCACCCAAAAACAAATGATTAACTCACCCTCAGGTTGTTTCAAACCTGTATACATTTTTTTTCTGTTTAACACAAAAGAGGATATTTTGAAGAATGTGGGAAACCAATAGTTCTGGGGCACCATTGACTTCCATATTAGTAGTTTTTCCTACAATGGTAGTTAATTGTGCATTCTTACAAATATCTTTTCAGCAGACTAAATAAATGTATACAGGTTTGGAACAACTTAAGGGTGAGTAAATGAAGACAGAATTTTCATTTTGGGCCCTTTAAAATAGATGCCATTAGAGATGTTAAAAGTGCATATTTTCACAATTCAGATCAGTATTTGTATTTGACCAAACGCTATCATTGATTTCTTTTTACATCTTCATGATATAATAGAATGATTAGTGAAGTAAATAATAAAAGCAGTGTTTCTGTGTTTCACTCACGCATGAAATGTATTTTCACTGTAAGTTAAATGTTAATGTTGGTTGATATTATATAGATTGATGTTTCTCCAGGTAGTGAAGGCTGTAATCTTTTCAGGCAGTCACATCAGACATATTGAAGCATCAGAACAGATTTAATGACCCAACAGCGGCTCAGAATCCCAGCAGCTCGCAGCGTTAATACATGAATGTTATTTGACTCATTACAGGTCGCGGCTGTGAATAATAATTAGGAAAAGACGGATTCTGTTCAACTGTAATGAGACATGCATTTCACATTTCTCTACAATCACCATTTGCCCGTTCTCAACACACACACACACACTCAGGAAATTGATTTGTGGGTTTATGACTAAAGTGCAATTTTGTTAACTATTATTGACGGGGAGTCTTCCATTAAAACAGTTGCCGTGGCAATGACACACATTTTCCTTTCATTATTGTGTTGTGCTGCGGTGCAGCGAGCGCTAATAATAACTTATTTTAATACAGTTACCAGGACGACTAATAAGCAGCTGCTGTCAGGATTCCAGGAGTCTGTGTTTTACGGCTCTATCTTCATCCTCGTGCTTGATCTGAGATTTCGACCTGCATATTTTAAAGAGACAGGTAGCTATTAAAGCACTGACAGGGAGAATGTATTGACTCGGGGGTGGAGATCAACAGGAATGTATCTTAAGGCTCGTGTTTGACTTTCTGGGAATTCACCTGGGCTGAAACTTTGGGAGGTTAGACGTCATGTACATTAGGGACGGTTGGTTTTATAGAAGATTAGTCAGTGTCTGCAGATGTTTGACTGAGAGGAACAATGGTGTACCGGGATGTTGGGTGTCACAATCAAATGGGTTTTCTCATGTTGAAATAGATTTATTTATTGTTGACGGGCAAAAATAAGAAAAAGATCACATAAAACCTGCCCACAAGTCATTTGGATAAATGGCTCCGTAAACTCCCGTGACAAGATCAGGCAGGTTAACACAAGCATGACGACGTTTGAACTTTTATGTTACGCATTATAAATATAAAGAAATCCACTAATAGGTTACAAAATATGGTTTGAAACTATTGAAAAAATGTCATAAAAGAGATTCTTCATCCACCTGAGGAGGAATAAATGAACAATAAGTGTTTTGTAATATTAATTAATTATAATCCTGTAACCCAAACTTTTTTTGAGATTTTAGTTGTTTTCTACCATTGAACATAAAATGAACATGTTACATAATTCATGAAGTGATCAAATACATGACAAACAAACAAATCCTTAATTTCAGGACCAGGTGTATTTATTAAAGATGTGTTAACAGGTGATTTGGATAAAGAGCTCTTTAAAGTGGCGTCACAAGCTCGGACAGGTTTGAGAGTGAACTTTACACAAGCATTACCAGCTGTATATCTGGGCTGGATTATTTTTGTCATGTTACATGGTAATTGCAGTGTAAAAAACACGAGTGATCTTTGCTGTGGAAACGGTATGTACCGTCATGTGTTATTAATGCTTTTTTTCTCTCAAAGCTTTTTGTTCTGTCTTGTATACTGACACGCCGGCCTGTTGTGAAATAATGAAGTCAAGAGTGGAATTTTCTCGACTCATCAAAAACAAACAAAAGTTCTTTTCAAGAATGGCTTCATTCGTTCGATTGATGTCACACATCCTGAAAGTTTAACGGGAAGCAAAATAACATGAATTATTAAAGCTCGGGGGCGCGCGTGTTTTATGTTTAATTGGACCTCTTTGCAGCAGAGGTGTTATGTAGATCTATTCCACAGAGACCCGTTTGACATTTTGTGGAGGACTTGAGCTGTAAATGAGAAGCAGACCGAGTCCAGTCGCTCTGATCTGATAAGGCATGCAAGGATTATTCATGCCCATTTCAGTCTGGTGATTCAACAACCAATCGGAGGCCGTCGGGGTGTTGTTGTCCTCCGTCACAAAAGCTTCTTGTCAAGTGGTTTTTCAGAGCTGTAATCATAGCGCCGTCTGAGCCAATAAAACGCTCAAGAAAATGTAACATTATTAATAATGTGACGGCGAAGCTTCTCTAAACTCTTCTGTAGCTCAAAGCGGAATCTAATCAAGCAAATGTACATAAACTCCAGCGTGATTAGCATTACAAATGCTGTTAAATCCGTCCTGGAGTGAAGGAATCGAGGTTAGAGTGTTTTTCAACAAATATGTTGTGAGAAGAGTCACTTCAACTTTAAAATATATTTGTTTCTTCACATCAAGAGGGATTTGTTGGTTGGTAAACTGCAGGACATAATACAGTTTTAAACCCTAATTTATGTGATGTTGTTTTCTAGCAATTAACATAAAATATATATCAGAATTAAATGATGTAACAGGGTTGAAATCTGTTGGGGCTTGATAATGGTTTCGTAATGACAGTTACAGGGTTGAATGAATCATCTTGATAAATGCAGTCAAGACTTGATTTTGTGCAATAATTTATTTAATAGAATAATGTTGTGTTCCCCTCCCATTTGTTTCATTTGACAGTTAAACGTGGAATCTTTGTTTTTTTAATGGGGTGGAAAAATCATGAAGTAACAGGGTTGAGCGCAATATGCGGGACACTGACAAAGAGATAGATTATAGTTTGGTAAATATGGCATACAAAGATTTGTATGAAATTGTATTGCAGGACAGGTCATGTTAACATGATGTTGGCTAGAGATGAGGAGATGTTTTTCACACTGTGAGAAACTAGATAGTGTACATGCCGGAAAAGTCCAATGCAATATTAAGCTCATTGCAGGTATTTGAGGAGGTGAGATACCATGATTCTTTGATTTTTCAGGTAGGGTGATGGGAAGACCGACATGCGCACACTTTCGCTCCGAGCTCTCATCTCCAGGAACTGAATCGCATGGCGTCTTGCCCAGAATCTTTTATATTGCAATCCTAACAGAACGCTGTCATGTTAAACCAGCAGCTCAGGCTGTAGTAAAACATAATAGCCCACAAATCTATATCCCCACCCCTGGGAGCAACTCTCCCCCACAATCCTCCATTATAGAATGAGATTAGCTATATCAACTCATAGCACTTCCATTTGGATTGAATTATCATTACGGCAAAGATAATATAGAAGAAGGGCAGATTCATCAATGGCCCTGACGGTGTACGTAACGTTTGGGTGCATCCTGGCCGTTCAATACATCAATGGTGGCTGTGTCCTTCGCGATGAAGGAAATGAGTGAATTAACGTGAATGATTTTCTCTTGTGTTCAGGTGATGATGTGGAGGAGAAGAGAGTTTTGGTGTTGAGTTATCCTCAATACTGCCGATACCGGTCCGTCATCGCCAGACTCCGCGAGCGGCCCACCTCCCTCCTGACCGACCATGTGGTGTTGGCGCTGGGCGGCATTGCGTCCTTGACCAACAACACCCAGATCCTGTACTGCAGGGACACCTTCGATCACCCCACGCTGGTGGAGAACGACAGCGTGTGCGATGAATTCGGTAAGTGCTTGTTCTGCTCAGGGTAAAATGACGGTGTTACCTTATAGATGCTGAGTTTTGATTGTTAGTTTGTTTATAGATTAATTATCAAACAAACTGATAAATAACTCAATATGTAGGGGTAGTTGCTAAAGCAAACCGCATAATAACTGCATCATTTGTCCTGCGCCGTCTATGCTATGACTGACGACCAACCAGAGCACCTTAGTGAAGAAGGAACGAGATTTTCACACAGGAACGACTTGTACAGAAAATGTACTCGCTTATTAGTTTGTGTAAAAATGAATTAGTGTAACTGAGTGAGGGATGAAAAGAAACAAACGTATGAATGAGTAAACGTGTGATTGAGTGATTTACTCTGTGCTGTAGCTGTTACTGATTGAGCTTTTATCTTCATTAGTGGAGTGCCGCTGGGCTGTGTATAAGGACCATCAGGGTTTTCACTGTTGTGTTGCTCTACAAACATGTACAGTCGTGGCCAAAAGTTTTGAGAATTACATAAATATTGGAAATTTGAAAAGTTGCTGCTTAAGTTTTTATAATAGCAATTTGCATATACTCCAGAATGTTATGAAGAGTGATCAGATGAATTGCATAGTCCTTCTTTGCCATGAAAATTAACTTAATCCCCAAAAAACCATCCACTGCATTTCATTGCTGTCATTAAAGGACCTGCTGAGATCATTTCAGTAATCATCTTGTTAACTCAGGTGAGAATGTTGACAAGCACAAGGCTGGAGATCATTATGTCAAGCTGATTGGGTTAGAATGGCAGACTTGACATGTTAAAAGGAGGGTGATGCTTGAAATCATTGTTCTTCCATTGTTAACCATGGTGACCTGCAAAGAAACGCGTGCAGCCATCATTGCGTTGCATAAAAATGGCTTCACAGGCAAGGATATTGTGGCTACTAAGATTGCACCTAAATCAACAATTTATAGGTTCATCAATAACTTCAAGGAAAGAGGTTCAATTCTTGTAAAGAAGGCTTCAGGGCGTCCAAGAAAGTCCAGCAAGCGCCAGGATCGTCTCCTAAAGAGGATTCAGCTGCGGGATCGGAGTGCCACCAGTGCAGAGCTTGATCAGGAATGGCAGCACGCAGGTGTGAGCGCATCTGCACACACAGTGAGGCGAAGACTTTTGGAAGATGGCCTGGTGTCAAGAAGGGCAGCAAAGAAGCCACTTCTCTCCAAAAAAAAACATCAGGGACAGATTGATCTTCTGCAGAAAGTATAGTGAATGGACTGCTGAGCACTGGGGCAAAGTCATATTCTCCGATGAAGCCCCTTTCCGATTGTTTGGGGCATCTGGAAAAAGGCTTGTCCGGAGAAGAAAAGGTGAGCGCTACCATCAGTCCTGTGTCATGCCAACAGTAAAGCATCCTAACACCATTCATGTGTGGGGTTGCTTCTCATCCAAGGGAGTGGGCTCACTTACAATTCTGCCCAAAAACACAGCCATGAATAAAGAATGGTACCAAAACACCCTCCCAACAGCAACAATCCAACAACAGTTGGGTGAAGAACAATGCATTTTCCAGCACGATGGAGCACCGTGCCATGAGGCAAAAGTGATAACGAAGTGGCTCGGGGACCAGAATGTTGAAATTTTGGGTCCATGGCCTGGAAACTCCCCAGATCTTAATCCCATTGAGAACTTGTGGTCAATCCTCAAGAGGCGGGTGGACAAACAAAAACCCACTAATTCTGACAAACTCCAAGAAGTTATTATGAAAGAATGGGTTGCTATCAGTCAGGATTTGGTCCAGAAGTTGATTGAGAGCATGCCCAGTCGAATTGCAGAGGTCCTGAAAAAGAAGGGCCAACACTGCAAATACTGACTCTTTGCATAAATGTCATGTAATTGTCGATAAAAGCCTTTGAAACGTATGAAGTGCTTGTAATTATATTTCAGTACATCACAGAAACAACTGAAACAAAGATCTAAAAGCAGTTTAGCAGCAAACTTTTTGAAAACGAATATTTATGTAATTCTCAAACTTTTGGCCACGACTGTAGAACTGACTTTGAGCTGGTGATGGAAACAGACACTCGAGGCTTTTAGTTCACATGACCTGTCGAGTCACGGGTCTGGAACTCCGCTGAACTGAAAGACACTGAAGTCCTTTACACTGAAGTCTGAGTCTGTCAGCAGCCGTCAGCTCATGTCAGGAACATGTTCCTTTAGAAAGGCTGCTTTGATATTAAATGTGAATTGATGGTCAGAAACCCTGCGCTGAGTCATTACTGGCTCTTAAATGAAGTCAGTCTCTAACCGGATGAAATCTTTGAAAAATGTTATTTGCTCATCTTTCTCACATCTGTATGCTTCTGGGTCAAATATGGACATTTTTTTATTTTTAAGATTATTTTTTATTACTTGTCCATACTTTAGCCAACTATGGGTATTCAAGAGCATATGTGTTCTTGCTATGGCTTCATTCATTTGCTGTGTTCTTTGATCATCTGTGTTTTGATTATCA